>JANKYF010000226.1:64668412-64690900 GCA_029829435.1 Erythroxylum hondense | reverse complement strand
CATTTTTGAAAAACTTGATCTCATTTCATGTTATAGCATTATCAAAAAAATATTTCTATTTTTAATCAAATTAAAAAAGACCACTTAAAGCTTCATACTGATCCTAAAAAATATCCTTATTTAAAAAAAACATGACTTAAGAAATATGTTATTAGATGAAAATTTTCTTTCATATATTTGTCCTACTTTTTATTAATTATATAAATGTAATGGTTAATACAAACTATTTGTATTCTTGATTAAAACCATAATTGCTTTTCTTACCTTAAACATATCATAATATACATAACTAAGGAAAGGTCCTTTATACGAATCCACAATATTTAACAACCTTACAATAAGGCAACAATTTTATTTACACAAGATATTTATTAAAAAATTTGTTATCCAATATAGTGGAACTTATAACTCTCATAAGTGCACCTTTTGATAGGTTATGAGTTGTGAAATATGTATCTATGACATATCTATTTAAAACACCTTTGTGCTCAAAATATACTTTAAATGTAATGGAGGCAATAGAAACACAAGTTATTATAGGTCATACAATTTCTATCAACCACTTTTGGTATATTATTAATATCCTTTAAGGTGATATTCAAATAGTAAGCAACTTTATCATGCAACATATGATTAACTTTTACATTACTATTGCTATTTACTATACACATAACATTATATGAACCCTTCTATTAAACTACCTTTGCAAATAAATTGTATAAAGTAGAGGCATGCTTCATAATATCATATGCATTTAGTGAATTTGTAAAAGTCAATCCAAAGAGACAATATACTAAAAATTAATCGAAGTTTTTTTAAACTATGATTTGTGAAACTATCAACCATCATAATATACCTTTAACCAACCAATTTTTTTTATAACTTTCAATAAGTGACGAACATTAATTTTTACAATTTCTTAATAAATTAAGTCATTATATGATCACGTCTTATATCCTAGACCAACTATTATTGCGACATCTAATGTTTGCTAAATATATGGTAAATTAATATTAAATGTAATGTATGCATCATAAGATATATAGCATATGCTTTATATGCTCTCCACATATCATTTTCACTTTTTAAGATAAAATTTATTTCAAGTTAGGAATTATTAAATAAAGTCCTTCAAACCACTATTTAGTTATTTCCTATTTTTTTAGAAGTGGTGGTTGTAATGTTTTGTTATATAAACATATGTTTATTATTGAAATTTTATTTTAATTTGTATTTGAGTTAGTGGGTTGTTTATTTTACTTAGTTATTAAAAAACTTTTTGAGATGACATATTATCCACTTTTCCTTTGTTTTAGCTTATGTTTATCTTTAGTTTGTTGAATTGTAAGCCTATATAATTAGGCCATGAATGTTGTTTCATGAGAAAAATGCAATCTGTAGTTTTTTTTTTATTATCATCAATTTTGGTATCAGAGCTCCAACGTGTTAACTTAAGGGTTATGTTTAACAATTTTGATGATAACTTTATAATATTTTAAAATTCAAACTGGATTTATTTCCTTATATAGCCAACGGTATAATTCTTAAAAGGAAATAAAATCATAGGACAATTGCTTCCTTCTTGCAAGAACCTTCTTTTGAACTTGCCTATTCAAAAATGGTTCCATAACATCTGGAAGTTTTTATGAATTTGAATATTCAGCTCCGGAAGCCTTAACAGAATGTTCTTCTTAACATATGAATATCGAAGATTTCAGTAGGAAAGATATCATCGATTAACCAATGACTAGTTGAGGAAAATGTCTACTTAAGGAAGAGCCACTATATTTGTGATATACATTAGACTTGCAAAATATCCTAGCAGCATCAATATTCTTGAAAGTCTTATCAAATTCTCTATGCCTTAGAAAGTGAAATCACTCTATTGAGAGAGATTGTTAAATCCCCTATATACTTCTTGTTGAGAGCTTGGAGAATTTGGTTAAACACTACGAGTGTGGAAGGTTAAAGAATCTTGAAAAATATGTACTTATGAGTTTGGAGAGGCTCGCAAAAATTTACTGCTTGGATTTTATAGTGAAATACTCAATTTGAATACTTAGGGACTGGATGTAGGCTTCGTTATAAGCTAAACCGGTATAAATTGATTGTGCCATTTTTTTCTCTCTTCTTAACTTTTGAATTTTCACACTATAAGTTTGTGTTTTCAAAAGGCACCTTAGGTTTTCCAATAGATTCCTTCTATTTTTCGAATGAAAGAGGTTCCTTCATTTTTTAGAGTTAACATATTTCTATCGATTAAAAGGCTCCTTTCGTTTTTAAGCATTACTAGGATCCTATCTATTATTAGGCTCTTTTAATTTTTGATTACTAGCAGGCTCCTATCAATTAGCAGGCTCCTTTTCTTTTGAGCACTAGCAGGTTAACATTAACAGGATCTTTTCAAAGTTGATAAAACCTTCCCATTTATAGATTTATTTTTGTTTATAAGGATATTATCTTTTTAAAAATATCCTGCATTTTTTACATAATTCACTTCCCCCCTCTTGTATGTGTTTGCTTTATAATTTAGTATCATAACAAGGTTTCACATTTATTGTGTTTTAGTGCACATGATAGATTATGGCAAACAATTTGAGAAACCTCAAAGGAAAATCCATCTCAAAACCTCCTTACTTTAATGAAAACATCTACTCATACTGGAAAGAGAAAATGACAATCTATCTCCAATTTATGGATGTTGAAGTCTAGTAAGCCATCAGAGTTAGAGCTACACTTCTCGCTACAGAAAATGTAAAATTGTGGTTTGATACTAATAAAAGAAATGCACAATTGAATGCTAAACATCATTTGATCTATGCACTATCTCCAGAAGAATATGAGAAGATATCCTATTGGTCTACAGCAAAGGAAATGTGGGATAAACTACAAGTCACTTTGAAGGAACGAATGAGATAAAGAAACATAGAATAAGCCTTTTAGTGCATCAATATGAAACTACTAGCATGAAACAGGGAGAAACCATAGATGAATTCTTTGGATAGTTCAATAATATCATTATGGCTTTAAACAACTTGGGAAAGATATATCCCAATGATGAACTTGTAACAAAGATTCTAAGATCACTACTAAAGGAATGGAGACTAAAAGTGACAGCTCTAGAAATTGCAAAGGATCTCGATACCATCTCACTGGCTAAGAGGAAACTTGATGATTTATGAAGTCAAGCTTAAGCGAGATGAAGGATCCTCATACAGATGAGGAATGACACTAAAAGCAACTGATGAATCAATCAGTGATGAAAGTGACACTGAGTTACAAATAGATGGAGATGAAGAATTCAATTTCATGGTAAGGAAATATGCCCACTTCTACAAAATGAAGCTGATGAAGAAAAGAGAAGGGAACAGGAAAACCAGAAACAACTGGTCCCTACCAATCAACAGTAGCTATAATAACAATACATAAAACAATCAAATCATATGTTATCACTGCACGAAGCCTGGACACATAAGACCAAAATGTCCCCTTCTTCAAAAGGACAAAATAGATAACAGAAAACCTAGGAAGCAAACGATGACTACAGTCTGGTCAGATAAAGATTTTGAGAACTTCGAAGAAGAAGAGTCAGAAGAAGTCGGCAATGTTTGCTTCATGGCTAAATTAGGAGACAATTAGGTATATTATTCTGAGTCTAATATTGAAGTTGATGAAATGAGAAATGCATATCATGAATTATATGATTAGTACAAAAAGTTGACAGTGAAGTATTTCAAAGAAGTTGAGAAGTAGAAGAACAATGAAGCATCCTTGAAGAGTGAGATTAAATCATTAGAATCCGTGAATGAAAATTTGACAACCAAGAATATGTCTCTTGAGGATGATTATAAACAAAAGGTTTCTAGAGAGGAAGTTCTAGAAGAAAGATTAGACAAGTTGGAAAATACTTTACTTGAAAATGATTATGATAAAGTGAGACAGCTAGAAGAAAAGGTTGTCGCCCTAGAACTTGAGAAAGAGAAATGTGCAGGAAAGATCTTATCTCTAGAAAAAAGATCTTGTAAAGTTTGTTGATGGAAGGAACAACCTTAATGCACTACTTGGTAGTGATAAATGTGTTTTTGACAAAGCTGGAATAGGTTACACTTAAAATAATAATTTTAGGGTATACAGTAAGTTCTTTGTTAAATCTAGTAGTAGCTATAGTGAAAACAGCAAGAACCTGATACATGGTAGATATTATAGCAATTCTTATTTATCTATTTTATGCTTCTTCTGTTGTAGACATTGTTACATTAGTCATTCTTGTAAATTTCATAAAATGAAGAAATTATCTCAAATGTATGTTTGGAGACTGAAAGGTCAAGCTACTAATTAAAAAGGACCCAGAAAAATGTGGGTACCTAAAATGAGATAATACTTTCTGCAGATCTGCTTCAAAACAGAGACAAGAGAAAATCAATAGATAGTTGATAGTGGCTGCTCGAGGTACATGACAAGTGAAATATCACATTTCAACTACATTGAAAGAAAAGACAAAGGTAATGTTGTCTTTTTCGATAGAAACAAGGCAAAAGTCATTGGAATTGATAAAATTGGTGACTTTTAACTTTATTTATATTGATAATGTTCTTTATATTGATGGATTAAAACATAACTTTTTGAGTGTAAGTCAATTCTGTGATAAGGGTTATAGAGTTACTAAAGATGATGCGGGCACAGAAGGATATTAATCTTGATATAATTCGGCAATCTTTAAACAGAGTAAATATACAAGGTTTTCGATACTTTTCTAGACCTCAAGGATCGTTATTGTCCAAGCAACCTAGACCTAGCACTAAACCATGAAAATTGAATGAAAACAATACACCACAATTGAGATTAATTGATAAGTAGAGTTAGGATTCGTGGAACAACAAGAACTTGAAGAAAATTCCTCAGAAAGCTCTCAAACTATCAAAAGTCTTCCTAAAATAATGTCAAGGAAATTATTTATAATTGCCAAAATAACTCAAAATTGGGCCAACATCCCTGTCCTAAATAGGTAAAACAATACTATCTAAATCATCCTAAAAAATAGTAGGAAAACAACCTAAATCAAAAGAGGCCAGGCGATGCAGCTGACATGTATGCTTAGCGTCTGACCTATTGGACGTCAGCATACACGCCTAGCGTGGGCACCTATCAAGGGTTGATCGGACCCAAAACCTGGCTCAAACTGACAAACTGAAGTTATGAGGAAGAATCTTGATTCTTCTAGAGTCCATCATCAAACATACAAGCCACTAATGAATTTAATGTGCCTTAAATCTTTTAAGCCTAGTCTGACTTATGGGGCTAGGAGGCAACATCAAGTCTCGATTAGTGCCGCGTTGATCTCGGTGTCTGTCGATATATCTATCATGTGCAGCTTTGCTCATATCAACCCCTTCTTTGTCGGAAAGATTTGTCCTCGAATCTGTATCTATATCAAACGGAGACAAGTCAACAACATTAAAAGTAGCATACACATTGTACTCACCGGGAAAGTCAATTTTATAGGCGTTATTGTTAGTCGTTTCCAAGACTTGAGAAGGACCATCTCCTCGTGGATCAAGCTTAGACCGCCTATGGTTAGGAAATCTCTCCTTAGGAAGATGAAACCAAACCCAATCGTCGGGTTCGAAGATCACCCCCTTATGTCCTCTTTCAATTTGGCGTGCATAAACCTCATTCTTGCGCTCCATATGTTGCTTAGCCTTCTCATGCAACTCTTGAGCTAACTTGGCTTTCCTCTCTTCAACTAGGCTAGTTAACTTAGGCAAAGGTAAAGGCGCCATATCCAATACAATTAAAAGGTTAAAGCCATAAATAATTTCAAAAGGAGAATAACTGGTAGTAGAATGCACAATACGATTATAAGCAAACTTAATAAATGGCAAACAATTAGACCATGTTTTCAAATTTTTCCTTATCACAGCATGCAACAAAGTCCCTAACGTTTGATTCACAACTTCCGCTTGCCTATCGGTTTGTGGGTGACAAGTAGTAGAAAACAACAATTTCGTTCCCAATTTCTCCCATACAACACGCCAAAAATAACTAAAAAACTTGGTGTCCCTATCTGAAACTATTGGCCTAGGAATACTATATGATCTCATAACATCTTTAAAGAACAAATCAGCAACATGTACAGCATCATCAGTTTTTTGCAAGCAATAAAGTGAGTCATCTTACTAAATCTGTCCACAACAACAAAAATGCTATCTATATCCCCTTTTGTCTTCAATAACCCTACACCAAAGTCCATAGAAATGTCCATCCAAGGGTGACTAGGTACGGGTAAGGGCATGTATAGGCCATGAGGTTTGGTAGTTGATTTAGCTTGCTTTTAAGCAATGCAACAGGTACAAATGCATTCTACATTCTTTTGCATTCCCAGCTAGTAAAAGTGCTTATGCAATATGTCCAAGGTCTTAGCGACACCAAAGTGTCCCATAAGTCCTCCACCATGGGCTTCAAACATAAATAATTCACGCAATGAACAATTAGGCACTCATAAACAATTCTTGCGATACAAATAACCATCACTCCTAAAGTATTTCTTAAAAGCACCATGTTCACAAGCAGCATAGAGATTAGCAAAGTCCACGTCATTGGCATACAACTCCTTAAAATGCTCAAACCCTAAACGTTTTGAAATAAAAGTTGAGATTAAAGAATACCTACGTGATAAAGCATCAACAATCACATTATCCTTACCTTGCCTGTAGTGCAGCACATATGGATAGGTTTCCAAGAACTCCACCCACGTTGCATATTGCTTGCTTAATTTACTTTGTCCTTTCAAGTGCTTAAGAGTCTCATGATCAGTTTTGATGACAAATTCCTTTAGTTGCAAATAATGCTGCCACGTTTCCAAAGCTCGCACCACTGCATAAAGTTCTTTGTCATACGTTGGATATTTGAGTTGCGCTCTACTTAATTTCTTGCTAAAGTGCATTAAAACAACACCTATACTAATCCCCGAGACATCACATTCTACTTCAAAAGCTTTATTAAAATTAGGCAAATATAACATAGGTGCGGTACATAACTTTTGTTTGAACAAGTTAAATGCATGCTCTTGATCTTCTCCCCAATTAAAACCCTTCTCCTTTTTGACAACTCCGGTCAAAGGATCAGTAATGGTCGAGAAGACTTTCACAAACTGCCAGTAAAAGCCATCTAAGCCATAAAAGCTCCTCACATCCAAAACACTCTTTGGTGTTTGCCAATCTCGAATGGCCTTCACCTTCTCCTCATCTACCTCAATCCCCTTTGAGCTCACAATAAACCCCAAGAATATCAATTTATCAATACAAAAATTACCTTCTTAAATTTTACAAACAACTTCTCACATCTCAAAGTATTAAGCACACAACGCACATGCTCCATATGATCATTCAAAGTAGTGCCATACACAAGTATATCATCAAAGTACATAACAACAAATGTACCCAAGTAATCACGCAAAACATGGTTCATTAATCTCATGAAGGCACTCAATACATTAGATAAACTAAATGGCATAACTAACCACTCTTATAAACCATACTTAGTTTTAAACAGTTTTGATTCATCCCTGAGTTTCGTGCGAATTTGTATCAATCTTTGTAAAAACACACACGTCATGTAACTCTTCCAACATATCATCAAGTCAAGAAATAGGATGTCGATACTTTAACGTGATCTTATTGACAGCTCAACTGTCTACACATATGTTCCAAGATCCATCCTTCTTCGGCACCAGTAGATCCAAAACAACACAAGGACTAAGATTTTCATACATATGACCCTTTACAAGCAATTCATCTACTTATTGTTGAAGCTCCTTTGTTTCCTTTAGATTACTCCTATAGGCTGGCCTATTTGAAATTTGTGTTCGTGGAACAAAGTTGATCTAATGCTCTATACCTTGCAAAGGGGGTAGCCCTTTTGGCATCTCCTCTGGGAAAACATCCTTGTATTCCTACAAAAGAGACTTAAAAACACTTGGCAAAGATTCATCAATAGGGTTAGTATCCGAAAGAAAACAATCCCTATGTCTAATCATAATCAACGCTCTCTTCGCTCCATATACTCTCCTTAAGTCTTTTTCTCACGCATACAAGCTCACTTTCTTTTCTCTTGATTCTCTCTTGTTTTCCCTCTTTACACTTTTCTCTCATGCACATCTCTCATTCTTTTTCTCACTTGTGCTTTCTCTCTATGTTGAGCCATTACCTCTTTTCTTTTTGTCTTCTTATCACTCTTTATTTTTTTCTCCTCACTACTTGAGCCCAATATTCCTTTTAAGGCTTAAATTTGGTCCAAGTAAATTTCTTGTGGGGACAATGGTTTAAGAATGAAATTTTACCCCTTGAACTTAGACAAGTACTTATTGGTGTATCTGTCATGGTTAGCTCAAAGATCAAATTGCCACGATCTTCCAAGTAGAGCGTGACCAGCTTACATAGGTACCATGTCACGCTAACTTCTCCACTGTCATTGAACCACTGCAAGTGACATGGTTTAGGGTGCTTTACAACCGTTAAGCCCATTTTTCTAACCATATTCAGACTAACAACATTGGTGCAACTCCCTCCATTAATGATCAAGCTATAAACTTTACCACCAACTAAACATCATGTATGGAATAAGTTCTCTCATTGTTCTAACATTTCAGTCCTATGTCAAACACTAAGCACCCTCCTAACCATGAGAGTTTCGCCTTTAACAGCTTATTCCACACAAGTTTCCTCTTCCTCTTCCTCTTCCTCTCCCTCCAAAACGTCATCCTCAAAACTTTCCTCATCATCCTCGGATTCAATCAACCCATCATACCTCAAAACCTTGACCCTCTTATTCAGACATTAGGAGGCAATGTGACCAGTTCCAAGGCATCGAAAGCATTTAATTGAAGAATGTTTGCTAGTAGAAGCTTGAGTGTTACAAGTATTTGATGTACCTTTAATTTCTGGAGGAGTTTGGTTTGGCTTCTTAGATTCCAGCCCCTTTCCTTCTAGATTCTCCTATTTTCATGGCCCATTTGAGTTCTAATTTAAAGTAGAACTTGTCCCACTCTTCACTGTCCCACGAGACCTAAGTTGCCTCTCAACCTTCATTGCCATATTCACCATCTCTTTAAGGTCGATGTAGTTCTGCAAATCAACCACGTTGGCTATTTGTTGGTTTAAACCACTCAAGAATCGAGCCATTATGGCCTCGGGGTCCTCCTCATGATTAGCCCTTATCATTGTGATCTCCATCTCCTTATGATACTACTCCATAGTTCGATTCCCTTGTGTTAGGCATTGGAGCCTTTGATGCATCTCTCGATAGTAATAAGAAGGAACATACCGTTTCTTCATGATCGCTTTCATTTCAGCCTAAGTACTCATAGGTTCCTCCCTATTTCTTCTCCTAGAAATCACTAATCGGTCTTATCAAATTTGTGTATAATCAAAAAATTCAATGGCTCTGAGTTTTACCTTCTTTTCCTATGAAAAGTTGTGACATTCAAAAATCATATCCACCTTTCATTCCCATTCAAGGTAGAGCTTTGGATCATTCTTTCCTTTGAATGGTGGAATTTGCATCTTAATAGAATTAATGTCACTGTCTCGTCTAACCCCAAAATTAACTCGTTGACCTCATCCCCATGGTCTCAAATAATATTCCTCGTCATTATATCCATAGTCCTTTAACACAATCGGAGTGTACTGGTTTCTAGGACCATTGCATCCCATTTATGGTTCCTCACGTGTGTCACGCCTCAAGTTAGCAATCTCTCGGGCTTGCCTCTCTATTTCACCTCTAATTCTAGCAAGATCATTATTTAGGCTCTCACTCAGCTAGTGGATCGCCTCCAAGGTGGTGACGTGCACCTCGCCTGATTGTTGGCCTCTCATGCTATCGTTAGACATATCTCCAATGAAAATTGTTCCAGTTAAGAAAAGTTGGTAGCAAATAACCTCGCAAAAGCACTCCCTCATGCATTTCTCTCAAGTTTAGAATAATCCACTCGTGTGTCTGGGCTACTCTAAAGATCTCACTCTCTTGTCGTTTTCCTCTCGAATCCTCAACGTTCAAGTTGTGCTTCTTAATACCTAACTCCTTCGATCAGGAAATGGAACCAAGTTTTGGAACTCTTTTCAAAGTAATGTCATGCAAGATAGGTCTAAAATTTTGTCCAATTCAATTGACAACCCTTCACGTAAGACTTTCCAAAATAGTGTAATTCTTGAACTTGGACGTAGTACTTTCGGTTATGCAATTTTTTGTTTTTTCTTTTCTTTCTTCTTCTTTTCTTTATATATATATATATATCATAATTCAAGACGCAATTTAAGCAGTCAAGGGTAAACCCTAATTAGAAACTTCGCAGCTTCTTTTTAGGGTTGGGGGCCAACGAATTGATGGTGAAAGGAGCTGGCTTGTTTGTCTGTTAAAGTAGAATGAAATCTCCCCTAAAAACCTAATGCTCTGATACCAAAGACGATGCGTGCACAGAAGGAGATTAATCTTGATATAATTCGGCAATCTTTAAACAGAGTAGATATGCAAGATTTTCGATACTTTTCTAGACCTCAAGGATCGTTATTGTCCAAGCAATCTAGACCTAGCACTAAACCAAGAAAATTTAACCAAAACAATATGCCACAATTGAGATTAATTGATAGGTAGAGTTAAGGTTCGTGGAACAACAAGAACATGAAGAAAATTCCTCACAAAACTTTCAAACTATCAAAAATCTTCCCAAAATAATGTCAAAGCAACTATTTATAATTACAAAAATAACTCAAAATTAGTCCAACATCCTTGGCCTAAATAGGTAAAATAATACTTTCTGAATCATCTAAAAATAGTAGGAAAATAACCTAAAGTCAAAGAGGCCAGGCGGTGTGCTTGGTCTAGCGCGTTTGGCGTCTGGAACTGCTGGGCGCTAGCATATGTGCCTAGCATGCGCACCCATCAAGGGATGATCGAGCCCAGAACTTGGCTCAAACTAACAAACTAAAGTTGTAAGCAAGAATCTTGATTCTTCTAGAGTCTATCATCAATCACGTGAGCCACAAATGAATTTAACGTGGCCTTGAATCTTTTAAGCCTAGTTTAACTTGTAGGGATAAGAGGCAACATCAAGTCTCGATTAGCGCCGCGTTGATCTCAATGACTGTCGATATATTCGTCATGTACAGCGTTGCTCACATCACATTACCTTATGAAATTATTGATAATCTTCATAAAAAATATTTTATTTGTTAGTCCTAGAAACCATAACATATATTGTGCTCAATTGGAATGTATGTCTTCATAAAATGTCAAATGTTTTGTTTCTATAGAAAATGATTCTTTTATCTGGCATAGAAGATTTGGACATGCTAACATGAGCATTCTATCAAATTTGTCCAAAAATGAGTTAGTAAGAGGACTACTAACTTTGAAGTTTGAAAGCAATCAGGTCTGTAAGGCCTATTTAAAAGGTAAACAATTTCGAAGCAGCTTTCTTCCCCAAAAATATTGTGTCTACTAACCAACCACTTAAATTTGTGCACATGGATTTATTTGGTCTCATTAGGAGTCAGTTTTGGTGGTAAACATTATGGTTTTGTTTTAGTAGATAATTATTCTAGATTTACTTTATTTTCTATCAAATAAGGATGATACTTTTGAAATATTTGAGACGTGTTGTAGAAAAATTCAAATTAAAAAAGGATACTACATTACATCTATTTAGAGCGATCATGGAGGAGAATTCGATATAAAAAATTCAAAGATTTTTGTAATGAAAATGGGATATCTCACAATTTTCATGCCCAAGAACTCCTCAACATAATGGAGTTATTAAGGAAAATAATAGGACTCTCATTGATATGGCCAGAACAATGCTCTATGAAAGTGGTTTTCCTCATGGTTATTGGGAAAAAGTCATGTTAACTACCTGTTACATTCTTAATAGGTGCTTTATAAGAACCATTCTAAAAAAACCTCATATGAGTTATGGAAAGGGAGAAAACTGAATGTCACTTACTTTCGAGCAATTGCTTACAAGTGCTTCATTCTAAATAATGGAAAAAACAATCTTGGAAAGTTCAATTCGAGATCAGATGAAGCCATCTTTCTGGGCTACAATACTATCAGTCAAGGATTTAGAGTTTACATTAAAAGAACAAAGAACATAGAAGAATCAATACATGTAGTATTTGATGAAACACTACACTCGACAATAGTAGTTAATTCAGATGATGAAGAGCATCCTTTAGCTCCTAAAAATACATCGCAGACTCAAATAACACCTATAGTACCTTCAGAATTACGATATCAAGAAGGTCCCTCTAAAGCCAGGATCGAGAAGGCTCCTTCCTTTCAATAGGAGCCTATATAATGAAGAACACTAAGACAATAGAGATGTCTTGATACAAATCAGTACATTCTAAGAGACCCCTCTGAAAGTCTAAGAACTAGATCGACCTCTAAGAATAACTATGTTGCCCTCATCTCATAATTAGAATCAAAGATCATTGAAGAGGATCTTACTAATGAAAATTAAGTTCTGAATCAATTTGACAAAACAAAGTTGAGAATCTATTACCTCATCTGTAAAACAAGTCAATCACTAAAACTCGTTGGGTTTTTCAAAACAAACTTGATGAAAATGATAAGGTGGTAAGAAACAAAGCTATACTAGTAGCTCAAGGTTATAATCAACATGAAGGTATTGATTTTGATGAAACTTATACACCTGTTGCTAAACTGAAATCGATTAGAATTTTACTTGCCTTCGTATGTTATAAAAACTTCAAATTGTTTCAAATGGATTTCAAAAATGCCTTCTTAAATGGATATATTAATAAATAGGTATTTGTTAAGCAACCTCCAGGCTTTTAAGATGAAAACCAACCTGACTATGTGATGAAGCTGACTAAAGCCCTACATGGTCTAAAATAAGTCTATAGAGCATAATATAAGAGGTTAAGTGATTTTTTGCTTGAAAATAACTTCAAAAGAGAAAGGTAGATAAAACCTTATTTATTAAGAAAACGGAGAATGACTTACTCATAGTGCAAATATATGTTGATGACATAATATTTGGTGCTACTAATCAATCTTTCTGTGAAGAATTCTCATCATTAATGCATAGGGATTTGAAATGAGCATGATAGGAGAATTATCTTTCTTCCTAGGATTACAAATCATACAAATAGAAAAAAGATCTTTATTATCCAAGACAAATACACAAAGGAACTCATCAAGAAGTACCACTTCAAAAATGCCAAACCTATGGTTACTCCTATGTAAACAAGAACTAAACTCGATAAGGATGAAGAAGGCAAGGCTACATATGAGACAATGTATAGAGGAATGATCAAGTCACTACTATATCTTACAAGCTTAAGACC
Organism: Erythroxylum hondense; assembly: GCA_029829435.1. Taxonomy (NCBI): domain Eukaryota; kingdom Viridiplantae; phylum Streptophyta; class Magnoliopsida; order Malpighiales; family Erythroxylaceae; genus Erythroxylum; species Erythroxylum hondense. The sequence continues at coordinate 64,677,536 of JANKYF010000226.1, read as the reverse complement.
AAATATTATGCTTTGTGTTTGCCTTTGCGCACATTTTTAATCAAATCCAAAAGAAAGCCACCTTCAAGCAGTCAAAAGGATCTTTCAATATCTTCACAAAAATATGGACTTTTGGACTATTATATCCAAAAATTGATTCTTTTAAGGTTGGCTATTGTGATGCAGATTATGTAGGTGATAAAGTCGATTGAAAAGGCACAAGTGGTCATTATCAATTGCTTGGAGGATGTCTAGTTTCTTGGTCTTGCAAGAAATAAAATTGCACAGCTCTTTTAACAACTGAAGTGGAATATAAATCAGTTGCCAGCTGTTTTGTTCAAATATTATGGATGAAGCATTAACTCCAGTCTAAACTTTAATCATATTCTTATATTATATGATCATACTAGTGCAATAAATCTTCAAAAATCCTGTGCATCATTCTAAGACTAAGCATATATAAATCAAGCATCATTTTCTTAGAGATCATATTTTAAAAGAAACCATTGATCTTGCTCATGTTAATACTGAAAATCAAGTAGCTAATATTTTCACTAAGCCACTCTCTGAAAATATATTTTACGTGTTAGTAAAAGAACTTGGTATCTGCAGACTATCTGATGTATTTCTATATAATTCTTTCATGCTACTTCTTTTTGACAAGCTCTTTCTAGTTTAGAAGCCTCCTCTCAATTTCAAGACCTCCTCTTAATTTGGTAGGATCCTTCTAATTTAGAAGGCCCCTTTGTATTTTTTTGAGGGATCCTCTCAGTTTGACAGAATAGGATACACGTGTCCTAAAAATGAAGGTTTTCATGGCATCACTTTAGTTTTTAAAAATGTGCGCGTTGCTCTGACAACACTCCATACGCATCTAATAGAAGATACACAGACAATCATACTTCCTCTTTTGGCATATACGACTGCCCTTTCTCGCAAAAAATCAGTGCTTAAGATTCATTTGATATACCAAAAACTATGTTGTTATTTTTCTACTTAGTTTATTCTTACATGTGATAGTCTTATGGATGTTTAAGTTCCTTCCTCCCTATATTTTTTTGATAACGACAAAGGGGGAGAATAGCCAATGGTCTAATTTGCATTACATCTGTGACATATTTTCAATTTTGCCTTGGTGATATATTTGTTACTGATGATATTTTCTACTAATTGCTACTGAAATGTTGTTGAAATTGTGAAGTATAGGCTCCTTCCTTTAGAAGTAAGGCTCCTTATTCTTATAACTATGAGTAAGAACACATAAAGTTTACAGGCATCTTTCGAAGTCACTTATTATTATTTAAATTTTAAAAATATATCTATTATTGTTTGTCATCATCAAAAAGGGGGAGATTGTTAGCTCAAGGGTTATGTTTAATGATTTTGATGATAACTTTGTATTATTTCAAAATTCAAACTGGATTTGTTTCATTATATAGGAAATGGCATCATTCTTAAAATGAAATAAAATCATAGGATAATTGCTTCCTTTCTTGCAGGAACCTTCATTATGAACTTGCCTATTCAGAAATGGTTCCATAACATTTAGAAGTTTTTACGAATTCGAATAATCAGCCCTGGAAGCCTTGATAGAAAGTTCTTCTTAACGTCTAAATATTGAAGATTTCAACAGAAAAGATATCTTAGATTAAGCAACGACTGGTTGAGGAAATGTCTACTTAAGGAAGAGCCACTACATTTATGATATACACAAGACTTGTAAAATATCCTAGCAGCATCAATATTCTTGAAAGTCTTATCAAATTCTTTGTGCCTTAGAAAGTGAAATCACTCTAATGAGAGAGAATGTTAAATCCTTTATATACTTCTTATTGAGAGCTTGTAGAATTTGGTTAAACACTACGAGTGTGAAAGGATGAAGAACCTTGAAAAATATCTACTTGTGAGCTTAGAGAGGCTAGTGAAAATTTACTACTTGGATTTTATAGTGAAATATTCAAGTTGAATACTAGGGGACTAGATGTAGGTTTCATTATAAGCCGAACCAGTATAAAATGATTGTGTCATTTTTATATTTTCCTAATTTTAAATTCTCGCATTATAAGTTTGTGATTTCAAGAGGCTCCTTCGGTTTTATATTAGGCTTTTTTGTTTATCTATAGCAAGAGGTTCTTTTCTTTTTTGACCATTATCAAATTCTTATTGATTAAAAGGCTCCTTTTGTTTTTGAGCATTAACAAGATCCTATTGATTAATAGGCTCTTTTCATTTTTAATCGTTAGTAGGCCCCTATCAATTAGCATTCTCCTTTCACTTAACATGATCCTTTTGTTTTTAACATTAATAGGATCTTTTCAAAAGTTGATAAGACCTTCCCATTTATAGATTTATTTTTGTTTAGAAAGATATTATCTTTTTAAAAGTATCTTGCATCTTTTTTATACGATGAACCTTCCTCTTATGTGTGTTTGCTTTATCACAAGGTTTAAGGCCTTACAAAGATAGAGTAAAATTCTTTGTGAGCACTCAACCTTTGCTAAATAGGCATCAAGTAACTTTTCTCTTGCTATCCATATTTTTAATGGTGAAAATTATTATTCATAGGCTATCAAAATGAATCCTATTTGAAACCATTGAGTTTGCAAGAGCTTGTAGAAAGCAATTTTAATCATACCCCTTTTCTGGAAAATTTCACACTAAATCATATCAAAAAGCATGAAGAAGAAGTGGCAAGGAAATCAAAAGCACTCTTTTGTCTACATTTGGCTATGTCAGAGGGAATATTTACAAGAATAATGCCTTGTAAATCACCTAAAGAAGTGTAGGGGAAGCTTAAGGAAGAGTTTAAAAGCAACAATTAAACAAGGTTGATGCAAAATTTAAATCTCAAAGGATAATTTGAGAAGCTAAAGATAAGAAATACGAAGGTGTCAAGGAATATGGAAGTAAGCTCATTTCCATTGTCAATCAAATAAAATTGCTTGTTGGAAAATTTATTCGCTAACAAGTAGTAAACAAGCTTCTCGTGACTCTGCCTAAAAGGTATGAGTCAAAAATTTTCTCACTTGAAGATTCTAAAGATCTATTGAAAAAAAAAAAGACCTTTGCAAAGTTACTTAATGCTCTTCAAGCCATAGACCAAAGAAGATCAATGAGGGATAACAAAATTGAAGAAAAAATTGATGAAGTTTATTTACCCAAGACTTCATCCTTAAAGGGAAAGGCCAATATTCCTCAATGTAGCAATTGTAAGAAGTTGGTCATAAAGAAAAAGATTGTTGGCATAAAGAAAACCTTAATATTAAAAGGGTAAGAAATTTAGGCATTTACAAAAGAATTGAAAATTTGAAAACGAAGAATAAACAAATATGGTGCAAGTGACAAAATAAGAACTTCTTTTTGAAAGTAGATGGGAAATGTGCACCATAGAGAAATGTGATCCAAATTTGGTAATGGTGATGAGAAGTACATTACATTGAAGAGAAGTGCTTCAAAAGGTTTGGAAAGAAGTGCTCCATGAAGTTTGAAACAAAGGGGATTGTTAATTAAAGTGCTTCAAACTACTATTTAATTATTTCCTATTTTTTATAGGTAGTGGTTGTAGTGTTTTGTTATTTAAGCATATTTTTATTATTGAATTTTTTTAAAGTTGTATTTGAGTTAGTGGATTATTCATTTTACTTAGTTCTTGGAAAACTTTTTAAGATGTTAACAGTATATATTACCCACTTTGCTTAATTTTTAGCTTATGTTTATCACTAGTTTTTTGCATGGTAAGTGTATGTAACTAGGCCATAAATGTTGTTTAATAAGCAAAATGCAATCTGCAACTTTTAAATTTCCAATAAGAATATGGAATTGTCAATAAAACAAAATAAGGATCCAATTTTTTTCTTTGCTCTTATCTATTATTTTCTTTTCTCTTTTAATTTATATTTGTTAATGTTCATTAATCAAAGGACCATCAGTTATAAATATATCATCAAAATCTTTATTTTCTTATCTATTTTGACTAATTTCACTAAAATGCTATTGTATTTTTAATTTAAACATCTTATGGAACTTTTTTTGGTGAAAATTTTTGGACAAGTACTCTAATAATTTAAAAACCACTTATTCTTTTTAACTTCTTAATCCTCACACTTTTGGAGATAAAAAAGATTGGTAAACTTTGATTTTAGACTTCTTAAAATTTCGTATTCTACTTATCTTGTACTCTTTTAATTATAATGGTCTTGATTATTCTTTCTGTTCTATATTCTAGTTTAACTTGTCTAGTTTGCCAATTTACAAGTCAATTAAAAAAAACCTCAAATTGACCCTTTCTTTTCATTTTATATCCAAACTAAGTTGAGGGACGATTATGAATTGACCTAATCTGACATTTATGAATTAACCTAATCTAACCATTTTATTTAGTTTTGTCTAAATTTCTACACCTTGTTTATTTGCATTAAATTCACATGTTGTAATGTGTGTTTTTTTAATAAAGCAAAGAATACAAAAAATAAATGATAAAGAGAATTGAACTTTTTAATGCTAAGGAAATTTAACATAATTTTTCCAAGAAAGTGCTCCATTTATAAAGCCAAGACCAATGGATAACTGCATGAAATTAGGAATTATAATGACTGCTTCCTAAAATTAAGAACTATAACCATTACCTCCTACAAACCAGGTAAAACTAAAACCATTAAGTCACAAATTCCTATTGAAATGAAAAACTAAAGAATAACCAACTATTTCTAACAATCCATCCCTTAAACTAAAAATTTTCAAATATTCAATTTAACAAAGACTCATTAAGTGCACAAGCACTAAACAAATTTCTTAGTTTCTAAAACATTGATAATTCCAATGACTTGGTCATTATGTCTGCAATCTAATCTTTACTTTTGCAATAAAAAAGATCATTCATCATATACTTCATGAGGTCTCCTACAAAGTGAAACTTCTCCTTCCATGTAAAACATGATTTTTAGAGAGTCTGATAGCATAACTGTAGTCACAATAAATTACAATAGCCCTTGCTTGAAATGTAATTATTCAAAGATTTTCTTTAACCAAATTTGTTGACAAGCACAAGCTATTACAGCTACAAACTCTGCTTCAATTGTTAATAAAGTGTTTATTTTTCAAAGAACATAAATAGCTCCTAAACCAAACAGGAAAACATAACCAGATGTGCTCTTTCAATCATCAAAATATCTAGTATAATCGTTGTCTATAAAGCTAACCAAATATGAATTTTCACTTGTAAAATAAACCACAAGTCACAATCCTTTGCAAGTGTGAAAAATTCTTTTTGTAGTAAGAAGATGCATCTCCCTTGGACTTTCCACGAATATGCTGGTAAAATTTATTGTATGCATAATATCAAGCCTTTTGTCTATTATTTACGTCCTCAATTTGTTTATAAAGGGTGTTATAAACCCTTATTGCTTTAGGATTCTTAATAAGCTTTATGCCAACCTTAACTAGTGTGCTAACCAAATTACAATTCTTCATTTGGAACTTGTCCAAAATATCTTAAACATAATTCTTTTGGAAAATAAAGATTCCAAATGGAAATTGTTCCACTTTATCACTAAGAAAATAATGCATCCTTCCAAGATCAAAATGTCAAAGTTAAGATCATAAATTGCTTTAATTTTTCAATCATAACATTATCATTTCTAGTTTATATTAAATCGTCAACAAGTAAAAAATAAGCATCTTTCCTCCTTTTCCTATCTTAACAAAGATTGTGTATTCATATGGATATTTTTGAAAACCTTCTTTCAAAAATAGGCTTCAATACAACTATACCAAATGGGTGGAGCTTGTTTTAATCTATAGAATGCCCTTTTGAGTTTATGCACCTTGCTTTCACATTCAAGCTTCACTAGGAGGTTGATAGACAAATATATGTTCTTAAAGGTCAACCATGCAAGTATGACGATTTCATATCTAATTGGAAGATCAACCATAAATGCTGCATTGTTAATGCAATCACTAATTTGATCGTAACTTATCTTACAACTGGAGCAAAGACCTCTCTATAATCTACCCCTAAACTCATGATTATAGCCTTTGGCTACTAAACGTGCCTTGTATTCATCAACTTCTCCATTCTCTTTTAATTTTTCCTTGTACACCCACTTAACACCAATTTTTTATGCCCTTCTAGAAGATTAGTCAACCCTTATAGGTTGTTTCTTTCAATTATTGAAATTTTCTCATCTACTGTCTTCTGCCATTTTACTTCTTTGATAGCCATTTCAAAAGTGATAGGATCACAGTATGAAAATAAAGCAAAATGTGCAAGTGCATCCTCAAATTGGTCAATTCCAATTACCTTATAATCATTCATCAACACGTATCTTCTTTTGACATGTTAAGGTCACTCCTCTTCTTATGTGGCTACTAGAATCGGTTGTTGTTCATTCTTTTTTTATTATTGATTTTCATCTTCATTATGTCCATCAAAGTTGACAAGAATTTATTATCTAACAATATCATTGTTCCACTTCAAAAATTGTTCTTCATCAAAGAAAACAACTTGACTAATAATGACTTTCTTGGTGTTAGGGTTATACAACTTATAGGTTTTTGACTGATCACTAACACCAAGAAATATGCATTTTTACCCTTTATCATCTAACTTTGTCCTCTTTTGATTTGGAATATAGGCGTAAGCTACATACATAAAAATTTTGAAATGATCTATAACAAGTTTTCTTCTGCTTCATGTTTCCTTATGTGTCATATTTTGAAGTAAAAGTGTGGGACATCTATTCAAAATATGAATGATCGAATTTACTACATCAAACAGTAAAGTTTTTATAATGCTACTCCTTATCAAAAGACTTCACACCATATTCAAAATAGTGCAATTTTTTGCTTACTTACTCCATTTTGTTAAAGCATGTAGGTTATTGTAAGTTATTTCTTGATTCTATGATTCACAAAATTTTAAGAACTCTTAAGAGTTATATGCTCCATCATAATCTGCTCAAAGAATATTGATTGAGCTACATATTTGTTTTTCAACAAACAGTTTATAGCTTTTGAAAGCTTATGAAATTTTCCTACAAAAAATTACGTCCAAGTTTTTTTTTGCTAAAATCATCAATGAATGTTATTTTACATCTTTTACCTCCATTAGAAGATTGATTTATTGGTCCAAAAATGTTTGAGTGAACCAACTGCAAAGTCTTTTTTTCTCTCCATAATTTTCCTTATGAGATTTGATTTTGATGTTGTTTGTTATCAACATATTCTTCACAAATTTGAGATGGAGTAGTAATTTAAAGAAGGCCAGTAACCATATTTTTTTGTTGCAGAGTTTTTAATCCACCAAAATTTTGGTGGTTATAATGAAGATGCCATAGCCATATCATATACTTATTTTTATTAAGAAGCATGAATGAGTGGCGTTGTAGAGAAAAAGCGAGAACATATGATTCACAGTCATGTTAAATTGAGAAATTAACTCTATCTTTACATCCTAAATTCATCATATTCCTTTTTTGATAGAAATCTCATACCCATTCTCTTGTAGTTGTCTCATGCTTACTAAATTATTCGGCAATTATGGAACAAGAAAGGACATTAGAAATAGTGTAAGGGAATTTTCTATGGTATGGATAGTGACTCTTCCTTTTCCCATGACCGATACTATGGAGTTGTTGTCAAACTTGATAGTGTTACAAAAAGATACATCTAATTTAGAGATGATTTCTTATCTCCACAAATATGATTGCTGCAGCTAGAATTTAAACACCACATATTTAGTTGAGTTTCTTCATTCTTATAAGACACCATAAAAGAGATACTTCTTCTTCTTCTTTTTCTATAAAGTTTGTTCTTTCTTTGTTTTATCTATTCAAAATACGTTGATATTCTAATCACTAATAGCCATACCAATGACATCAATAGCATTCAGAATTTGACTTATCTAATAACTTTGGTTTATAAATTGTTTTGTGATGGACTTCTCATCCTTTTCCTCCTCCTTGAGATAATTTTCTTAGTGCATGTGGTAATGTGACTAGTTCTAACGATCACTGCTTCCTTTTCCTTTATCTCTACCTTTGCCTCCTCCTTTATCTCCTTTTGGTGTTGATTTATTTTCTATTAAGGCTTGAGGATTTCTGCTTACTCCTTTTTCTCTTATTGGTTAATCTTTTGTTCACGAATCATCAAAGAGCTTTGAAACTCATCAATTGAAAAGTTTTAATATCTTTTGATTCCATTATAGAATATATAACAAAATTAAATTTTGATGTCATTTATTTGAGAATCTTCTCAATGATGGTGTCGTCCTCCATTTTCTCTCCATGGATCCTCATCTTATTGTATTTCATCTGCAAAGTCTCAAACTCAGTTCTTAGACCTTGAAATTCTACCCGCTTTGCTTTTGCATTCCTTTGATACTTTTTCTTTATGGAATCCTATACTAAGAATTGTCTATAGGATTTCTCAATCAATGGCTTGAAAGAGATAATTCTTAGCCTTATTGTCCTTCACATTTAATGCTTATACCTCAATTGTTTGCATCTCTAATAGTGTTACACCAACTACTAGCTTTAATACTCCAAATCTAATAACCTGCTAGTACTTTTTGAACCTTAAGAAGTTCTTCATTGATATGCTCTAATGATCATACTGACCATTAAAACGAGGAATAGTTGGTTGAACAAAATTCTCTGTTGTTATTGTTTTGTTATTATAAAAGAAAAAGAAATTAAGGCACTACTACATCATTCTTCTAACCAGCTTTGATACCATTATTAATAAAGATAAGAAAGCACAAGAAAGACAGAGATAACTGATCTTTTTTATTAGTAAGAAAATCTGACATAATTTTTACAAGAAAAGGCTATATTTATAAAGTCAAGACGAATGGATAAATGATTGAAATCAAAAACTAAAGCTGCTAACTCTTGAGTTTAAGAAATGCAGCCACTACCTCCCAAAATTAGGAGGTTTGTAATCACTACCTCCTTCAGACTAGGTAAAATTGAAACCATTAAGTATCAAAATTCTACTGACACAGACAATTTAAAAATTAAGCAACTATTTCTAACAGTTTTAAGTTATAAATTACATTTAAAAAGAGACATATGTAGGTTAGGACCTCAATGCTATCATAAGACTGATAAACCCCAACACTTCAAATTATTCAAGCTAGTAGTTTTAA
>JANKYF010000226.1:64496581-64506711 GCA_029829435.1 Erythroxylum hondense | reverse complement strand
AAAGTTGAGATAAAAATGAATTATATACATTTAACCTTTTTAAATATTTCTTTTGAAATCATATTTAAATTCTAAAAATTATTATAAATGCGGCTATCCAACCTAACATATTGCGACCCACTAATTAATATATTACCATGATGTATTGCTAACAAGAAAGGTTTGACCATGACTAGAAAAATGCATGCTATGATTGGAACAATCTTTAGCTCATTTTGCTTGTCCACATACTTACATACATGTATGTGGATGATTTTATAATGGAAAATTGGTTTGGTCGCACATGGGATACCATTGGTTTCCATGAAAATGTTAACAAGTTATTTGCTTGTCTCATTCACTTAGCTTCATGGATCCCAAAAAAAGCTGAACAATTGCAATCATTCATGTATCTATAACATGTAATCAATCATGTGATCCAATGGCTCAAAACCCTCCAACACAATCCCATGTCATGTAGGTCACATGACGCATCACATAAATTTGGAGGAAATCAAAGTTAAAAGCTCAGTTTGAATCTTGATCATTAACTTTTGATAGTTAGCACACATTATTATATTTGGATGTTTTGGAAATTTAATCTCATCATAAATATGTAGTAAAAGGTTTAATTCTCTACAAAGACAAGTAGGTTGACAAATATTTATTTAACCCATCAATCTTAATGCAAAAAGACACATGCACATACAATTTGCCTGTAGTTTGTAACTTATAAATTACTGGATATTTACATTTCTTTTCCTTCATCTTTGAAGTACTTATGTGGGTACTTCTTATCCTACAACTTGCAATAAATTGAATGCATACTTTGGGTTTTTAAAGCTTCCAAAGTACTAAAATGCATTCTTATATCTTCTAGTTTTTACTATCTCAACTCACATTTGGCAAAAGTCAAACGTTACTTCTATGCTAATGAGGTAACTCATTACCACTAATCTCTTGTCACTTGAACGGAACGAAAAACGCAAGTTATATGAGAGCAAAGTGAGGGAGTTGAATGGATAATTCCACTTGTACATCCCCTCCAGCACCATACTGGGTCTTCCATCGCACCTTCCACGCCATACCCCGTCAAATCCTCTACCTCGTCCGCCGTCCGAGGCTGTGACAATCACCGTTACTAAAACTCATCACAATGTCCTAACCAACGTAGAAGATGGGAACTTGCACCTCAAAACCAAGCAAACAAAACCCATACGCCACTAGAGACCAAACCAAGACACCAAATGGCAATCGAAGCACAACCCAGACCCCAAAGTCTCCACACTCTTCTCCCCTTCAGAACCTCCCCAAAAAGTCACCTTTTTTCGCATTCCACACTCCCAGCCCTCTCCATCTCTTCAAAAACTCGCCTTCCGCCGCCACGCCACGAAGGGCCTTCAGGAAACCCTTCCCACCACCGTCCCCAGCCAAGCACATCCGCGCTGTCCTTCGCCGCCGGCAGAAGAAGAAAAGGTTGTCGATTCCGGAGGAAGGTGAAGGTGAAGAAGAGGAGGTGGAGTTGGACAAGCGGTTTGGGTTCTCTAAAGAGTTCACTAGTAGGCTTGAGGTTGGCGATGAAGTGGGTCGAGGCCATTTTGGGTACACTTGCTCTGCCAAGTTTAGGAAAGGTGACCGTAAAGGCCAACAAGTGGCTGTTAAAGTCATCCCTAAATCAAAGGTTGGTTTTTTATCTACAATTTAAGTTTGTTTTCTTTTAACAGGAGTTATCTATTTCTCGGTTGAAGTTTCTGTTTTTAGCATGTTACGGTTTTGAAGTATAATATTTAGATCTACAGATTTACAGTTTTACTTTGTTATGTTCTCTCCGATGTTTGCTGTCTTTTCTTTATTGTGCTTTTATGGTATTGATTTTAAACCGCGGGGACTTATAGTTTGAATAGATAGCAAGAAGATTCTGCTATTTTAAGGATGTTGGAATTTGGAATATATTGTCATTTTGGATATTTCTTCATTGGATAATATTGGTAATTTTAAAGTTATCGGAGCTTTTAAAAGTTGTACGCGTAAAAGGTGATCGCCTTATCTGTTTATTGATTCTTTTGGTGCATGCCAAGACTTTAACTTGAGTACGGCGTACTTTGCTTCTATTTGGATTTCGGCGGGACTTGTTGGAAGTTGGGATACTTTGATTTTGGAACCTATCTTGACTTAGAATGTGTAGTTTCACTGTGGGTTGTCTGAAAATGAGGGGAATATTCGGCACATTTAGATTTCTAGTTTATGATATGCTTTGTTAACTCCCAAGATTTTACGGCCACCACTTAATTCATAGGGAGGCCTGTGATTAACGGACTGTCAGTGGGGCCTCATTGTTGAGAAAAACTCATTGCTCATACAATCTGTTAGCTGGTGCACTTATGACGAAGATTTCAAGCTTTTAGAGAAAATGGTTGGGAGGGGAGTGCGAAAATCATTGTGGTACTCTAGCAGAAGAAAGTCTGTTCTTGTTTTTATTTCAGAAAGATATAATTAATCTCTACAAAGTACATGGCTCAGTCTTTACTTCTCCCACAAATGGATGACCTTTTTTTCTCCCCATTCTTTATTGCCAGATGACAACAGCTATTGCTGTTGAGGATGTTAGAAGGGAGGTCAAGATATTACGGGCCTTAGCAGGACATAACAACCTTGTGCAGTTTTACGATGCATTTGAAGATTTTGATAACGTCTATGTAGTGATGGAGTAAGCTTCATTAAAGCATTAAATCCTTTTCATGCTCTTTGCCTATGGCTATGAATAGATATAGATAAGTAAATGAAAAGGAATGCTGTTAGTTCTTGCTTGTAAGCTTTTTGAGACCTTGACCTTCCAAAAGCTGATTGACACGGACATTTCAGGTTGTGTGAAGGGGGAGAGCTCTTGGATAGAATACTTTCAAGGTGATTTCTTTTTACGGGCCTGCGAGTGCAATGTGAAGTTGAATGCATGATCTAATATAGCTTCTAATTAGATCTTTTGATCCCTTTAGGGGTGGAAAATACTCTGAAGATGATGCAAAGGCTGTTTTGGCGCAGATACTAAGTGTTGTTGCCTTTTGTCATCTACAGGGTGTGGTGCACAGGGATCTTAAACCTGAGGTGAGCAGTTAAATTCCCCATTTCAAATTTCCTGATTTAAGTTGAACAGGAATATAATTAATTTGCATTACTTTAACCGAAGTTGTTGATTATATTTTTGGCTTAAACTTAAATGAGTGTAACGAATCTAGCTCAGTATTTTTTTTCTTTTACTTGCGGAAATTTATAACTGAAATTACTTCTGATTGTTTGATCAGAACTTTCTGTATACTTCTAAGGATGATAACTCTCATCTGAAGGTCATAGACTTTGGCCTATCAGATTTTGTCAGACCAGGTTTGTCTCCCTAACCAATATCCACTTGAAGCCCTGATTCCTGTGTTTCATCCTACTTGTTTTTTGGGAATTTGGATGAGTTGGTGATGACTGTGGTGGTTTTCAGATGAAAGGCTTAATGATATTGTTGGAAGTGCCTACTATTTGGCTCCTGAAGTCCTACATAGATCTTATACCACAGAAGCTGATGCATGGAGTGTAGGGGTTATTGCATACATTCTATTGTGTGGTAGTCGTCCATTTTGGGCACGAACTGAGTCTGGAATTTTCCGGGCAGTCTTGAAAGCTGATCCAAGCTTTGATGAAGCACCTTGGCCATTGCTCACTCCAGAGGCTAAAGACTTTGTCAAACGCTTATTAAACAAAGATCCAAGGAAACGAATGACTGCTGCTCAGGCTTTAAGTGAGTGCATCTTTCGCCTATATGCTACCTGGTATTCACACATCCTTGCAAATAACAGTTGCATTGCTTTATTTACAGGCCATCCTTGGCTGCGGGATTACCATGGTGTGAAAGTTCCACTTGATTTTCTAATATTCAGGATCACGAAGGCATATATGCACTCATCATCCTTGCGTAAGGCTGGTTTAAGGGTATGTATACATCCAGGATGATCTAAAAATTAAATTAAAAGTTGTTAACGGAATGAGTTCTCTTTCATTTTTGTGATACTTGGGGTTGTGGAAGAATTTCTTTTCCATTTTCTATTGATATAAGATCTGCATTTTTTCGATATGCTGTTATTCTTTCCCAACAATAAATTTGGAATTTAAGTGCTGTTGTAGTTATAAAATTCCCTGTGAGGTCATGAGCAGTCTTGACCTCAATTTCGTTGATGAACACAACTATCGATGATTTTGCTTGATGTATTATGTGAACTTCTAAGGTTCCTATACTTGTGTCTATGCTGCAGGCATTGTCAAAGACACTAACAATGGACGAACTCTTTTATCTGAAGGAGCAATTTGCTCTGTTAGAGCCAAATAAAAGTGGAAGCATAAGCTTGGAAAACTATAAGATGGTTATTGTCTACTCGCACTGGTTTTTTGTTTCTCTCCCTCTTAGTATTATTAGGTGATATAAAGCCTTATGCCATCTCTCTTGTTTTATCTAGGCATTGATGAAAAACGCAACAGATGCAATGAAAGATTCTCGTGTCCCTGATTATCTTGCTTCGGTATGAACTAAGTTGCCAGTTGTCCATATAGCTTTAATGACTTGCTATGCCTATACGAGTATTGTGTCTATATATGAGTCGTGCCTATACGTGTGTTGTGTTTATATATGAACTCACATCGTAATTGCTATTTCATGACAGCTGACTCCACTGCAATACAGAAGAATGGATTTTGAAGAATTTTGTGCAGCTACACTAAATGTCCATCAACTGGAGGCACTTGAACACTGGGAACAGCGTGCTCGTTGTGCATATGAACTTTTTGAAAAGGATGGAAATAGGGCTATTGTTATTGATGAGCTTGCTTCTGTAAGTCGAGATTTCTCTTATCTGTTGAAATAAACACGTATTATTTGTGATGTTTTCAAGTACGAAATGTTTGCTTGTGGCAAACTTCAAATGACATGAGTTGATATGCTGACTACTTAACTAGCTTTCTAATGTCATTTTGCAAATGCTTTATTTAAAGAACTTCAAACTTGACCAAGATCGAATAGAGCAGGCAGATTGGCAGTGTAAATTGTTTTGAATGACAAACTAATTAGTAATATTGTTGGGTCTGTAGTGCTTGATTGCAGATAATCACAATCTTAGGAGTTTTTGGTGTGAGTTCTATCCTTCCCTTCCTTTGTATGTTTTCCTTGGTTATTAGTTTATATATTTGCGTTCAACACTCGACATTAGGAGCATGATTAACAACCAGCTTAATATATTTCAATAGATCTACTTTTGGACAATACAATAGCAACGCAACATTATTCTCCTTGACATGGCACTGTGTGAAACTTACTGGAGTTGTTTTTAATAGGAACTTGGTCTTGGCCCCAATATCCCAGTACATTCTGTTCTCAATGATTGGATAAGGCACGCAGATGGAAAGCTAAGCTTTCATGGTTTTGTCAAATTGTTGCATGGCATTTCAAGCCGAGGCATGGCTAAAATACAGTGAAGGATCGAAGAATCTTTGTTCGAGGACATCAATATTTCTATGCTTCTTGGCCAAACAACATGCAAGAGCACATAAATACATGTTGAAGATATTGCCAACTAGCACTAGCTCAAAGTGTACAGCACTCTGTTCCCCAGATTAAAGCTCATGACAGATATTGAGGCTTCATGATTGGTTTAATGTGGAGTATGATGTTCACTCGCCTTGTAAAGATATATAGTTTGTTTATGCCTAAAGAAGCCAAAATTGTAGTTTCTTCTTGCCAAAGGTGTTCAACATTTGACAATGGGCACTTATACCAGATTCCACTTATTTGATGGTTTAAAGTAAATCTTAATTTACGTTCTTGTGAATACAATAAGCTTTGTTTCTATTTTGGTATCTTGTGCAGCAGAGGAGAGAGAGCAACACGTGTGCTAATTTTAATTATCCTCATAAGGTTGTTTCCCTTCTGTGTTGCAGTAACGTGTTGCCCGTGGGAGACTAATGCCTCCTCCTGAACTTGTATTTGATTGTAACGACGTGTTTTTCCAAAGATAACAAGCAATGGTTGTTTCTTAAAGATGAGAAAGAAATGCTGTACGTAAACCAACACCAATGTGACTCAGTTTAACTAGATATTGCTATTGGTTTTACAATTTTGAGGATTATATTTTAACTAAAGTAAAATTATTTGGAGGGATAATTTATAAAAAATTATAATTTTTAATTGAATTGGAATATCTTATACTTCCTGATTAGCTTAAAAATATTGATTTTGTTTGTTAATTATTTAATTAAATTCCTAATTTCCTGTCAGAAAAGGGAATAGAGAACGAGTTGGGAAAACCTCCCTTGAACCCTAATACCGTAATCGGAAGCATAGAAATCAATTTAAGCATCGAGAGCTTAGAGCTTAGACCTCTCCTGTCTCTTGAATTTACTCATCTCTTAGACAATTCCTTTACTTCCTGAAATGCCCCTCCCAAGACCACAAATTTACCTTTCACAGTCTCCCTCCATAGATGCTGCTCTGGTAGACAAAGCCTTAACTTTTCTCAAGCGCCATCCCTATCAACTGAATTCCCTATCTTCCCGGTTCACGCCTGCAGCTGCTTCCAATTTACTCCTCAGGATCCAACACGACCAAACTCTAACCCTAAATTTTCTCAAGTGGGCACAAGCCCACCAATTCTTCGATCATCACTGCAAGTGCATAACCCTTCACATAATGACCAAATTCAAGCTCTATAAAACTGCACAGACCCTAGCCCAAGACTTGGCCTTGAATACGGTGGACGAAACGGGCAGTTTTGTGTTTCAATGCCTAAAAGAGACGTATCACTTGTGCAATTCAAGCTCTGCAGTTTTTGATTTGGTGGTAAAAGCTTATTCCCATTTGCATTTTATTGATAAGGCTACAAAGATAGTTAATTTGGCTAAATTTAATGGATTTATGCCCGGTGTTTTGTCTTATAATGCCATTTTAGATTCGATGATTAGGTGCAGAAAACCGGTTAATTGTGTTCAAGAGTTGTATAGGGAAATGCTTGCTGGTGGGGTTTCTCTGAATGTTTTCAGTTATAATATTTTGATTAGAGGTTTTTGCGGGGCTGGGAATATGGAAATGGGTTTCAAACTTTTTAAGGAAATGGAGGGAAAGGAGTGTTTGCCTAATGTGGTTACTTATAACACACTGATTGATGCATGTTGCAAGTTGAGGAGAATTGATGAAGCCTTCGGTTTGTTTAGATCAATGGTGATGAAGGGTCTGGAACCAAATTTAATCACATTCAACGTAGTACTTAATGGACTTTGCAGAGAAGGGAGAATGAAAGAGACAAGTGGAATTCTTGATGAGATGAGTAGGAAGGGTTATGTTCCTGACGAGGTGTCTTACAACACACTAATTAATGGTTATTGCAAAGAGGGTAATCTTCACCAAGCACTTTTTCTGCATGCAGAGATGGTGAGGAACGGATTATCACCTGGTGTTGTCACATATACTTCATTGATTGATTGCATGTGTAAGGCAGGGAATTTGAACCGAGCAATTGAGTTTTTAGATCAGATGCATGTTAGAGGACTTAGTCCAAATGAGAGAACATACACGACATTAATCAATGGGTTTTCACAGCAGGGATTATTAAATGAGGCTTACCGGGTTCTAGATGAAATGATTGGGAGTGGATTCTCGCCTTCAGTAGTGAGTTACAATGCCCTTATTAATGGACACTGTCTTCTAGGGAGAATAGAAGAGGCGACAGAAGTGTTACAAAATATGGATGGGAAAGGATTAACTCCTGATGTTGTAAGTTATAGTACTATTATAGGTGGATGTTGTCGGAACCACGATGTGGATAGGGCATTTCAACTCAAGAAGGAGATGGATCATAAGGGCATCCTACCAGATGCCATCACTTATTCTTCAATCATTCGTGGTCTCTGTGAGCAGAGAAGACTAATTGATGCTTGTGATGTCTTCCGAGAGATGCTGTATACAGGATTACCTCCCGATGAGTTCACTTATACAACCTTGATAGATGCTTATTGCAAAGAAGGAGACTTGAACAGGGCTTTTGATTTACATGATGAAATGATACAGAAAGGCATTCTACCTGATACTGTTACATACAGTGTACTTATCAATGGACTTAATAAACAAGCTCGAACAAGGGAAGC
The DNA here is from genome assembly GCA_029829435.1 of Erythroxylum hondense. Lineage (NCBI taxonomy): Eukaryota > Viridiplantae > Streptophyta > Magnoliopsida > Malpighiales > Erythroxylaceae > Erythroxylum > Erythroxylum hondense. The sequence goes on along the minus strand of JANKYF010000226.1, from coordinate 64,498,566 downwards.
AAAGAGGCTTCTGCTTAAGTTGTTCTATGATGATACTGTTCCCAACAATGTCACATATAATACACTGATTGAGAACTGCAGTAATATTGAATTTAAGAGTGTGGTTGCTCTTATGAAGGGATTCTGTATGAAAGGTCTGATGAATGAGGCAGATCAAGTTTTTAAGTCAATGATTGACAAAGACCACAAGCCAAATGAAACAGTTTATAATATACTTATACATGGCCACTGTCGGGCTGGAAATGTTGAGAAGTCGTATAATCTTTACAAGGAAATGATTCACTTTGGGTTTGTTCCCCATACAGTGACTTTTATTGCTTTGGTTAAAACCCTTTTAACTCAGGGGATGAATGAAGAGTTGAATCAGGTCATTGAGAGCATGCTGAGGAGTTGCAACCTTTCAGATGCTGAGCTTGCCAAAGTATTTGCTGAAATCAACCACAAGGAAGGAAACATGGATGCTGTTTTCAATATACTTACTGAGATGGCCAAAGATGGTCTCGTTCCAAGCATTTTAACCTTTCATAAAAATGGTGGATAAACTATATGATGGATTGTTTTGGGCAAACTGCTGCCAATCAGTCTAGAATTTTCCATTAGAGGACAGTGAATTAAGCTGAACTCCACGGTTTCTGGATTTTCCTTTTTGGCTGGCATGCAATGTCATGATGGCTACCTCCCAAAGCATTGCTTCCTTACATTTTCTCATTCAAGGTGAGTATTCTTAATCAACGCTAAAGCTTGTAAGCTGAACCACATATTCATAAAAAATTAAACTACATTATGACCTTGACAATCATTCTTAGTGACCTAGTGTGCCAATGAGATTGAATTTATTCATTTAAGATGGTAATTTTGGAGTTTTAAGAGGAAGGTGTATACTCCAATTGTGGATTAGTTATGCACCGAGGCCTCTGTATTTATTTAATTCATTAGGCATTTATTCTACATCCTGTTAATAGGCTTTGGAGTCAGGAAATTGGCCTAGCAGACATGCTATTCACACTGACTTAGACCCCAGCTAAGGTGAAATATCCTTGGAAAAAATCCTCCCGATACTTCTCGAGTAATAAAAAGCGTGAAGAGCTGAAGAAACTCTATTTTGCCACAATTTCTAGTTTGCAGCATTCATGTTAAACTCGGGGTTGAACTTAAAGCCTTTTTGGTCAACAGTATTAAGGTGGTGAACTGAATTGGTTCAAAGAATATTGATAAAACAGCAATTGTTTTTTGCTCACGTTCGAGGTTGCAGGGATCATGTAGAAGATGACATTTCACTGCTGAGAGTCTGGACTACTTTGGAATGTTTTGTTCCTTGATGATTAGTGTGGGAGGAGGAGCAAAGTGATGGGATTTTGATTGCTTTACTATGTGTGACAGTAATACTTGTAAGAGTATTGTCCCTAAATCCGCATGTAACTTCTGTTGATTGGACTGTTCAATACGATTAAGCCTCACATTTTAGTTGAAATTTTGTTCTTCTAATTGTCACGGGACATTGAAGCATTGGTTGGTAATGCGTTGTCGAACAGATATTCTTCTTCATGAGAGGAAAAACCTCAGTCTGGGTATCATTCTTCAACTTCAAAGAGGCCATCAGAGTAACAGGAATCGTATATGCTACTACTCCTAAAATAATGTTTAAAATTGGAGTTGCAGATGCTGGTGTAGAACGGCAGAAGTCAAAAAAATTGTTTCAACATCTCAATACAGTAAATGCACCAAATTAAAATGTTTCAAAACAAAAATGTTGCTGCTTAACATATTCATATATATGTCACAGTTGTCCAAGGAAGCACGCAAAAGTCTGCGTTTCCATTCTATTCATCAAGGAAAGGGCAACGCAAAACTACAACTGACAATAGCTGGACTGCAAAATTATATATAGTTGAATAACCCACAAACAAAGTTACCTCTGACTTGAGGTACAAATCTTGCAGATGCAAATCATTAGGGATTCTTTGAGTGAATACTGGGTACGACAA
>JANKYF010000226.1:64421199-64435828 GCA_029829435.1 Erythroxylum hondense | reverse complement strand
AGAAGAATTATTGAGGATATATTTGATAGTATGTATTTATTAGGTTACGTTCCATCCTAAACCCTCCAAATCGAAGGTTTCTTATTTTCACTGTTTAGGATGGAATGGAACGTAACATGAAACTCTCCGCTTCCATCCCATTCAATTCAATTTCATTATGAAACATTTAAACAAACGATGAAAGTGTGTTATGTTCTATTCCATTCCATTATTAACCCTTAAACCAAACAGGGCCTAAATATTCAACATCTGGTACGAATAATCACCTTTGCGATATGACACTTTCTAATCAACAACGAAAATAGAAACTCTCTTTTCTCAGAAAAAATTAAATAAAAGAAAAATAACCTATTTGTTGTAGATATTGAAAAGGTACCAAAGCCTGAACAACAATCCAAGCACCAGAGTACTCACTAAGCCCGATGACTTATCACTCTCATCAGCAGTCTCCAGCACGGAGGTGACGCGAACCTCAAAGCTCTCAGCTTTCCATTTGGAAACAATCGGAGGCAGAAGATTCTAAGCACGGAGGCATGGGGGAGAAGAGCAAAAGGACTAGGATTGGTGAGGTAAAATGACATTGCTGAGCTCATCGAAATCGAGACGCTTAGCATGGACGCAAATAGGATCGAATCGGAACCCATAGCCAGGGTTAAGCTGCCAAGGGTGGCGACTGATGGGGAGAGAGGAAGAGGAGGGAAGAGTGAAAGCGGCGGTCAACATTGTTAGGATGGAAGAGAGAATAGAGGTGCTTAGGTGTGTGAGAAAATGAAGGAAAGGGAGGGAAAGTGACAGAAATAATGAGGTGAGTGACGACGAACGTGCTATAAGGAAAACATTTTCCAGAAAATAGCATGAAACAAATAACTAGAGAAAGGTTCGAACTTTAGCAAATAGGATGAAAACGTAGCAGTGGGCATTAGAGTGTGCCTCTAGAATCGCGAGTGTAGAGGATCAGGGGCGAATTTGAGAGGGAGATTTGAAGGTGTTGAAGGAACATGGACAGAGAGAAAAGGTCGTAGTGAGGATGTGGTAAACAAAAAAATTTCAAAGCTATCAAAACTATTGTTTTAATTAATTTGTTACTGAAGGCTTCAACAAAATGTGGCTAAAGTTATTCTGTGACGTTTTAATAAAAAAATGTCGTAAAAAGTTAGACAATTTCGTAACGTTTTAATAAAACATCGTGAAAAATTTGAACAATTTGAGACGTTTTTAAAACGTTGCAAAAAGTTTAAATAATTCGTGACGTTTTATTAAAAAAAATGTTGCGAATTGCATGTTTTTGTTGTAGTGGTATAAAGTATTAAAAAAGGGAGTTTGGACTAATTTTAAAATTTTGTATAAATTACATATTCAAATGTTAAATTTTCTTTATATTGGGTATATTTATTTACTTATTTTGTCTTTTATTTTTACTTCTATTTTATTGTATTATTCTTTAAAAGTATTTTTATTTATTAAGTATTTTTATTTTTATTTTATTATTATCATATTTTATGTCTATATATACTCTCTCTCTCTCTCTCTCTCACACACACACACACATACATATATCTTTCTTATGGGTTAATCGAAAACAATCTCTTTACTAATTAGAGACAAGACTGCATATTACTGAATCTTTTTAGATCTTATATATTAACGAGATTGTTACTAAATTGTTATTGTTATTGTTATTGTTATTATTATTGTTCTTATTTTTCTTCTTGTTCTTGTTGTTTTCGTTGTCATCTCGTGGAATACATTTTAAAAAGATAAGAGTGGATATAAAAAGATTTATGAGTTTGGTTAATATAAAAGGTCTATTTGTTCTATTTATTATTCTCGTAAAAAGTAATACCTTTAAGCGAAAGTAGTGAATTTTATGGAATTGTGTACGTGTTGGTAGTAAAAATGGGATCATATCCTCTTATTCTATTAACTAAATTTGACTCTATTTTATTAAATCTTATCCACGAACTTATGTTGGGTTCATACAAATGCATGGATAAGATTAAGTGGCAAAAGATTGGAACACTCTAAGGGTGCTCCAATCTTGAAAAATGAGCTCCACTCTTGGGAGATTAAATCCTTTGTTACAATTAATCGATTCCTATCTTGTTTTTTTTTAAATCTTATTTAACCAATTCTTACCATAGCTTATTAAATTTTATCTATACATTTACGTAAGATGCACACAACTGTGTGAACAAAATTAAATGACAAGGATTAAGGGGGCGTTTGGTTTGAGCACGGGGTTGACTATAGATATGAGTATAATAGTAGAAAGGGATGAGAATGGGTATGAAAAATAAAAAAATAATGTTTGGTTTGTAACTTAGGTTTCTGTATTAATACTAATAATGTTGTTTGGTTTGTTGCATTAATAAGAATGAAAGATAATATAATACCATTTTTACCCTCAATAAAAATGAAAATAATTTGTCTTTCATAAGTTTATTGGAGCTATCTCCATTTAACATCAAATTAAAATGAGGGATTTCAGAAAATATACCTGGAGATGCATAACAAAAAATTCCTTCGTTGATAAGACGTGATAAGGTAGAATGGGAGATCGTAAGGAATTGAGAGGCGATAAGGAAGTAAATAGAATGGTAGGGAAAAGGCTGGGGATAAAAGAGTAAAAAATAAATGTAATAAAAACTTAGATTGGAATGAAACCTCGATATCCACCCCCTTTAATAGGTTTAATAGATTCCTAAATTTAATGGAATAAATCCGTTTCTTTAGAATTGAAAACTCAAAAACAAACATTATTTCATTCATTCATTCCAAAACCTTCAAACCAAACGCCTCCTAAAATACTCTGTCATCACATAATAGAAAAGTACTCAGTGGTGTGAAGTAGCGCATCTTATCGACGGTCAGTTCTATTATATATGAAAAGAAAAACTCAAATACATGGATGTTTTGTAAATATTTGAGGTGCAACATTTATGAGCTTAAACAATAGTCAAGCTCATATTGCAGAAGAATACTTGTCCTAACTGGAATCGGCTTCAGTTATGACCCCAAAAAATTGTGCAACGTTAATCAACACCCATACTATGCAATGCAATTCGTTCGGAAGGAAGAAGTGTGACATGCAAAGCATGTTACCCAACTGCCTTCAAGAGCTTAAAGACAAGCCTTAGTTCTAAGCTTCTAAGGCCTTATTACCGTTAATATATTATAGCTAATTCACAGGCAAGGATTAAGACATTTTACATACACGTGCAGACATGAAAACATCCCTTTCTGGTTTTTCTTGGTCTATATAAAATCTTTATCTTAGATAATTGCATGTTCCCTATAAGTTCTGTAAGAACCAAATATTCAAAATAGAAGTAACCGCAAAATCTTTAATTACGCAATGATAAGCTCTCAACTTTGGAAACTTTCCAATTAACTATGTTTCATGTAAAATTACTGATTATATTTAAAAGCAAAACACTATGTAAAGATTATCACTGTTATAAATGTGGCATCTACACTATTATAAAACCTTTTTTTTTGGGTTAAAACTAGAAGTAATTTAGTCCTTAATGGATTGTTTGAAAGTATTCAATACCATATAGTGGTGCAGAAATTAAAACTGGTCAGAACTTTTTTGGAATGTTCATAAATCAATGATTCAAAATACAATTAATTGCGAAGTAACCTTAGAAAGCCAAGTCCGCTTCCTTATAAAGGAATGTGATTTTTTGATATTACGTACGCAATTGTTCAATGGAGTCACATACATGAAATTACTCTTCTTGGTCTATTATCACATCCAGATCAAAACCATCCTCGAACAGATATGGCTGCTAACGGTGAAATAGTGAGCAACAAGCAGGTGACATTGAAGAATTATGTCACCGGGTTCCCTCGAGAATCTGGCATGGACCTCATGACTTCTTCCGTCAAACTCAGTGTTCCCCAAGGCACAAAAAGGAATTTTTGTCAAAAATATCTGTTTGTCACTGCAAGAAATTATATTTTTATTGAAAGTAAAAGTTGTCACTAAAAGCAGTAATATTAGTCACTATTATTAATAATGTCCAATTTTTGAAGTCGTCACCTACCGTTACAAATACCTCCGTCACTGATGAAATAGTGACTAATTTAAGATATGGTTACAATTATTCAACACTTTTGTGAAATGTGTGACTACACCGTATGGTCACAACAAGTGTACTTATTTATGACAAGTGTATTGACATAAATAATATAAAATAGTGACGAATAAAATTGTAACAATACTTCATTATATTGTGACAAAAGTGTCAACACTAAAACCTATGAAATGTGTAACAATACTATATGGTCACAACAATTTTACATATTTATGACAAATTTTTTGACACAAATAATATAAAGTAGTGACGAATAAAGTCGTAACAGTACTTCATTTTAATGTTATAATATTATCGCCACTAAAATAATTATAAATACTAACAAAATATTTGTCACTAATAATTTTTTTTATCAGTGTCTATTTCTTCTTAATCACTAATATTTTAATAAAAAAGTATCAACATCATTTCGTCACAAAATTGAAAATTGGTTCTTACAAAAAGTATTGTCACTAACTATGTTTATTATTATCACAAATGAAACTATCAATTCATCAATGGAATTACATTAGTTGTAAAAGAAATTTGCATCAGTGCCTATATTGTGTAAAAGATTTCGTCATAAGTTTGAAAGTTATATATTACAATAATGTTGTCACTAAATACATAATATATGTTACAATAAATTTATCACTAATGCCTTACCATATACATCTGATATGTGTAACAAATTTTCACTAAAAAACCCAATGATTGAAGAGGCTGAGTAGGCATCAATGTATCTTTTCACCTACAACAGAAAATTGCAAAATGACAGTAGGTAACGAAAAAAAGGATGTCTTGAAATTAACAGCGAATGCAGAATCATTTAAAGAGCAGGCAATTCCAAATTGGGAGCACAAGAAGAGGTATCAAAGTTAGACGGAAGCGGATAGGAAGATTTCTTAAAACTCATGCCGAACATTAATGTTTCAACCTACATGTAATTTTGTTACAAAGGAATTAGATAATGAAACCAAATTGCACTTCAGAAAATTAAATCATATACCTCTTTAGTGCTTCCTCCATCGTGATCACCATTCAGTGTTTGTCTATGATCCCCCGTAACAAGAAGGAAAGTGTTTTCATGGAAGCCACCTGAACTAGACTCACTATCCAGAATTCTGATAAGCTTCTGCAATAGAATTTGTGGTAAAGCATTATCAAATAAGAATTAAGCATGCAGAAAAGATTAAAACCAACAGACAAAGGTATCTTGATAATGGAAACAAGATGAGCTTATTCCACCATAAGCAACAAATGTGCATTGAGAAAGTTTACATGTATAGTAGAGTCAATGAATAAGCAACCAATGTGTATTGAGAAACTTTACATGTATGGTAGAGTCAATGAAGGTAGGACATCTGGAACAATAAAATACCCAAAATTTTGCAAACTTCACCTTTTAGTCACGGTTCACGAGTAATCAAATCAGATTCATCAAGCGTTGATGGCCAATTTTGCCCAGTGGCCATCATGACAGACCAAATTTTCTTACAAGAAAAAGGAATACCAAGAAGGTATAGAAAGGGAAAAAGAGGAGGTAGTATGTACCAAAAAGTTGGGAGTTTTATGTCTTCTTGCATAGTATCATCGTTACAGATAAAAATATATCCTCTAAGAACCTCATTTCACGGAAGTGTCTCTGTAGCCGGTAAAGTCTTGTACCTTTTATCAGCTGCATTATTACTCTCAATGTTATTGTTATTATTGTTACTGTTGATGCTGTTGGGCTCCTTGCTACTCTGAATGTTGCCACTATACTTGTTGCCAGTTAGATTTCCAAGGCTATTTATGTTGCATTTTGGTACACAACATTTATGTTAAAAACGGAGTTCCTCAAGGAACTTTTGCTCACATTTTCGACCAGCTTTGAATCCAAGTTCAATATATTGAAGTTAAGGCTCTCAAACTTATTATCTTCCTGGAAACCAAGCATATCCCTCGGTCTGATCTTGGCCATGTCTTTTGAAAGATCAAGGTTATTCACACGTCCACTTTTTGTCCTTGTCTACTCAGCCAATTTAGAAGCAGTCATCAACAACTTATGATCCTTAGTGACTTTTGACTGCCCTCGAAGGTCATGTAGTCCATACATAAGAGGTCAAATGAGCAGCGTTGGAGATTCTTACAAAATAAATGATAAAGCTAGGTCTTTGGCAAATTTGATTATGATATTTAGTGCTTGATTTTAAGAATCAGTTTAGAGATATTGATTTGATAGCTATTAAATAAATTAGATTTTATTTTATGCTAATTTAGATTAGATGTTATCTGATTTTGAATTATAATTAGAGAAAGACTGTATAAATTGACAAGCTTCTATTCAATAAAAATTGAGAGTCTTCTTTATACATATCTCTTCCTTAAAAAAACTAACAATTGGTATTAGAGCTCTCTTGATCTTAAGGGACCTCTAACCTACAAAACTTATAACTCATAACTCATTCTACGTTTTCCCACATCACAAATCAAAAACCACACGTCAATGGATTCAAAATCATCATTCACTGCCATTACTTTGCCAGTGTTTAATGGTAGAAATTATCTAAGTTGGGTTGTTTGAATGGAGGCCTTCCTTGAAGCAAATGACTTGTGGGAAGTTATACATGAAGACTACAACATTCCGGAAATGTCTACAAATCCAATGGTGGCTCAAATCAAAATCCACAAAGAAAAGAAACAGAGAAAATCCAAAGCAAAAGCTTCCTTGTTTTTAGGAGTCACACCAACAATTTTTTCCAGAATCATGATGCTCAAGATGAGCAAAGAAATTTGGGATTTCTTAAAAGAGGAATATGCAAGGAACAAAACAATTAAAGGAATGAAAATGTTCAACTTGATTAGAGAATTTGAGATACAAAAAATGAAGGAGTAAGAAACGATCAAGGATTACTCCAACAGGCTCATTGTCATTGCCAATAACATAAGATTTCTTGGTTCTAATTTTGATGATTCTAGAATAGTTCAAAAAATTCTAGTAACTATCTCAGAAATATTTAAGGCTACAATTTCATCACTCAAAAACTAAAAGGATTTGGCAAAAATCAACTTGGAAAAATTGTTAAGTGCATTATAGGCACAAGAGCAGAGGAGACTCATGAGGCAAGAAGGAATCGTGAAAGGTGCTTTTCTAGTAAAGTCATACAACAAAAAGAGGATTAATAACAACAATGTTTAGAGTTTTCCACCATGTTCATATTGTAAGAAAACAAATCATCCAGAATACAAATGCTAGTGGAGGCCAAATGTAAGATGCAACAAGTGTATACAACTAGGACATGTTGAAATGATATGTAAAGCGCAACAAAATGTGAGAGAAACCAAGGAAGCTATAAACGATCAACTTGAGGAGGATGAATTATTTTGACATTAAAGCTCTGCAACTCCTAAGGCAAAGAGGAGTTTATTGGAAAATCCCTTAGGTTTGCAAATTCCTACAAAATAAATTATCAAAGACTAGGTCTTAGGCAAATTTGATTATGATATTTAGTGCTTGATTTTAGGAATCAGTTTAGAGATATTGATTTGAGAGCTATCAAATAAATTCGATTTTATTTTATGTTGATTTAGATTAGATGTTATCTAATTTTTGAATTTTAGTTAGAGAAAGACTGTATAAATTGACAAGCTTCTATTTAATAAAAAGTGAGTCTTCTCCATACATATCTCTGCCTAAAAAAACCAACACCTACATTGACCCCTTCAAGCCTGGCAAGGTCATCTAACTTAGATCCACATCCTCTTTTGTCTTCCATTTCATATTTTTAGCTTTGATTATCAGGCATTTACTTATTTTCTTTAAACTGCTACCACTGACTCATAGATGCTTAAACATCTTTTACCCAATCTAACTTATCAATATCTTCAAAACATTATCCCACCTAGTTAATTCACCATGTGGTTGAACATGTAATGATATTACTATTAACTTTTTCTATTTGAATTTTCAAAATAATAACGTTAAAATTTCCGCTTATTTAGACCATAACCATAATCAAACTTCAACAACTCACACCAAAAATTACATTTCCTCTTAAGGCTAAATTGCTCCCATCACATACACACACACTTTTCATTTTCCTTATATATAATCATTTCATTTTCTTTCCAATTTTTCAACACAATTCACTTAAGGTCCATGCCAAGCATCATCCACATACATCAAACTAAAAATGATAAGTTTTCTCCAACAATTTTCTAGCTTGGCCAAATTGATACACATTAGTTACCCTTCCATTTTCTTAACATATCATATCACAAGTACATGTTTTAAAACCTATAACATTATTTAATTCACATAATATCATCCTCAACTATTTAACCACAAAAATTTTCAAACTAACATAAACTTCACCTACTCCAAATTCATCATTTAAGCCACCAATCAATTTCATTTTTATTTTCAACATATTAATTAGCTTCCTGCGTATATGATTGAAGTCCAAACACATAAAATGAAATCAATCTAATTTTTAATCACAAAACCCTATCCTTGCCCAATTCTTTCAAGCTTGATCACTTTGTTTACTTTCTTGCTTTCAACTATTAAATGCTTCCCAGCTTATTATCTACTTCATGACAAGTCAAAAACCACCATTGATTATAAATAAATCCATCCCACTCAAAAACCTACAAAATTAGTAGCTTTAACTAAAAAAACTTACCACTTTTTCTTTCAATCTTTTGGGAAATTGATAGGCACTTAGAGTTGATTAAAATTCTCCAAATCACACTCAAAATCCATTAAAAACTAGATACTCTTCTTTCTCTTCTCCTTGCTCAAATTTCACCTTAGCTTCTCTTCTTTTCATTTTCACGAATAACACACCAAAAGAAGCAATTCATGACTAACTTTGGTTTTTATATTATACTCTCCACTAATTCCCTAAGCATTCCATACTTATTCTATGACCCCCCACTAACTCTAATAAACAAATATTATCTAATTTAGTGGATTACCCATATTATTTTCTCATTGGCCATCTCTAATGACTCATCACCATGTAATTATTAATTCTTAACACTTAATAAATTCTCTAATTGGTCATTAAGTGTGATTCATTAATCCACTAATACCATTTTATACAAAAGACTAAATTGTCCTTTAATGAATTTAATTCACCAACTAATCGAATTAAATTTTAAAATATTCTATAACCATCTTATCACCAAATTGACCATGAAATACTCTAGTTAGGGTCAATACTTATTGATTGGATGCTTTAAAAAAACTCGAATGAGTTTAAAATCATCAATACCCATTACTCTCCAAAAAAGGCATTTTAATCCTAAACTTTTGGATCTCCTGAAATCTATTCGATTGGGCTTATTTTCGATTTGTTTCAGTATCTTTAGACTCTAATACTTATTTTGGATATTTTCATTTTTTTAGGGTTGAGTCCCTAAAAATCACTATTTAAGCAAAACTACTATTCACCAAATTTACTATTCGTTCGCAAATACTATTCACCAAAATAAAATTTTATATTAAAATGAAAGGAAAAGTTTGGGGTTTCACAATCATTCCTCCTTATAAAAATTTTGTCCTAGAAATTTAACTAAACATACCTGTTTAAAATAAGTTGGAATGCAATGTATGCATCTGCTACTTAGGCTCACATGTAGCTTCCTTAACTGCATTATTTCTCGATAGTATCTTAACCAAAGGGATGATCTTATTATGCAAAGCTTGTTCTCTATGGTCAAGGATTTGTACTAATTCCTCCTCAAAAGTCAAATCTTCCTTTAAGTTCACCAATTGTTCTGTGATTATGTGTGAAAGGTCTACTAGGTACTTACGAAGCATAGATACATGGAAGACGTTGTGAATCCTCACGAAATCATGCCACTGACCCAATTTTTTGTGTGACCTCATACGGTCCCATGTAACACGAACTTAGCTTATTGTGTTTCCCAAACCTAGGTACACTTTTCTAAGGGAAAATTTTGAAAAATACTTTATCTCTAATTTCAAATTCAAGATCTTTATGGCAATTATCCGTATAGCTTTTCTATTTATCCTAGACTATCTTTAATTTGTCCAGAATAACTTGAATTTTATCTATTGTCACCTATACAAGTTTAGGACCTATCAGTTTCCTCTCACCTACCTCATCCCAACACATTGGAGTTCTACATTTTCTTCTATAAGTGCCTCATAAGGGGTCATACTATTGCTGGCCTAATAACTATTATTATACGTGAACTCCATTAATGGTAGGTGTATGTCCCAACTCCCCCTAAACTCTATAACACAGGTCCTAAGCATATCCTAAAGTTTCTGGATAGTCCTCTTTAACTGTCCATCTATTTGGGGGTTAAAAGGCAGTGCTAAACTTTAAGCGAATACCTAAGGCTTTCTGTAAGCTGGGCCAAAATCTCGATGTAAACCTAGGGTTATGATTTGAGAAAATAGAAATTGGCGCACCTTAAAGTGTCATTATCTTGTTCACTTAAATCTAGGCTAACCTATTTAAGAGATAATCATTATTAATTAAAAGGCAATGTGTAGATTTTGTTAACCTGTCCACTTTTACCATCGTGCCCCCTCTGACACTGTGGAAATCCTATTATAAAGTCCATAGGAGTCTTCTCCCACTTCCAATCTGGGACAGGGAGGGGTTGTATTAATCTCGCAGGCTTTTGATGTTCTACTTTTACCTATTGACAGGTTAGACACTTAAAAACTAACTATACTATTTCTTTCTTCATCCCTCTCCACCAATAGTGTTCTTTGAGAGTGTGGTACATTTTCATGCTACCTGGATGCATAACATAAGCTGAGGAGTGAGCTTCCTCTAAGATCTCTTTCTTTAAGTCTCCTATATCCAGTAAACATAATTGTTTTCCCCTTATCAATGTACCATCTTCCTTGATTGTAAGATCCATTCTCTGCCCAAGCTCAACTTCGGTCTTTAACTTCTTTAACTTTGGATCTTGTTTTTGTCCCTCTCTAACCTGATTCACCAAAATTGAGCAAACATGAAAGGTAGCAATTAATTCCCCTAAATTTTCTATATCCAATCTCACGCCTAAAACGCTCATTTCCACTAGAAGTGGAAGATATATTATCTTCATTTATGCTCTTGACTGGTAGGTCTCCTAGTTAAGGCATCAGTCACTACATTGGCTTTCCAGGGTGCACTCTATCATACAATCCTAATTTTTATTAACTCCAACCACCTTCTCTACCTCATGTTTAGTTCCTTCTAATTGAACAAATATTGTAGACTTTTGTAATCTATGAAAATCCTACGGGGAACACAATACAAGTAATGCCTCCAAATTATTAATCTAAAAACTACTGTTGCTAACTCTAAATCATGGTTACGGTAGTTTTGCTCATGTTTCTTCAATTGCCTAGAAGTATGGACTACAACCTTATCATTCTACATAAGAACAGACAATAACCCCTATCTCGAGGCATTACTATACACTACAAATCTATTAGTGTTGTCGGTAATGTGAGTACAAAAGCTATTGTCAGTCTTTCTTTCAATTCATCAAAATTTTGTTGACAAGCATCTAACCACTCAAACTTCTCCTCTTTTCACGTCAACTCTATCAATGAGGTTCCTATTGTGGAAAATCCTTCAGCAAATTTCCTATAGCTCCTACTTTTCATCACAGTGATGGGAGGTCTCCAGTTAGTAACAGTCTCAGTCTTTTGGGGATCCACACTAAGTCCCTTAACTGAGATGACATGATCCAAGAAAGCAACCTTGTCTAGCCAAAACTAGCACTTACTGAACTTAGTGTATAACAGGTGCTCTCATAAAGTCTGTAATACTATTCGAACGTGTTTTGCATGCCCCTCATAACTACTTGATTGCACCAATATGTCATCAATAAAAATGATCACAAACTTATCTAGGTCCTCTCAAAACACCCTATTCATCAAATGCATAAAAGCAGTTGGAGAATTCGTTAATCCAAAGGACATAACTAAGAATTTGTAATCTCGTACCTAGTCCTAAAGGTAGTTTCGAAATATACTCGTTGTAGACTTTCAACTAATGATAACTTGATCTAAGATCAATCTTCAAATACACCTTGGATCCTTGTAGATGATCGAATAAATTATCAATCCTCAGGAGTAGATATTGGTTGCAAACTATCACTCTGTTTAGTTGTCTGTAGTTGATATACAACCTTAAACTCCCATCTTTCTTTTTAACAAATAGAACTCGAGCCCCCTATAGAGAAGTGATGGGTCTCACAATTATCTAAAAACTCCTCCATTTACACTTTCAATTCCTTAAAGTCCGTTGGAGCCATTTTGTATGGAGTAATTAAAATTGGTTGGGTTTCTGGAGTTAAATCTATCTCAAACTATATTACCCTATCTGAGGTAATCCTAGAAGATTCTCCATAAATATGTCGGGGAACTCGCTGACCACCGGAATATCCCTTAATTGAACCTTATCATTACCTTGTTCAACCATTTAAGCTAGATATCTCTGGCATCCTTTACGAAGCATTTTACTAGCTACTGTGGGTCACTATGTAATGGTAAGAACTTTCCGCATCCCACGAAATTTCACCTCTAGTTTTCCTATTTAACTTAACCTAACCTCCTTTTATAACAATCCACTTCATTGCAATATGTGAATAACCAATCCATTGTGAGAATAACATCAAAATCTAAAATATCCAATATGATCAGACTTGCCAACATCTAATAACTGAGGCTTAAAATTCAATTTTGCAGAAAACTCATAGACATAAAAGAATGTGTAGCACCGGGATCTACTAAAGCACATGCATCTTGATCAAAAAAATCATGCTGGTGATTGCATCTGGTGTAACATCAGCCTCCTGTTGGGTGATCGTAGAAACTCAGGCCTATGCACGAGGTCTACCTACCTATCTTATAGGGGCTGCTCCCTTCCCCTTAAACCTCTAATGGATGCAGTAAAACTTGCCTCTAGTCTAAAAACCCCAACTACCCTATCTGTAACCCACTTTAGAATGTGGAGGTGCCGAAGATCCAGCCACTATCCTCTTTACTATGACTAATTATAGATAATCTCTAATAACGTTGCCCTCCTAGCCATAGTGGAAATAACCCGATATTCATCTAACACTCACCTAAATGTCTTTTGTGCTAAGTAGTACACTCTGGCACTGGGGTCCTAGTGTCGTGAGAGTTTATAAGCCTAGCTGGGGACTTAAAGGATCTATGGCTAGATGATCCTCCTCTACTAAACCTCCTACCACTTGTCCATCTTGATTTATTTTCTTTATTGGACCTGATAATGAACTAGCTAGTGTGTTATGCTTTTGTTCTGATCTTGAACTTTAAGGGATTGTTGTCATGTTTCTCTTTATTTTTATTGCAGCTTCAACTAATTCTCGTAGTGTGTCTATGAAGCCAAAGATAGATGGATCCGTAATCTGGGACTCAAGCCTGCAACAAAAATCTTGCACTTTTGCTCTTCACTATCAGCAATAAATGGAACATTTATGACAAGTTCAAAACATTTTATCTTATAATTCGTCACTGACGTTGAACTTTACTCTAAAAGAAAAAATTCCTCTACTTAGCATCCTTATAACTCTATGGGTAGAAACTATTGATGAACTTTCCTTGAATCTTTACCCATGACACCCCATCCGGATGTCGTCTCTCAATGGCCTTTCACTAATCCTTCACCTTGTGGAAAATACAACTCTTTACTCATCCGTGCATCCCACAAATCTATATATTTTCATAACCTAGTCTAACCATGTGAATGCACTCTCGGGATCTCTATTCTCGTTAAATTCTTTGTGCCTAATTTACAGATTCGGTTGAATAAACCTCTCAAAGCTTCCGCATTTTCGCATGGCTACCACATCACCGTGTTGAGTATCTGAGGCATCTATTCCGCATTGAAGTTCACTTTAGCCGATTGTGCTGACCTTGACAATTTGGAATGTGGCCGGTTCATTGAGGCACTCACTGAGCCTAGTATGTGATCATCCTCCCATGCTGGAGTTATCTCAGGTGTAGAAGCAATTGGAATGGCTTTCTTGGGATGTCTACGACCTTGTTTGTGCATCGTGTTCTAGAATCACATGCATATAAATCATAATATTTTATTAGCCACCTCACTTATAAAACAACGTAAAACATTTTGTAAATTCATTAAACAAAAAGGAGGCAACCTATTTTAAAATTGAGCTCTGATATCAATCCTGATACGCCCTTCTCCTGAAATGACTAGGTGGTCTGTCTAACACCCCATGGTGGCCCTCTAGTAGAAGTCTAATCTAACTGAAAATTTCCTGTGGAGCTAAGCCTATTACCCTTTTAACAAAAAGCCTTAATTCAATATCAATAAATATAAACAGTGGAGTTTTTTTTTAAAATCAATTTATTAAAAATTTTGACAACATAACGATTGCATTTTTTATATTTTCAAATTTTCCAAAGCCCCTAAAAATGGTCAAAACACTTCTATATTCCACTACTAATTTTGGATTTCAAGTCCACTCACAAGCAACCTCAAACAATTAAATCATTTAATTTTAAAAAGGCTAAATCATATTCATGCATTTAATTT
>JANKYF010000226.1:64398885-64416959 GCA_029829435.1 Erythroxylum hondense | reverse complement strand
TTAAATTTTTTAATTTTTACCTACTTGGATCTTTGACGAAATCTTAACTTCTTTCGCATGTCTAATAACTCTAATGCTTTTATTATAACAATTTAATAAATTAGACCAAATTTGTTAAAGAACTTTTTGTTCATTAATAATAATCATCATCATTAACAACAATAACAACAACACTAGTGAGAGTCTCGTTGATGTTATTGGTGTTCATGATTAATCATGAATTATAATTTCTTTATAGATAATATTGATTTAAAATAAAGTCGAGAATAATAAATAAAAAAGATTCATAGAAATAACCCTTCAAGGTAATACACAAATTCACGTTTTATGATTTTCGGAACGATTTGATGATGGTTAAAGGAATTCCATTGGATTAAGCTCACATTTTATTATCCGAAGTTGGGCTCCGCATTCGGAGTTCAACAGTGTGTGGTATCAGAGCAAGAGTTTGTCCAGAAACGGGATCCAACGACACAACAAAGATAGTTTAATTAAATAGTCTTAGTTTTTTAAAAATTAAAATATAAAAGATTTTTTTATTATTTTGGTGTGGTCCAAATCGGGTGTCGTGGTAACCCAGTTGCCAGACAACATAGTTGTACACTCTCAACTGATCGGACCTATTTAGCTACTGGTGGAACAGACCAAAGTTTGTATCTATTCAAGTGAACCAACTCATATGCAGTGCAAGACGTTCAGTTTTCTGCCATGTTGCGTTTGGAGCATGGATGGAAAGTACATTTCGAGCGAAGGTGAAGATGATTTAGTTGAGTATGGGGTACGGACGACAGAAGGTGGCATATAACTTCTGGTTGCGTGCCAGTGTCGTGGCTTATGATTCATAACTCCTGGTCGCGTGTCAGTGTTGTGGCTTATGATTCATAATGGTGTGATTGTGGTCATGGGTCAGTGTTGTGGCTTATGATTCTGATTGGTGTGGATTATGGATCTAAAGAAAGAACTTGTGACTTGGCTAATTTTGCAGTGAACTTACTTATTAAAGGCATTATAGAAAGAATTAGATATTAAATCTTGAACATGCAATAGCTGGAACGTGGGTAGGAGGGAACAATTAATTCAGTGCTGCCTCTGCCAACGTTTGACTTGTACAAGTCATAAAAATCGGCCGGCTGAGCTCTCAAAGTCATTATGTATTATTAGATTGTAGGGACAATTGTTGACCTCATAGCAAGCACACGTCAAAGCTTGATGCTGTTGTCCATTGGAATTGACCTTTTAAGTTCCTTGGAGGAGGCTGTCTGGTGTACTGAAGAGCACTTAATATACTAAAACACATGATCATTGAAAAGTTACAGTAATCTTGGTTCCTAAGTTCATATTCATATTCTATTCTATTCTCCACTTCTTCCGACCCCTTGAGAAATAATACAGCAACTGTAACTAAGGCTAAGGCTGGAGAACTGATTGAAGGGCATGAGATGCCAGAAGCTAAACTTTGCTTGTTAACGGTGAAAACATCCTTCCACCAAATATTCCGTCGACATATGTATCATCTGATCAGGATAAGGGAGCAAAGGTTGGCTTTTAGTTTTTGTTTGTGCTCGTGTAGAATGATACTTTTGACCATTCCTATCAAACTTTCCAAATCATATGATCTTTTGTTATCCAGTGCTTTGGTCTCAATTGGATCTCAAAAACTTTGAATTCAACATCACTTTCCTGACCAGAATGATATGTAAGAAGTCAGTCAAACTTTGTAAAGAAAATAATTTTTTAACAAATAAAAAGTACCAAGGCAGTGCTCTTCAAGCAAACAAGCAAAGATGGACAGGTAAGTAAATTGTGTATGGGGATGATGTTAAAAACGTAAAAAAAAAAGGCAATTAAGTATGCTAACATTAACGTAGTGAAATCATAATTCTGCCCCAGTTCTAATGGTATTAGACTATACTAACCCTTATAATTCTCTGTCCCGTTCACATTACTGGATTGGAAACGGAAAATGATTATATGATTCATGGCTCAGTAATAATTCAAAACCAAGAAATTGACATTAAAAAATCTGAATTGCTGGTGGTGTTGGAATAAATATAATGATTGCAATAGACAAATAAGAACTGATTACGTAAACGATATGAAGAAGCAACTGATAACAACATAAATTATTATGCAAATAAAAGAAAAAAACGCATAGCTTTAGCTTCCTTCTGCTCGAATATAAAAAAGATAACAGGAGCTTTAAAAGTATGTACAAGGCTTAGAGGACAGTTAGGGAAGGATCAAGGGCTACCAAGGAAAAAGGCTACATGCTTTGGCTCCCCCACCATATAAAATATTGGTTGAACACTGCAGATTTTTATAAAATAATTGATCAAATATTAGGTCTTAGATAAACTTGATTATAATATTTAGAATTTGATTTTAGGAATCAGTTTAGAGATATTATTTTGATAGTCATCAAATAAATTAGATTTTATTTTATGCTGATTTAGATTAGATGTTATTTTATTTTTGAATTTGAGTTAGAAAAAAACTGTATAAATTGACAAATTTCTATTCAATAAAAATATGGTATTCTACGATAAAACATTTTCTTTTCTTCTCTTTTATTCACTTGTTATTCTTCAGCCCTATAAAAATCAACAAGCTTCAGTAACTTCTAAAATAATTACAACTAATACAACCACAATATGAATAATAAATTGATGTTATGCTAATGCATATAATATAAGAACCACAACTTATTCCTGCAAACCTGACCTGAAGAATTTCATGGTTACTGAAACTTTGAGTTAGAACTAAATTCTTCCGGTAGGGTATCAGTATCGACAGATTTGTAGCAGAAAGAGGTATAAAAGGTTAAGTGATGATTCACATACATAGATATATAACAAAGGTTTTGGGATTTGTTTTAATATGGAAAAAGATGAGTACGGGCATGCTTGCAGAAGCTATAACCCTTTATTACAGAAAGCTAGTAATGCCGATAAAAGAGGAGACCTAGATGAAATGTGTCCACTAATTATGCTATAACTTTATTCTCAGGGGTTGTTAGAGGCAAAGTCTAAAAGGAAGGGACATTATGCCATTAATGTACTGTTTGCAATAATGAGGCGAAATTCTCAATGACCACTGCTTATAATTTAAATTTATGCCAAAACAAAAAAGAAAGCCTTGAGAGAATGATGATAGTGATCATGGGCATATATATATATATATATATATACACACTATGCTAATGGGTTTTCTGTTATATCTGATTATCATCTATAGTTTCATTGCATGGTTGTTGGTGATAATGATGTGTTCATGAATGCTACTGCAATTCCATAAACCAAATTGTTCGAGAATTAAAAAATCTATCGTCTTCAAGCTATTGGTTATTGGATACTAATGATCCGTCAGTCCAAACGAACTCAGCATATATAATCCAGCACGTCAGTATGACTTCATATTCCATTATATATACACACATATTTCTATCACCAGAACAAAATTTGAAGGATTAGCAGGAAGGCAAGTGAATGAGCAAAAAGTTCGTTTCATTTTGTCAAATGGTGTGTCCGATTCTCCTGATACGTCCCTGTTATTGTAAATGCCATAACTTCTGAACCTTGGAGTCCTACTTTTAACTTAGCAGCTTTTGCTTGTTGGTAATGCAAAATTTCATTTGTCCTCTTCACCATTCCTCGTCCTGGTGTCTCAAGTTCTTAGTACAACATCACAAGTCACACCAATGTTGTAACGTTTTTAAGACAATCCACATGTAATGTAAGAGCCTGAAACATCTAAAAAAAATTGAGGCATAGCCTCTCCCGTCTCCTTTCTTTTGTTTGGAACTCTAGGTTACTTCAAAGATACAAAGGGATCAGTGAATTTTCAAGCTAAAGACTATTTTCAAAAATAGTAATCATTTAGAATCTGCAGATCATGTTCAGAAATGAAGGCAAAGGCTCTCATTGGTTTTGCAATTTGCATTCGTGTTAAAACAAGTGAATACCCATAGAATCTCGTGGTTTCGTCAAAAAAGAGGCGTGGATTATTCATTCTTTTGTTGAAATTGAAATCTCGATGCTGTAGTACAGGCACATAGATTAACCTGTTTTGATATACATACATTCATGCTCTTGCAGCTTATGTTTGACTATTGGAGGGGCCAAAAAAGATGTCACAACTTTACACTGTACCAGATCATGAGCGTGATTATTCCATAAACCTAATGATTATGTCAAGGAAATCTCTTTACAACCCATGTGTGGGTTTCCTTTTGGTTATAAATATATATATTATATTATATTTTTGGCTATTCCATGTTGTGTTATCATTCTCCAACATTTGCCACTTTCCGGTGACCTAGCTGGGAATATATACTTGTTTAACTCTAGATTGGTCCGTTCAAAGAAAGGGCCAAAATAATATCTATATCTATATATATATATGTGTGTGTGTATGTACAGCATATCTTACCTTCAATTTGACGTACTGAGAAATATGACCCAAGAGGACTATAAGCTAAGATTAAATGATTTATACTAACAACCTATTCCAACCTTGCTGTATCCAAATCTACAAGCTCATATGATTTACTTTTCACATTAATGTTCTGGTCTTGAAACGTTAGTGATTAAAAAAAGAAGCAAGCTGCCTATTTGGACCATCAAAAAATGAGTTTGGAAAACATGGAATACACTCAAACATGTTGAGAATTATTAGGCAATTGGAGTGACTACATCTGCTTATTAAACATATAGATTACGCGCCAATAAATATTCCAGACAACTCCCAATCAAAACCAGTTCCCACTCTGTATAGCCTTTAAATGCCCCCTTGATCACCAATATTGTGATTTTATACAATTTGTGTCCATTTCAATGGAAAGTGACACACTATACTAACGAACACGTATATCCAAGTACCATTAACCAGAACGGAGATCATGAGAGAAGTGGGAAGGAAAGAAAGAAATATAAGCCAAAAAAATTGAAGGAAAAAGATCTCGTTTGCTTGACAGACAGAACCAGAAGCAGATCGAGCGGATCAGATTCATACACGTGTCAAAGACCCAACACCTCTAGAGATCTCATGCACCCCAGGATTGAAACCCAAACAACCAAGAAGCCCTTGCCTGTACGGCAAAAATGTCCTCCTCTTCATCTCCTCCGACACCGCTCTGTTCACCGTGTAATGCATCTCGTGAGCTGATACCGGCGGCCCTCGCCTGCGGGAACTTCCTCCACTGTCAATTGATCGGAAACTTGAGTTTCTGACGTCCTCTACCACCTCCTTCTTTGACAACACTGCGAACTTAGCCAATGGATCTTTGCTTGTTGCTCTACCCTCTGATGCGCTTCTGAAGAGCAACAAATCCTTGAGTTTCCATTTCTTGTAGCTCTTGGAAAACGACATCGCTGAGAGGATCGATGATAAATAGGATGCTTTTCCGTTACTTGTAGTAGTAGTAGTTGAAACTTTGTCACCTGTTGAGATGGTACTCCCTGGATCATGGTCAAACAAGATTTCAGAGACACGTAAAGGTGACAAAGATCTGGTTCCTTTACGTACTTGATGTGTAACAGATGAAGAACTGGAACTTCTTTCTCTTCCTCGTCGAATTTGTTCTTTGTCTTGATTCTGAGGTGTTATAAATTCTCTTCTACGAGTCTCTTCTATGGCAACCTGAAAAGGGTCAACATCTTTCTTAGCTCTTAATTTCGGTGACCTTGGAGATCTCGGAGACGAGACGGAGGAGTCGTAACCGGGTGGGGGCTTCAAAGGACGGATCTTTCCCCCGTCAAAAAGCTCCTCAGCAGACAGCGAAGTACGTTCCAAATGGCCGCTGAAGTTGAATTCAAAATCTCCACCAACGAAACCTCCATGATTATCATCTTCGGTACTGATCTTGCTCTTGTTGTTTCCCTCTTCCTGACTTTCATGCCTTCTAGACTTTGGAGTTCCAGGCTTCTCTTCCCAGTCAAAAGGGATAGCAGAGGAAGAGATATTGGTGGCAATATGATCAGAAACGCAGCGAAGCTCACGATAGAAAGCGGAAATTCGAGTGGGGCTAGTCGGGGCACTGAAGTAGTTGCCGAACCGTTGAGGACTTGAAGGTGCGGTCATGTAAGGTGAAGAACAAGCACTACTGTCGAAGTTGAAGTCCACCGGCGCGAGTGGTAAAACCACCTCCATTTCCATGTTCTCGAGCTCTGGGACAATGGGGGGTCGCTGGTGGTTGTGGGTTTTGAAGGCGAAAATCGATCGAATCGCGTGAATTTATAAGGAAAGCGAGGAGGTGATTAGTGGTGGGCGAGGAAGGAGACAGGAAGCAGAGCAGATTTGACTATACGACTCTCATTCAGGACGAGGCGGCTATATAAATCTTCTTGTACTTACAGCAACCAATTTAATATAATATAGTATTTGTTACTATTTTTTATTTTATTTGGAGAATCGACAGGTTATGCTATGAGTACAAGCGAGATGAATTGATTCTGGGGGGTGTTTGTGTATTTTGTGATGTTTTAATTGTCCTCTAATTAGGATTTATTGAACTACAATTCAATTAGATGACTTGATTGGCCATGAATGTTTTCTTTTTGTTTTCTTGGAGGTGGTGTTTTTCAACAATCATTCAGGTGGCTTCTCTTAAAAATAAAAAAGAAAAAAAATCAGATTTAAGTCTCTTTTTGTCCTACTAAATGTAAATTAGAAATTGCATTAATTAGCCTCACTTTGATCCCTTTTTTTTTTTACTATAAATATGTCAATTTATAATTATGACTTGATTTGTTGGATTAAGACGAATAAAAAAGTGGTCAACCATACCATGGCCCTCCTTATCAAAAATGCTGGTTGGTAATTAAACAAAGGTAATTGAGTAATTAGCTCCTCTAATGCCTGCTCTTTTAATCATTGTTCAATGTACATGCCGATTGTTGAACACAAATATATTTAAAGCAAAACTACTTATTTTGCTTGCTATTACCGTCTTCTTTTGAGTCTTCTTTTGAGTATACTGCTTACCCTCTTTTTTTTTTATTACAAGTATCTCAGCTTAGTCGGACTAATCATAATCTCCTAAGACCCCACCCTAAGAACTCTAGAGGACTGCTTACCCTCTTTTCATTATTGTGATGACACCGATGCTTACTATTTACTTGCTCTAATTGAGGCAAGTCATGCATAAACACCCTATTCCTAATTAAGAAACAGCAATCCAATATTTCCTCTATAATTCCTAACTATATATATCATTATGTTTGCAACCTACCAAAGGTGTGGACAGTTGGCAACAAGTGGATTTAACAATATATATATATATGACCCTTGTTGATTTCTAATTTCTTATATATATATATATGACCCTTTTTGATTTCTAATTTCTTATATGTATGTGTTGATTATGATTATCATTACAATAAACTACTCTATATTTATACAATTAAAAATGCAAAAAGGAAAATGACAACTAAAAAGTTAATGATTATTATTCCACAGTTTAAGTACAAGTCTATGCAAAAAGTAATAAATGTCAACTATCATATGCTGCATTCACGATTTTCCATTACTTGAAGCAAAAAAGGCACGTGATATATATAACAGTATGTAGAATTTGTGTTCAACTATCTCATACTATTTTTCTTCATTTATTGTCTCATATTTTATCACGCAAGTTGGTTTATCACCAATATTTTTCCCAAGTGTGGGCGAATCCTTTTCATATGACATCGTAAGTAAACAAAATTCAATATATATCTAGAAAACAAGAAAACATCAAACTTGATGGCTTAAAGTGTTGCTTGTTATTGCTAAGGGATTAGATACAAATCTATGATTGATTGTGTCGTGCCATATTTTGTATCCTTTTTCTATAATTTCTTTTTCCATTCTTCGTAGTATCCCCAAGAAGGTGAGGAAGTCTTAATTTGTATCGTCACAAAAGTCCAAAATGTTAAAAAGTCTTTAAATCTAAGATTTATCAACTATGATGACTCTTCCTCACCTTCTTGTTATAAAAATTTCTATTTGGGTGAAAGACAACCTATAAAACGCCAAATATTATACAAGGTGCAATCAATCACTGCCATTCATAGGGATAAGGTAATTAACTTCATGTAGAAGCTAACAGTGGTTTGGAGGATTAAAAAGGAGAAATGGTGAAATGGCCAAAAAAAGCCCTCAAAAACTTGAGAAGCAGCTAATCATCCTAACAAATGGCCTGGTGAATTATTGTTCTAAGTACTTAATGTGTGAATATTGGCCAAAACAAGGATCTGTATTATATTAAGAGTTTTACGTTTACTTGGAATTTCTCTTTTCGTTCTCCAAACACGGGAGAGATGGTACAATTTCTTCTTTAGGATCTTAAGAAAAGAATATGAAAACTGTGTTAAGATCACCCAATTGGATGTACCTGCAGAAAGCCAACCTGGCAATTGTGGGCAGACCAGGTTTTTCAGTTCCACTGATGGAGGATCGCATTCCACTTTAAGAGACACAAAGACAACATTGACAGCAGCTTCGACAACCTTGGACTAGGATTTGTCTAGGCGATGATTAACGTGCATCGACCTTGCGGCTTTGGAGAACAGATAGCTGGGATTTTTTTTTGACGTCTCACGGAGAGTTGGAGTCTATCAACGAAATTCATAGTGTCTTGTTTATAAGCCCCTTAGAATTAGTAAGAGCCTCTCTTCAGTCCAGAAAAGACAAAGGGAAAGTCAAGGTTTCTGGTTTGGAAGCCAATGCCCCAGTAGCTTTTACGTTATACAGCAAACAAATGCCTCGTCTATGCATCTACTAAGGGTGTTCTATGAACAAATGGAGAAGAAGAGATTACAAATGACAAGCTTGTACTGACTGAAGTCAAGCAACTCAATTACATGTCAAGCAAGCTCGATGGTAAAACTAGACTATTAAAATGGCCAATAATAGCTTAACAAAGCTCAGCAACATGCAAACCCAATAGCTTCTCATCTCTGAGTCTAGTCCAATTTATATTCCTTATGCTATATATTAACTGTATGGCTAACAAGCAGCAAAAGCAACAAGCATTCAAAGTCATCCTTCTCATAGTATCTCTTCTTGTCCTGGGTCTAATAACAAACGAATCAATTCCCACCACTTAACAAAACTTCAAGAGCAGTCTCTTAAACATTCCAAGTTATTGTTACAATCCTAGCACAACTAGCGGACAAACAGTTTCCAATCACGTTAAACTCTCCACATATGGACTAACAGTAGCTCAAGCCATAATAGTTTCAAGCTTGGCTTTGATTGCTACTACACTTTATCTTTGGCCAGCAACTTCAGATTGTAACACGAACTGGTCAAGAAGCCCCAGAAGCTGCAGCTGTAGCATACATGCTTGGTTCCTGATTCACGGGCATACCATATCCATAGCCACCATAGCCTTGCCCTCCAAAATATGCCCCATTCCATTGATTACCATGATCCGCACCTTTCCACTGTCACGAATCAAATTATCAAAAGGATTTACTGATAAAGGGCAACACATTCAATAACAATGAAAATCATGCAGACAACAACTTTTGAGAAAACTAGAAGGTAAAGTCATTTCAGGCTTTAGTCAGACACAAGAAAAAAGTAGTTCTAACTTTCCCAAAAAAAAAAGAAAAGAAAAGTAGTTATCCCAAACTCCAGGAATCAAGAATAAGTTGCAGTACCATATAATAAGTTTGCTACATGCTAATGCTATCGGCAGCATAAAGTACCTCCCTATACCAATGATTGGGGATCAAAAGAAAAAGAAAAACACCCTGGTGTATCAGGTATGGATGTTGTTGCATATGCATTGTAAATAGCACACTGCTTCACGCTGAGACAAATTTACCTGCTTGTTTGCAGGACTACGACCCCAAGAAAGGCGTACTGTCTGCCTGCCTATCACAGTTCCGTTTAAGCTCTGCAGTGCATCCTCCGCACTCTTTCTGCAATCAGAAATATGTGCAATAAAAATCAATTCAATCTGTCACATCAATAATCAATAAGGTCCCAAAACAAGATCCTGAAACAATACACAAATGTTGATCCCTTGGTAGACATTAAATCACTTACAAGATGAGGAAAAGTTTGAGATACGGATACCTGTCAGCAAATTGCACAAAACCACATCCTTTTCCAACTGGTATTTTCACCGCCACAACATCACCAAACTGAGAGAAAGGCGACCTCAGATCTTCATCACTGACATCAGAGTCAATTCCTCCAACAAATATCTGCAGCATCACATGAATGAGGAACTCACAGGATTGAACAAAGCTAATGAAACAAGTAAGAGCCTAACTCACAGTTGTGTTGTTAGTGTCACCATCACTTTGGGAACCTTGGGCAGCCGCACCATTTGATGCATGTCCACCAGCCAACACCAGAGCTAGTCAAAGTACAAATGAACTATTTCCATTACAATTCAGATTGATAACATGAAACATAAGGAAGTCACAATGCAGTAACCATCAGTTTCAAAAGCTAAAGATAACTGGAAATAAGTTTAAAGAGATGATATCTTAAAGAACAAAATGTTGCAGATAAATGAAAACCAAGAGGTCAAATGACAACAAAAATATGAAAAAGCAAAATGATGGATGGTAAACAAAGTTATTATAATTCCACTAGCAAGTTCACCTTCAGATCCATAATATCCATAACAAGGCAACTGAAACATGGCACTATGTAACCAAATAAAAATATACTCAAAACTTATCAAACATGGTAAAAAAGTAAGATGCGAGCCAAATATATTGCTAAACATAGCGAAAGGTTTTTACATAGCTGAGCATCCAATGCAAAAGCATGTCTAAAAATTTGTGGGTACAACATAAACAATTACACCCAAAGGGCTTCCAAATATAAGCTTGCATCATACCAACACATAGGACAACCAGAACATAAGAAGACAAAAAGAAATGAGGTAGTAAAAGCTTTAGACAGAAATAACCAAAAAGAAACACACAATCAGTTAAACATTGTGTACTTCATTCTCCTTCAAATATTCATTGAACATTTTCATAAAATAGAGAACATGAAAGTATATCAGCATGGTGAAGAAATGCAAAACAACCAATATCAAGTGATACTTCTTCCAGCCACTTATGGAGGCAATAGTAAAACCAGTAAGGCCAGCAGGCAGCAACAAGTCTATAGTAAAAAAGCTCATAAAAGTAATACATCATACATTTTGTCAGTTTGCCTTTCCAACTCCAATTTAAAACCACTTTCAGCACTACTTACCCTACGTGAGCAGCTAAATCACCCCAACAACTTCCTCAAACAGAAACATGAGAACAAAGAAGAAAAGGAGTGCAAGGTAATACAGAAGAGAAAAGGTGAGGTGATCACCCCCAACCACAAACAATACACTTTTGCAGCTGTTTGGGATTCTACTCAACAACAGCTAATGCAGGCATGCCTACAAGGGCTTAAGTATATGCAAAAGTAAGTCTCTTTGAGACCAAATTTGCAACAATGTGGAGAGAAAAAAAATCACATCAAACAAACTGTAGTAATCTCATATAATAAACCTAGAAAAATCCTAATTGGCAATGCAGTAAAAGGGGCTGATGAGGCAGGTAGCAAGTGAGAGCAATTTACATAATAGAAGTAAAAACCAAATGCTAGTATTCTGCAAAAAGCAAGGATGTAAAAACCAAATGCTAGTATTCTGCAAAAAGCAAGGAGTTTTGGAATATACCTTGTGAAGAATAATGTTGTTGATATGCAGATGATTTCTTTGGCGTTGCCACACCTATGCGCATAGGCCTACTTGAACAATAAACTCCATTCATTTCCTCCATAGCCCTAGTTCTCTCATTCTCATCGCCAAACCTAACAAAACCATAACCTTTTGGTCGGCCAGTATTTGAATCAGTAACAACTTTTGCTCCCTTCACAGAAGGATATTTGTTAGCAAAAGTCTCCTGTAACATATTATCAGTAACATCTGCTGCCAAATCACCAACAAAAATGGATAAATCAGAACCAGTCTCCATTTTTCTATCCCCTGAAAAACTTGCCCAGTTGAGACGGAAGGGCCGATCAGAATTTGGCATCAGAGAACCACTGTAATTTTGCAAAATTTTCTCAGCTGTTGTGTGTGAATAAAACTCGATAAATCCGTAACCTTCTGGTTGTCCAGTTTGCTTATTGCGTATAATCTTTACAGAGGAAACCTGCATTTAATTTACAGAACCATCATAAATCCAGGATAACATTCATTATAAACAGATAAAACAGGTTCCAATAAATACTGTGCAGATAAAAACAGCCGACTGGGTGAAGCATCTCAAGCAACTGGCTAAATTCCATGTTCCTTGGAAAGAGAAATGGACAGGGAGGACAATATATGGGTGATCCTCTATCTCAAATATTTTTAACTCTCTGTTTCCTTCTCTAATCAAATAAAGCAAGAATGTCGGGAAAATTTTAATTTTATCCTAATTCCCTCCAAATCTAATGTTAACATGATACAGTAACTAACATTCATCTGTGTGAATATAAACCAAGAATGAGAATCCTTCCATTTCAGATATTTGAAAAATACCACAATTTAGTAAACATACACCACAATGCTCTTCCATTGTGTAAATTGCCTTCGGTATGATTTATACCTGTCATAGAAACGAACCGAAGCAGATGGGCAGAAAAGAGAATAATTTTGACAGACAAGCGTATCCAGGAGAAACTTTACTTTAAAAAAGACACAGTTATTGTAAGCTTCAATAAGGAACGCCTTCATAAAGCGGATTTTAGTAAATCTAGCATTGCATCAGATGATTCAAACGAACAATGTTAATGACCTAATGCTCCCCAAAAGAAAGCAAATTTCTAAACAAAAATTCAAGAAAAAACTTTCTACAAAAGGCAACAACCACGACAACCCACCTCGTCAAAGTAAGCCGATTACATTCACTGAATCTGAATCTATTAACTAAAGATCCAGATTTTATACGATAGAAACAAAATCCCACCAAAACCCAGAACTATACTATCCAAAGAAAACTGATAAAAGGAAAAAGAAAAGAATCATCACCTCGCCTGTATGAGAGAAACAGCTATGCAAATAAGTCTCATCCATCCAATGAAGCAAGTCACCAACCCAAATAGTCTTAGCGTCCTCAGGAGACATAGGCTGTTGTTGCTTGTGATACTGTTGTGGAGGGTGTTTCTGATATTGCTGTTGTTGTTGCTGCTGCTGTTGATAGTAAGCTGTCATGTACTGAGGGTGATGATGCTGTGGAGGGTACATCATCATCTGCTGCTGCATCATCACCATCGCCGCCGCAGGATATTGCATGGCGGCCATCCATTGCTGTTGCTGATGCTGCATGTGTGGCATCCATTGTTGCTGCTGATGCGGTTGATGTTGTTGTTGCTGCTGTTGGCTCAGATCAGAACCGTTGGTTTGCTGCATCATGATCCTCTTGATCTGAGCACAGAAAGAACTCACCTTGTCTCCACCTCCCTAAAATATTAGCAAAAATAGCTCAGGCCTCCACGGTGGTTGTGGCGGCGGTTGGGGCAGGGAGGGGGTGGTGGCGCTTAGAGAAATAGAGGGCTTACAAGCTAAGACTTAAAGGGGGAAAGGGAAGACGTTTGTTGTGTGCATATGTGCTATATAATACTATTTTCTATTTTTGTTTTTATTTTAAGCTTTTGCGAGGGTTTAAGAGTTTGGAGGTGACCAAATCCTCGATTACAACGTTAATGTGCCGTCCGATCGAGTGGTGGGGCCCACGTCTGATTTCCTCATGAAACCGGCGGTTCAAGAGGAGGAGAAGATGGAATGGATGGGTGGTTGTTGGTTCTTTTTCCTTTCGGTTGGTTTCATTTGTGCCCTAATTAATTTAATAGCACTTCGGTTGGTTCATATAAAAAGAATTTGTAATTGCGCGGAAAGAAGTGGTCAAAACAGGCCCTTTGGGCACGTCCTTGAGCTGTTGCACTTTGAATGCAAAGTGCAAAAATTGGATTCCCTTTGAATTCTTCTCCCATCTATCAAAATGTTTCTTTCTTATGTTATTATATCATCATCCAAGATTATATATCTACACATACCATCACTTGACTGTTCAAGAACAAAGATACATATAATGGTTTCAACACCATAGATGAAGCTTTGAAAATGTTGCTACTTCATCTGTGGTGGATGAGATAATCAAGAACAAATAAAAAATATACTTTTTCATGCGTCATTCAAAATTTCAGAGGGGTGGAATTTTGCATCCCCCTGTGACTGAAAAAGCGGGAACATATGTCAAATTAGCTGCATATGATGCTATTTACACCACTTCTATTACTTGATTTTCAATAATCACCATGAAGGAGGCATTTTGGACTTCGTCCCAGTTCTCAATCTGATTAGATATTGGTCCTTTGTGTATCTTTACTTGACGACTCCTAAGATCTCTACGTGGAACCTTCAGAAATTCTTGAACATCCAATAACTTCTGCAAATCCAAAGGCAAGAAAGCTCACCCCCTTTTATAATCACATTAATATAGTTAAGCAAACGATAAAAATTAATAGCCAATGTCAATTGTTTCCTTACAGTGTGATTCTTTACCATATCTTCATAATAAACAATTATGTGTCTAGTGCTCTTGAAGTACTCCAAGGCTTTGGCAGTCATGTCTTCCACTTGCTTCAGATTAGGTATTAGTACCCTTGCATTGATGGAAGGTTTGTATCTAGCCAGTATCTCTGCCTGAAACCATTTATTGCAGATTAAGATATTTCAGTGGAAAAAGGGGTAAAGGAGGTGGAAGAAGTAAGATCAAAGATGATAACCTCATGAGGTGAATGAACATGAGACTTGTGAGTCCCATTTTGTAGTTTAGCATCTCGATCATAGGAATTGGCTAGAACTGATATCATCCTGCGCAAGAGATTTCTTCGGAAGAGAAAAATAGCTAAAACACCCCTAGTTTTGAAGTACTCTACTATCTCTTCATGATATTGTGTCACACCCTAAAGCAATATAAGCAAAAAATTGAAAACCAGAGGGAGATACGAAAAAGCGAGGAAAGATGCAAACAGGAAAGCAACATTGCGCAGAAATCGATTTAGAACTAAGCAAACTCTGAATTCAGGATAGGGAGTTTGTATCTAATCACAAATATAAGTTATACTCGGATCTTGACTTGTTACTGATAGCAGCATCATCAAGTTGAAAGAACTGGGTATACGTTCATCCATTCAGCGCAATATAACCCGAACTGGAGAGTGCTAATCACAAATTTCAGTGGATTCACAACCAACTGGTTTCCACAGTTGGTGTTCACCTGCCCTGGCATAAAGCCATTAAAATTGAACATGATTGCACTTAAAGGGTGTTGACATAGTCATCATGGTTGCCTAAGCTGGTATTGAAAGAAGATTCATATTTCTACGTCTTCTGAATTTTGCTTTAACGTGGTACAGATGAACAATAAAAAGAGTAGATAAAATCTTTTAAAATTTGCTGCTTCCTTCTAGTTGGATTGAAAATTGGGAAGGGAAAAGGAACAAAAAGAGCATGAAAATGTGTGTAGAAGCCACATAAGAATGTTAAAAGTAACAGTTGAGTTTAATACAACGGGAGACTCTTAACTAACAAATTTCGCTTCTTCAATTGCCATTCACTCTAAACATGCATGAGTAAACAAGATAATTCAATAGCATTCTTTCACTTTACGTCTTTTCTGTACCCTTTCTCTCTTTCGTTTCCCCTCCATAGCTCAAGAAAGAAAAAAACGAATAACAGAATTCAACACTTTCAGAGTCATTTGTAAATATAAAAGAATATCAACTAGAATAAACCATACCATTAATATTCTTCCATGGAAACGAAATGCACTAAACCAACAAAAAGAAACTCTTTCCTAGCCGCTCTTTCATATGGTAAGTTCACCCATCAAGAGCCATAGAACCTTTGTCAAGGACAAAGAATCCTCTAGAGATTTATTCCCCTAAACCATTGAACAGGATCAAATGGAAGAGAATGGGAATTTCATAAAGGGAAACTGTGTTAGGTAAGAAGTAAAAACCAGTTACATCAATACAGTAGTATTCTGAACACGGTTTTGGATAAACTAGAAGCCATGTGGAAATAACCAGTTACATCAATACATTAGTATCCTGTACACGGTTTTCAATAAACTTGAAGCAATGTGGAATTTGGGATAATAATAAATATTAAGTAGATCTTAGAAAGAATCAATTGACCAGGTAATTAATGGAAATGCTACCAAATGCATAATACTAGCCATATCCAGAATAAACTATCACCTGATTGAGCATCCACTTCAAGCCAACTGCAGCTGTACATTCATTTCTGGAAGCGCTACTTAACCATTCCAGATTGTAAATTTTGTCCAAACTGTCTACAATCATTGAAATATTACTTCTCCTGACTTTTACAGAGAAAATCTCACCATTTGAGCTTATGTTCGTGTGGTTATTTAATAATGACTCGAACCATCCACTCCCCGATCTCTGCATTGACAGAATGGCAAAATACCGCACAGGATTGCACGCACATTCTACCCTATAACGCACCCAAAAGAAATCGCATCATGGAGACTCGTATAGGATTGCAACAAACGGCCAGTATGTATTGAAGAGTTACCTGCTATACGATTTTGGCTTTGGGTAGTGGACATAAGGGATTTCCCAAGGATCAATGTAAGGTTCAGGACACGGCTTTTCTACAACTTCAACGTTCAAATTTTCATTATTGCTGCTGAAACTAATTTGTTGAAGACAAACTGTGCACATGTACACACTACAAACCATTGCAATGACCAAGACAATCATCCTACACATCAGTGGAGACTTCTTAGGAGCCTTTAAGAAGAAGCCATCCTGTAATTCAAGGATTACCCACAAGTAAAAAATTTGCTAAACCACAATGATAAATTAAGTTGTCAACTAAATTTTCAACATAATAACCTAAGGCTAAAATATTCAGATGCCAATCTAATTACATAACTAATGAGGTGAATCAAGAGAATCCAGCTGAGCAAGGTAAACGTACATTTTCTGATAACTGACACACAGCATTAAACAGTTCAATTAAAAGTGAATTGAATAATGAACGAGAACAAGCCCCAACGAAAAGGGCAATCTGGGTCTGCATGCACATTCAATAAATGTGGAAGACAACATTCAAACAAACAAAAAAGCCCGTATCATAAAACATCACAAAAAACACATAATATCAGAAGAGAATAACAAAACAACGAGAGAGTTAACAGTAGTAAAGCACCCAAAGAGACAAACAAAAAGATAAGGTATATACAATGAAGATCATCAACAGACCTTAGAGAAGAAGCAGATATCATCAGCTGCCATGGTTTTGAAGAGCTAAAAGAGGAAAAGAAAGTTAATGAAAAGGCATTGGGTAGCTCAGAACTTTTCTCCTTCACCTGTTTTTCACAGTTCCAGCTTTATCTCTGCCTCTCACCCACTAACACTCTTCAAAACACTTCAAAACGAAAAAGAAAAAGAAAGAGAGAGATTAACGGTTCTTTCCCGTGAAGAACAAAATCATTACAAGATGCTTTAGACCGTTGCACGCTCTCATTGTCTTTGTCTACGCCGTTTAAAAATTATTTTTATTCTTTTTTCTTTTTGTAATAAAGCCTCTCTTGGATAAGCATTACTCAACACATATTCATATCCATTTTTTAGGATTCAACCTATATCTATATCCATATCTATCGATTTTTACGATTTACTAATCATATCTAAATCCATTTGATTGTTCGAATTTTTGGATATCCATCGATTGTATAGCACATAAAAATATAACTTCTAAATAGAAAATATAAAGAGTAGATTTTTACGAACCCTCCAAATCAAAATTACTTCAATAATAATAAGTCAAGATTTTGATTTGTACTTCTAAAAAAAACATAAAATTGGAATAATCAAAATCATAATATCTAGTGCAAAGACAACATATATTTTTCATAACCAAGAACTGGAACAAAGACTGAAACATCAAAAGTTTAAATTGTCTTTGCGTGAACTTTACAACATTCAAAACTTCATCTTCATATCATTTGCATTATTATCATCTTATAAGAAAATAAAATATGGTGAAAAAGGTGAAAACT
>JANKYF010000226.1:63545918-63557051 GCA_029829435.1 Erythroxylum hondense | reverse complement strand
TATTATCATTTTTTAAGTTTAATATCTCAATCTAGTTTTTTTTCTAATAGTTATGCTAATTACAATAAATCACTTCATTCCTTCTTTTTTCATTGAAAATATAAAATTGATATAGATAATCACTTAATTGGTAGCTTAATATTTCTAACACTTAATCAAATGAAAGAATGAATCATCTACATGTGTAATAATTATTATAATTTTTATTGTCAACTTGTCTTGGTAATTTAAATAAATTAAAAGTTTAATCATTCCATAACCATTTATATGCGGAACATAAGGCAATAGTCCTTTTATAATCAAGATAAAACTTGTTTTGAAATTTCAAAAGTTAATCTTAAAAGAACTTTCCAGAAAAATTTTAAATTATTTTAAATCAAATTATTAAAAAGGTGTGTTTTATCTATGAAAAGACTTAAGAGTTGAAGTTTTCAAGTCAAGAGAGTAAGAGTAAGAAATAATGAAGTTATTCTTTATGTAACAATCATTGTAATTTTTATTATACTTAGTCTTGGTCATTTACATAAATAAG
This sequence comes from Erythroxylum hondense, assembly GCA_029829435.1. NCBI lineage: Eukaryota > Viridiplantae > Streptophyta > Magnoliopsida > Malpighiales > Erythroxylaceae > Erythroxylum > Erythroxylum hondense. The sequence goes on along the minus strand of JANKYF010000226.1, from coordinate 63,556,519 downwards.
GACTTAACCATTTGATAATCTTTTACATGTAGGGCATTATGTATGAAATCCTTTATATATAAATCCTTTTAATTATCAAGAGGAATTTTTTTTAGAATTTTAAAGAAAACCTAGTAATCTTCAAATAAACTTGGGGGAACAACTGAATTAACTTCAAATCAATTTTTTTATCAAAGGAGTGTATTCTATCAAACACTTGGTATGCATTAACTAATTCATCCCTAATTAAAGACAAATTCTCAATCTTTTTCCATCTTCCTCCAACAAATACACAGTCCATCATTAACAATCAGTAATTAACAACCAAAACTAAAAACAAACTTCATATCAACCAAAGATTCAACCATGGACCTCTCATAGCATGGAGAAGAGGAGAGGACGGAGAAGAGAAGAATACCTTGAGTTTAAACTACATGAGAAGATGATGACGGAGATGCACAAGCTCCATGACAACAATGCAGCTCCACACGACGGCGATGGAAGACAGAGGTGGCAGATGGAGGAGGAAGATGAAGCAACAAGCGCGAGTGGGGGAGGACTTCGAGCGTCGTTTAAAGCAGAACCAAAATGACATCGTTTTGGTTAAGTTATAAACATTTAAATTTTTTTAACCAAAACGACGATATTTTGTTGGTCAAGGTTTCAACGTTTTAAGTTTATCAGCAAACCAAACGACGTCATTTTTCTAGAGTTAAAAACCGACGGCTGACAATGACTTTTATCAACGAAATTACCGACCAAGTCCTCATAGCTGCTTAATTACCATTATGCATGCCTTTGTATTTTAGTAAGTTGTATTATTAGATGAGAAGGGACCAGCTACATACAAATATTAGGTGGTAATGGGCACATGGTCACTGGGAAGATTATTAAATGATTCATTAAACTAAATTAAGCATGGATCATGTGAAAATTTTGTCTGCTAGCTAACTAGCAACGTTCTTCGGCTTTATTTGCACGTACTATGGACTTATTGTTTAGAAGTGGTCGAACTTTATTATAATGCTTGGTAGATATGACAAAAAGCGTATAATTTAATTGACCGTTGGATGTCTTCAAAGATTCTTAAAATTGAATGCTATTGTTTGGTCTATTCGAATTTAATTGCAGCCAAAAGGATTAGAGACTTAACTGAAAGTTTGACTTTAAAAACTTATTGGTCTATTCAATTTTAAGTGTAAGTAAAATTGTATTCAAATTTAAAACTCTTTTTTAATGTAAACCAACGTAATTCCTTTTCTCAAAATTTGAAATAAACTCTTAACTCAAATGTAAGTTAAGAACGAGCTCTAAAAGTATAGACAGAGGCCGACAAGTCTCCTACCTGCTAGGCCTGTTATAGGTATTCGGTTATGGAAGATTCGGCCTAGACACGAAGTCTTCTAAACGAGCCCAAAAAGAAGACAGAAGCCGCATGTAAACTCACGAACGAACCGAATCTGATTCAACAAGAAAAAAGCCGTACACTCAAGCCCACGATAAAAGCATCAAAATTTGGAGGCGCCACTCCGCGGCGCGCACAATAAGAGGAGGCCCTTTTTAGTTTCTTTTTTTTTTTTTTAGTCTTTAATCTCTCAGAGCTACATTACTACTTCGGCTTTAACGGTGGCCCAGATTTGGAGGCTTCGACTCTGAATCACCGCCCTTACTCTCCCTAAAACCACTCCGTTCTCGCTAGCGTGTACAAACAAAACTAAGGTCACTACTTACTCCTGCACACAATCTTTCGTTTCTTTTTCTCTCTTGAAAACTGTATCTGAGGAAAAGCTAAAAGAATCGTCGAGAATGTTCGACGGTTTTCGAAAGTCTATTTTGAATCTTGCTTTGATTGTTTCTATTACCGGAACTTGAAATGTTTGCCTCAACTTTGGTTTCGGAATCTAGTTTTGTTGTTGTTGTTGCTGCTGCTCATTTGTCTGTGCCGTTGCCGGGGAGCTTGAGGAGAAGAGAGAACGAAGATGTTTGAACTGTTTTATGTGGTTTGTTAGAGGTCTGCTTGTGTTCGATTTCTTTAAAATATTCATGTCGTGAGTGATTGATGAATGTGTATTTGGAGGTGCTTATGTATTTGCTTCTTTGTTTGACATGTTGAGCTTAATAATGTCCGGTGCAAAGGGTCCTGAATGTAGTATTTGTCTAACCATGCCTTTAAAAGCAGACGATCTTTGACAGTTCAGTGTTTATTTATACTTTTCTTAAGTGTATGCTGTAATTTTCTTTTTGTTTCTGATGTGGAGGACGTTGTAGTTTTATTTTTGTGGAAAATGTGGGGAGAAGATATGTATACTTGTTATCGAGCTTTGTGGGTTAATGGAGTTTAGAGTAGGCAATGGATGAGGTCAGTAACACCGGCCAAGTTCTGCTGTTGGTGAAGACACGCGTGTGTTGCTGCTTGAGGATAATGAGGGGTAGTTAAGCATTGAAATTTCACTTTAATCAGCTTGCTATGATAGCTTTTAATGTCTGTTGGCGAATCTCTTTAGTTTGTTTTATCCAGCCAAGTAATAGTAACACTCTTATTTTAATACGTAGCTCTTTTAGAAGGACTACTTTTCAGGCCAATAACTTGCTGTTGTCCAAGTGTTTCAAAATTTTCTTGATATCTATATTTTTTATCAAGCCAAAATGAAACACATTATTTAATTATGGTAGTCTTTGACCTATTAAGTTAAAACAAGATACTAGCATAAATTCTGGTTATGTTCATCCTTTTTATTCTTTTTTGGAGTTCGTGAGTTTACCAATAAAGCATTTATGGACCAATAGATCATTTCACTCTTTATAATATATGTATCAGAAAGACTTGCCTGAAATCCTTCTTAGATCATTTCATTCTTAATAATGTATATCTTGCACATATCAGCTTTATTTTCCATTTGCATAATTTGACTGTCCTCTGATCTCTTTTTTTTTTTTTTTTTATGGCCTGAACTAATTAAGGACTGGAAGCTAGAGGCCATCAGCATGATTCTTTCACATAAGCTTTTATCACTTGCCTAATTGTATGTTGTAACACTTGTACTTATTACTTCTTCAGAATTTGGACGAAAATCCAATACCTGGTAGGTACTTGGTAGTTGGTGAATTTTCCTTGGAAAGTTATTTAGGAATGCGTGTTTTTGAAGCATTGGTGCATATTAAGGAGTAAATGATGAATGAGACTATCTGATGCAAAATCCTGTGCAATTTATGGGAATTATTTACCTTTTTTAGCTATAGTCAACATAAAGAACACTTTCTCGATTTGCTTGGGGCATTGCTTTCTTCCCGTGTTTTGGAGATCCCTTTTTGCAAGCTATGACCTCAAATGAGGCGAGGAACAATGGAATGGTGGTTGCCACTCTCATTTTTCCTCCCTTTTGCCATTTTCTCCAAATTGTTATTTAGGGATTTGAGATATTTTTATATAATTTATGTTGCATCTCCTTTTGCATTTTAGGTTTTCTGGAGCATTTAAATGCATGTGGAAATTATAAGGTTTCTACAATGTAGCAATTTAATGCATCTAGATAGCACTAATGTGCTCGTTTTTGTAAAGCATGGGTATGCGCTTCTCTCAACTATTATCGGACTCTTCAAATTTTAACTTTCATTGACCTAGAGGAGAATTGATAGAGATATATGTCTCCACCTCTTGTAATTTTGTTTAAATTTTCAGTATAATCTTAAGTATATCAATGGTGAGGCTATGTGCATATTAGATGAATCATTAGTTCTGACTGTTAAACTGAAGAGTGTACAGTTTATTCTGTCTTAATTGTGATTTTTAAAAACTTTCCACAGTTTGAGTATGCACCAGTGTATAGGTTACGGGAATAGACTTACTTGTAAACAATGTATAACATCAATAATAAAATTATTTTCCTCAATGGCATGGAAACTATATGCATACTGTTGTATAATATTGAGCATATACATTTGCCATTTTAGCAGTCTCACTTTATACATAATATACCAGAAAGGTTACAGTCGTACATTCCTGCCGGTGCCTTATACATCATATGTGGAATTGTCTGAGCCATTTTCCTGAAATCTGATGGGGATATTGACAAGTGATTACATGTTCTGGTTTGTTAACTCTTCTCTTATTATCACTTCCTTCAGGTAACTATTTTTGATGAAGAGGTTGTGACAATGTATGTGCTACTGTTGGCAAGTGAAGATTGTTGATTTCGTGGTCAGTTTCTGAAGCAAATACTTGCTCCTTATGTTGAATGTCTACAATAACGCGAACACTTTTACCAGTCTATCAGTCAGTTCTTATGATAAGGGTTGGAGTCATATATATTGTTTGAAGCTTGACGAAAGTTGAGAGTTTCTATAGATATTGCTGTCAACTTTCAATGTCCAGGGCAGAACATATGGGTGTTTCTCCATCAAAACTTGGTTGTCATACCAACAATTATCCATGTCCTAAGCAAACTGTAGTGGAACAGACTCATGGATTAGATTCTGAGTCAAAATACAATGCGAGGTGTGAGCAGGATGATCAGTACGAGAAAGAATTAGTTCAGACTGGACCAGGAGACAGTATTGCAATCCCCGGGCATGTTGCTAGTGAACCATTGGGATCATCTGTCAAAGATGAATACAAAATTACTGAAGTTCTAGACCCCCTTCTTGAACATACATCTAGGAAGAGCACAGCTCCTAGAAGTTCAAGCATGGATTTTGGTGGTGAATGTGCACGTAGTGGTCCATTGAAGGAAAATGGACTGGTTAGCTCTGAAATAATAGCAAATGTAGGCAAGGAAACCAATGGTACACCATCAAGCAGTATTGTGACAGAAAAATTGCAAGCAGTTCCTGTTGATTCCCTGTATGCTTTTACTGAAGTTGTGGCACAACCGCATGAAGATTCAAACGAAAGTAACCAGGTTGGTGTTAAAAATTCTCTCCACCAAGAAACTACATGTTTCCCAGCCCCTGAGTTTCCATTGAATAGCAATTGTTGTGATACATTGCAGGCGAGAAAAAATGTTGACTCTGAAATGGTGCAAAAGAAAATAGAGGAACCGAGAGCTTCACCCATTTGTGTTCCTAATGAATCTTTGGATCAAACTCCTACATCCGTTTCAAGTAGTCAGTTTTTGGGTCTACCTCCTGATAATCAGACCCTGATTCCTGTTACTGAGCTATTAGGATCAGTGCAAAGTGATGTGGACAATCATTCAAGTGTCAAACAGTTTGAAACACCAAAGAATGCAGTTAATAACTCCAGCAGATTGGGAGGAAAGGTTAAAAAAACGCCAAAGTTTTCCAGGAAAAAATACATGTTGAGATCCTTGACAGGGACGGATAGAGTTCTGCGGTCAAGATCACAAGGGAAACTTAAAGCACCTGAGACCAGCAATAGTTTAGCTAGTTCTAATTCCAATGCAGAGAAAAAAAACCAAAGAAGAAAAAAGAGAATAAAAGAGAGAGTTGAAGCAGATGAATATTCAAGGATCAAGACACATCTAAGATATTTATTGAATCGAATTAACTATGAGCAAAGCCTGATCATTGCTTATTCTGGAGAGGGCTGGAAAGGACTAAGGTTTGTACAATGATCTCAAAGATCCTTTCAATTTATATTTTGTAGCATTATCTTCCTAATCTTTTTTATAAAGTAATTTTGAGTCTGGCCGCAAAAACTGTGAAGTTGAATCGTATTGTTTGTTTTTGTTGAGCTACATATATCCACAACTAGTCCTGCTCTACAACTAAGTTGTAAAAACACATATCTCAAATAACCAAAATGGCCAGAACAAGAAATTATTAATCTAAGATATGATTATCAGGAATAGCTGATTGGTTAAGAGACATAAAATCATATGACAGAAACTCAGTAAGCATGGGAATCCAATTATGAAGTTGAATATGATATTATTTTGTGTCAACTAGACATGTGGTTCTGTACAAAACTGAAGGATGAATCTTGATTTATACTAACGTGAAAATGTAACTACTAACAAAGCATGGTAGTGTGACCAATTGCTGCTGTGCCATAAACTCTGGAGCAATATCACCATTTTGTGGTCGTATACATAATTGAAGGACAAATCTAGATTTAGCACTGCACAGCTCCTTGCTAGCATAAAACTAAGTGCTAACCAAACCTGATAGTCTTACCAATCATTGCTGTGCTATAAACTTTGGTTTAATTTATTGTAGAGAGGAAACATGGAAAGAAGATGAAAGACTGCCCCTTTATGTCTGTGTTAGTCCTCATGCTCCAATAGATGTGAAAGACTGGTAATTTTGTCAAAAACACTTTAACAGTGTTATAGTGGAGCCAAAGACTGTATCTTCATTGATGGCCCTTTTACACATCTGTAAAAATGGCGTTTTGCTATATAAAATGTATGGAAGATATTTTGGATTCTTTTTGATAAGCTAGCTTATATTCTGTTTTCTCGAGTCTTGAGAGAATCTGAATTAATTTGGTCTGTCCTTTGCTCTTGATCTGTAGCTTCTTGTTATATTCTCTATATGTTTAATGATTTTCTCCGCCAACAGGTTGTATGTAATATTCAATTTATGTCATTTCTGCAGCCTTGAAAAGTTGAAGCCGGAGAAGGAGCTGCAACGAGCCACAGCAGAAATTTTAAAACGTAAACTGAAAATAAGGGATTTGTTTCACCGTATTGATTCATTTTGCGCTGAAGGAAGGTTTCCTACCTCTTTGTTTGATTCTGATGGACAGATCAGCAGTGAGGATGTGAGAGATTTCTTGAGTTTTTGATCATGATGCTTGTTGAGAATTCTTTTTCCTACTTATTGCTCTAGCATAAAATATTTCTTCAGTTTTTGATACTGAGATGCTGAAATATAACCACTTCAGACAACTTCTCTTTTGGCAGATATTTTGTGCTAGATGTGGATCCAAAGACTTGACTATGGATAACGATATTGTTCTGTGTGATGGTATTTGCGACCGAGGGTTCCACCAGCTCTGTTTGACACCTCCATTGCTAAAGGAAGATAGTAATGTTCTATTCAGTTGGTGGATAACATGTGGAATGACTTTGATATTTGTTTCACAGAGTTGCTTTCATTATTCTTAATTCTTTTGATCTCCCCCTTGGAATGCAGTTCCTCCTGATGATGAGGGTTGGCTATGCCCTGGGTGCGATTGTAAAGTTGATTGCATTGATACGCTAAATGACTCCCAAGGAACGGATCTTTCTGTCATGGACAGCTGGGAGGTAATTATGTGGCAATAATAGTTTATTATGAACTAATTTAATATATTTTATTTAAATATTTAATAGAAAATTTTCATTGTTCTTCTGTCCCATGTGCAGAAGGTATTCCCTGAAGCCGCAATTGGACAAAATCTGGATCAGAACTTTGGACTTTCCTCTGATGACTCTGATGATAATGATTTTGATCCTGATGTTCCAGAAATATATGTAAAGAGAGAGGGAGATGAATCTAACTCTGATTCACACATAGATAAGAATAGAGAGGAAGATGAAACAAGCTCAGATGAGTCAGACTTCACTTCTGCATCTGATGAATTGCCTTCTCCTCATAAAGATGACCAGTACGTGGGGCTTCCTTCTGATGATCCTGATGATGACGACTTTGATCCTGATGCTCCAGATCGTGATGAAAAGGTGGAGGAAGAAAGTTCAAGTTCTGATTTTACATCAGACTCTGAAGATCTTAGCACTGCTCTTAATGACAATGAATTAGCAGGGGAAGAAAAAAATATGTTTGCGCTTAAAAAAGACTATAGTGCACCTAGATCAAGGATTGGTCGAAAGGAGTCTTTGAAGGGTGAGCTTATGTCCATATTGGAGCAGAACGCAAACCAAGAATGTTCTGAATCTGTTTCTCAGAAAAGAAATGTGGAAAGATTGGATTACAAAAAGCTGTATGATGTGAGTTCTTTATTTAGTCATGTTTTTCATGATCGTCTGGTCATATTTGCCAAGCTTTTATCTCAGAAGTGATTTCAAGTCCAATAAACTTGCTTCGATTCAATCTCCATCTTAATGGAGGTGTTCAACCTGTACAAAGAAAATGTGCCCCCTTTGTACTTAGGATAGTTTTCTGTTATGCTCTGCCTATTTGGTATGTGTGTCTAGAAGAACTTGATTTGGAGTAACAGATGAACTTTCTACTCTTGCAATATGTCAATGCCATAAGCTACTTGTCGATTGTTGAAAACAAGAATAATGACAGTCCCTGCCTTCTTAATTGACGGTAATGTCTCCATATGTGTGCATGGGAAATAGACAGTAGCTTGTGCTATGGAGCAATTAAAAAAGCTACTCAGGTTGTGTCAATGTGAAACTGTTCCAATGATGGCTAGAAATGCAAGTACATATAATACTAGAGGTGCTTAGCTTGTGATAGCATATTTAATGCATTGGATGTTTGCTATTGTCTGCTTTCTTGTTCCCTTCTGTAGTTTACTTACCTTTCATCCTTGTGATTTGTGAAGGAAACATATGCAAATGCTTCATCTGATTCAAGTGATGATGAAGATTATGCCGATGGAGTCAGACCAATGAAGAGAAGGAGAAGTGCAAAAGAAAATACTTCAGCTTCTGCTAATGGAATTGCTTCCATGAATATGAACGGGAGTTCCAATTTGCAGCAATATATGGGAGAAATTGGGAATACTAATGAGGGAGAAAGATGCCATAAAGTTAACTTAGATAATGCAATTACGTCACCTGCTAAAATATATGGGGGATCATCTGCATCTGGTTGTCACGAAAAAAATGTTAGGCCATCATCATATAAGAGACTTGGAGATGCTGTGACACAGGTAAGCCTTTTACAAGTCTTCCTTTTTGAGTCTGGATCTCTTTGGTATTAATTAAATATTGAAGTCTTTCTTAAATGGTTAGAAATTTGATCTTAATTTGTAGGCTATGATTTGGGATTGTCAAGTTGCAGTTTTAGTGTTTTCATTTCTTATTAAGGATGAATAACTTCTTCAAGATGGAAAACAAACTTGCATGTTTTTGCAAATGCTCTGCGCCCTAGCTCATTGTTTTGGAAAAAGTGGAGACAAGTATTATCAAGTAAAGTTGAAAAGCTGGCAGCAATATTGGTTAACATTTGATTATATAATTTATCATGCATCTTTTGGATTCTTATCTTGGACTCCAGTCATTCATTCTTATGTGTCTGGTCGTTTGTTTTTGGAAATAAATCAATGGATGAAAGTTAGTTTAGGCTCTTTATTCACTTTGCCATAGAAAATTGTGATAGTTTATTTGTTTTTCTAGTTTTCGATTAATAATGGACGAAATTATGGTTGTTTTGCTATTCAGGCACTCTACAACTCCTTCAAGGAAAATCAGTATCCTGACCGAGCTGCAAAAGAAAGATTGGCCAACGATCTGGGAATTACTTTTCAACAGGTTATGCATCTTTGCTATCAGTCATTCATTTAGCAACGTATGAACATGTGGAGATATAATGCATGTTTATTTATTTGTTATTTTTCCTCTTTAGTAGATATCTGCTACTTATTTTATGTAACTGGAAAGATGTTGCTCAATGCAGGTTGACAAGTGGTTTGGGAATGCTCGTTGGAGTTACAAACATTCTTCATGGGTGGAGCCAACCCAGGGAACTCCGGCAGCAAAGTCCCGGGAGCCAAATACAAAAAAGGCATCGCCTGAAGCAGGACATGAAGCTCGTAATAACGGAGGCCAAGGTGAGGGATCATCCAAGTATAATGCAACTGCGACAGAGAGTTATGGTGGGGTTGCAATCGGCAGCAAATTGGATAACCAAAAAAGCAGTAAACTGAATTATAATCCCCCAAAAACTAGAGGGAGAAAACGCAAGTCAGATGATCAGAAGTTAGATCCAGATGTAGGAGGAAGTCAACCATCAAACCCACCAAAAACTGGAGAGACGCAAACGCAGGTCGGTGGAAGAACAACCAGAGGAAGGAAATCGGTTTCTTGATATTTTTATTTCATATACTTGTTCTTGCAGAAGAATTAGCAAGCGTCTGCCTGATGCAAGATATCGGGAAGTCCGCACGAGTTATTTCGAGGGTTGATTTGAGCGACAAAGTGATGCCATTGTTGTAATTTAATAATGCTCCCAATTTTTTTAGAAGCGGCCTTTTAGATTCTATCTCCAAGAGAGATCCTTCGAACTTTACAAATTTCTTTTAACTATTTGAATCACTCTAAAACTTTTTTGTTCTTTTATTCTTTTTCCTTCTTTCACTAAACACAACCAGCCAAAAATGCATTTACGAGCCACTGGGGAAAAGAGCCCACTCAAACATTTCCCGGAACAAGAGATCAATGATAAAACTTAAGAGCAAATGTGTTTCCTTCAATATTGTGTATATTGTATCGAATTTAATATTAGTTTTGGTTCTATATAAAACCAAGAATAATATAGTATTTAAAATGTTATATTTACTTACATCAAAATATTATATAATAAGAATAATATTGGTCCACACGTATAATAATGAGTTTGTATCAAAAAACACAATAAAATGTAAAGTATTTACAATTGAAAGTTTTATATTTATGATGTATATATAGATTAGGTACAAGTAAAACTAAAAGAAAAGAATTAAAAAACTGAAACTTTTTTAAATGTTGTATCAACTCAAATTTTCT
>JANKYF010000226.1:63502297-63520713 GCA_029829435.1 Erythroxylum hondense | reverse complement strand
TGGGTCATTTTTCTCGAATATTTATTTTTGCTTGTCTTTATGGAGGAAGAAGAAAAATAATAAAAATAAATAAAGACAAGAAAAATGGAACAAGCTTGGAAGTCAGCAGCCCAAGACCAAAACGCAGAAGGCAGGAGCGTTTAATACAAGCGAAAGACATAGTGTTTTTAAATGCACAGGAAACAAGCAACATAAGGTGACACATGCAACAAATTAATTACGCAGCTACAGAAGGCAATAGACACGCTCGAGGAAAACAAGAGCAACGTGGTGTCAATTTAATTAGAGGCAATATAGAGCAAATTGAATAGAGAGTGCGGTAGCTGAGTAAGCAATAAATCAATTAACAAGCTACAAAGGAGAGGAACGACGACGCATCAAGAAGGACAGTAAGCAGGCGTGGAAGGCTGGTCCAATTGTCACGCACAGACAGATGACATTGCACAAGCAAGGGCCAGAAGGTCATCTTTAAATCAAAAGCCCAGTGGACACTCCAGACGGCAGCAGGCAGAAATAAACGAGAACAACACGTAGACTTTAATTGTTTTAATTGAAGACACAGCACAAGGAATGAGAGTCGGCCCAAGCATAACGCGGAGGATGAACGTAAGTGACGGAAATAGAGGGCACAACGCAGCGTTGCAAAGAAGGCAGACAGGAGGAATTAAAAGGGTTGTCCTTAATTGTCACGCCAATAAGCAACAGTAGAGAAAAAAACAAAGCATAGTGCGGCGCTGGAGAGTAACAGCTGTGAGTGGTGCGGCACAGTGAAGAGGAGAGCAATGTTTTAGGTTGATGGGTGACCTTTAATGGTCCCATCAATGAACAGTGAAGAGGAGAGTTGAATCAGAAAATCACGCAATTGAATCAGAAAATCACGCAACACTCACAGTGGAGATTAAGCTTGCGGCAGTGTCGAGAAATCAAATGGATTAAAATGGGGATGGGACTGAAGTATTTTTACCGGAAAAGACACATGAAGGGTTAAACATCTTGACACCGGTTTGGAGGTAACATCGACGCTGACGACCCGAGTTAAGTAATTTTTTCAATATTATTTTGTTGTTTCTTTCTCTCATTAGAAATTGATTGTGTTTCGGATTTTTGTTATTATTCGGTTATTTGTGTATGAACCTTTTGGGTATTGTGAGTGATGATTTTAATGCGTTCATTGGATTGTTAATTGCAAAACCCATTGCTTGAATTTCAATATAATCCGTAATTGTTATGTTGAAATTCACGAGTAGCGACTATTGATTCGTAATCATTAGGGATAACATGACCTAGGTTAAATGACCCGAGCGTATGTGGTTGTTGCCTTGATTAATCAGTTTTCCTAATTCGTAATGCTACTGCCTAATTAAATCTAGAGATCGTATCCTAGGTTGTTAGGTGGTTAGGTTTAATTAACGATCGTATCTTGATTAAACAAAACCTAAGGGAAAACTCGGGTTAATTTTTAACCCACGATTAATAATTTCTAGGAGAGGTTAAAGAACAACAAATTAATAAAATTGACTTGCTTAGGGGTTAGGCCGAGATTGAACCGAAGAACCGGTTCCCTACCGAATTCTCCACATTTATCATTTTATTGCATGTTTTCTTTAATTTGTTTTTATTAGATAGTTTTATTTTATTTTCTCCTTTAAAAATCCCAAAACCCCCTTTTTCCTAAACACCGATTAATTGCATTTCTTAAACTTTACACACACTCTCTGTGGGATGGACCTAGACTCGCCACTGCTACAGTAGTAGTCTAGTTAATTAATTTTGACTAGCGTTACGACACGCGGTCATGTAACTTTCAAATTACTAAGCCAAATTGAATGATTGTGGTGTCATTAGAAACTTATGACAATAGGGAACACTTTTCTAGTAGAAAGTGTTACCAAATTACTTCATTTACTGTTCAGAAGGATCACGGAAGATTAACCCAAAGGTCTGGACTTTTGGAAGTGATATAGGACTAAGATGAGAATTTGGATGATTGTTTGGTCTTTTAATGCAAGAATTACATTAATTAGTGAATTGTTGGTATTAAAGTACCAAAGACGTGTAAAATGGAGATGGAGTGGTTCATTTGATTAAAGTTGTGATTCCAAGAAAAGGAGTAGAGTGTATCTAGTTTAAATGAATGGGAGATTGTTAATAAAAGCAAGAAGGCAAGAAAAGAAATGATAAGTGATTGAATTATGAGATTTGAAAATATACCTGTGATTGTCATGAACATGTATTGTACATAGTCCATATATACACGTATGCATAAATGAATGCTTATAATTGTGCAAAGTTATTAATGTGTGTGCAACATGTGTATTGCATAATTGTGATGTATAGGATGAACGTTTGCATTCAAACGTTCCCAGAATTGGAAGCAAATACTAAATTGAAGCGTACTGTGAGTAGACCTAGATGGTCTCATTTCATTGTTTATTATGTTTTGAATTTTTGTATTGATTGACTATTGAATGACTATACGAATGTGATTGGTTGTGTTGGTTTCTGGACAGGAGGTCCGATGAAGGTGATGTGTGAATGAAATATTGAAGTGTTTATTGAATGTGAATGTAACGAACTATGTACTTCATTGATATAATTGACTAAAAATGTGAGATGCATTCGATACATGAATGCATGATCAGATAATGGGATTTGTGACCAGAGTAGCCACTGATCAGAGCTCAAAACTTAAAGTGTGAAAAGAGTCTCGAGCTCAGAAAGTGATTCAGAGCTTAAAGCTTAAAGCGTGAAAAGAGTCTCGAGCTCATAAAGTGATTCAGAGCCTCAGCTCAACGTTTAATGAGCCCGGTATCTAATGGATATGGGACAATGTAGGCACTCAGTGTAACATCCCATCACCAATGGAAAGGATAAAATAGCAAATTTGGGTCGTGTTGTGAGTGTGTACACGTATCTTGGCATATTCATGCATAAAATGGCCTCTATATAGATATGAAAGTTAATTTTTGCAAATGCACATGATTGTACATGCATTCATGACATTTCCCGGCATACATGTCAATAAATGTAATTTTTGTGAAAGATGTGAATTATGTGTTTGAAAAATTGAATTGGAATGATTTATGTGTATTTTACATAAAATTGCAAAGTGGCGTACTGATGGGTTTTCCGGTATTGGAAAGGACTGTCCTATTGACACTACAAATTAAAGACATGATTTAGGAATTTTTATCATGAGCCATTGAAATTTGGAGAGGAATATGAAAGTCAAGTAAATGAATTGATTGAAATGGAAATTGATAGGCATGAAAGAAATAATGAAAGTGTGAGAATTTGAAGAATTAAGACAGTTGACTTTTTGAGGATAGAGTGTTGACTTTTTGATTAGGCAAAATTTGAGACATTGATCTACATGAAACTTGTAGAATATGTTGAAGGCTTTCTGTCGCTATAGAGTTTGATATTTTTCGATATCGGGATTGAAAGTAATGATTTTCTGAAGTTAAGGCTATATTACTTTGTATTCAAAGTGTTTGAATGGGATATTTTCTGAACATGGTTCAGTCTGATGAGAAATTTGTGATCGGTAGAGATTCAATTAAGTTGATGTTTGTTTCTAAACAAACTAGAAACATAGATCTGCAAATTATCTAAAGGAATTGAATTTAAATTCAGTCCCTAAGAGTTTAAAGGAAGGGGTAGAATGGACTTTTCACCTTTCTTAAGGGTATAAAAAGAAGAAGTTAGGGATTTTGCTTGAGAAAGGAGGAAGAAGTCGTGGAAGAAGAAGAGAAGAAGAGAAAGACTTGGGTTTTTGGGAAAATCATGTAGAGTTTGAAGAATTTGAAGCCAGATCTAGTAAGTATAAGCTTCATTCCTCTTGATTAGATGAATGATTCATGTTTTGAGTGTTAAAAGTTATAGAATGTGTTAACCATATGTTTGGTTTTTAGGGTTTTCAATCAAAGATAAATTTTGATGTTTTGTGAATGATATTGGTTTGAAATGAGATTGAAAATGATGTATGAGTGATGTTTTAGGGTTAAGATGAATTATGTTTTGAAAGATGGGAAGAACTTGATTGAAGAATGTTGAAAAATCAGCTTTCGGGAGGTTTTTGGGCTCGCACGTCACGAGGTGCTCATGTTCACGTCGCGGCACACGCAAGCTTGCACGTCCAGGTGCATGCAAGCGTGCACTTCGTGGCGTGCAAGCAAGTGTGCACGTCGCAGCGCGCAAGCAAGCGACCACGCCGTGTTGCACGCTAGTTCCCTCGTCGCAGCGAGCTCAACCTTCGTCAATAGATCTACCATAATTGGAAGGAGTTGATTGCAACCCTAAAGATAAGATGACTTAAATCCTCTAGATTAGGATCAAACCTAATAGCAGGATTCACAACTTGATAAAGCAATCCTATAAACTTTAACTTGAATAATTCGGTTAATAACCTTAGGATTAGTTGTTATTAGCCTCAAGAGTGAGCTATTATCATACCATAGGAATCTTCACGGTTCAATAAATCAATAAAACAATTACATAACAAGGGAAAATTTTAAGAGATTTTAGGGGATTCATAACCTAAATATCAAATTTTGATATCAATCATTTTACTAAGTGATTTCTTGTTTCTCTATTCAATATTGTTGCCTACTTTATTTTATTTGTTTAGGTTATATTTTCTTAAAAATAAAAATCACAATCAGATTTATAGACTAGATAATAGGATAATGATAACTATTAGTATTCATGGTCTTTATGGAATCGACCCGTATTTGTCAGTACTAGCTACAGCTACACTGTACACTTGCAGTTAATTATATTGACTAACTCAGTAAAAGTCAATCAAGTTTTTGGCACTATTATTGGGGACTTTGATATTAGGAACACTTTAATTCTATTATTCTAGTCATTATTTCATTTAATTATCTTTTGAACTTCTGTACTTAATCTTTAGTCTGTGGTTTATTGTAGGATTTACGATTCATTGTCTTAGTCATAACTCACAATAGAAAGATGGAGCAAACAATACTTTAATGAGAGCCAGAATATGTCTTCGTAGAATAGTCACAATAAAAGCCTGACTATATTTATAAGTCAAAGTTACAATTGCTGTCTTTTTCTTTTCATGCGTCCTCTCTTATGTCGTTTGCTTCACTGTACAGTTTTGCTTCTATGGAATAAATAGTGAAGAATTTGATGGTTTTATCAGTCGAGGAGGTTTCAATGTACAATTTCTGAGAGGCTGCCGGATCACAATTTGTACTTTTCAGATTGACAGATCAAATGTTTAAACAAAGTTGATGGAGAGAGGCTGATAGAAAAGAACGGACGAGACACAATGGAGAGTAGAAATTGAAGAGGATCCAAAGGCATCATCAGGTAGCGTTTCAAGTGGATCGGGTCAAGTTTTGAGATGGGTTATATCGATTTCGAGCAAGCTTCTATCTGTCCAAACCCGATCAGGTTTGGATTCGGATGATGTAAGTTAAACCTGATGAAACTTTGGATCAAGCTCAAACCCCTGTTCTAAGATGATCGGCCGGACGCTAATTGCCATTCCTAACATTGTTTCATCTATTCCCGTTTAGTTGCCACTGGATCATTAAAACAGGAAATGGAATTTTGGAAAATGAAAAGTTAGAAGCCCCAAAGTTGGTGCATAAGCATAAAACATACTCTTCAAATAATGTTTATTAGCACTTAGCCTATTCTGGAGACTCCTGGTTAATTCATAGTTGCATGATTCCAGGGGAGGGTAAAATAGGATAAGCTGGAAACATACAAAACTAGCACGAGACAAACAAAGATGAAAAGCACTGAAACCCAGCATGTGTTTATAACATTAGTATAATCTTCCTGATAACACACGAATCGGTGTCACTAGGTACGAGAAATTGGATGCCTATTAAGCAACCTACCAAACTTGTCCCTAACCATATTAACCATGAAAGAAGCTTGAAACATTAAAGTTTTATTCAACCATCCTATCAAAATGCCTAACTTCCCACAGGAAATTCCCAGTTTCTTCACTTCATGAGTATCTGTTTTGCACTTGCTGAGCACCATAGTCCTTCAAGTAACTGTGACAACAAAACAAAAAATTATTAACCGTGTGGAAAGAACAGATCAGAAAAAGCGAAATGATTTTATAATTACAACAAAACATTACATTCCAAAAGCAAATAATGAAAATAAACCAACGATTTGAACACCCAGAGCTTGGAAAATAACAGCTATGACCACTGTAATGGTAGCGTATTGAGCTTAATGTCTCAACAAATAGAAAAACAATTCTAAATAAAGAAATGAGAATTTCAAATCCTAGATTATGGAATATTTTATCAAGTAAGAACCCAATATGTATTCTCCACAATACCTCTAGCCAGCGCATATTTTTGTTTCATCTATTGAAACATAAACCAGAAATGAACAGTCATATATCATGGTTCATAAGTATGAAGCAATTGAGTAAAAATATAAACCACAGGTTCTACACATTCAACTTGAAAATAGCACCATGTATAATACATGTAAAGATGTGGGAACGTGAAAAATAAAAATGCCTTACAGATCATTTGTATGGCAATACAATACTGAACTGCTTTCTTAGTACAAATAGCGTTGCAAAATAATGAATGTTGATTCAACTTTTACTAAACACAGGAAATGATGAAAGAAGTTCACTTCTTGTTTAGCATTCACTATAGTGACGTTTGGCTTCACTGTCTTTCATTCTAACGAGCAGAGAACATAAAAACAAGAAACCTACAATTGTGGGTCAATGCTGCTCCTTTAGCTGAATGCAAATCCACGTCCATCACCCGTCTTTTCCATTCCATCCTATCAATCCCAGCCTTTCTTATTAACCAATTTTTAAAAAGCTTGGAAGGAAAAAAATAAAACCAGTTTGTTGGAATATTTGACTACTTTAAGAAAAACCAAATAAAGAGTTCATGTTTCAAATTGAAGTTATTCAAGCAACAGTTTCTGAATAACAACAATTCAGAAACATCGTGCTCCTATTCTGTTATGCACCCTAGAAAACATCAAGACTCACAAAGAGACTACTAGCGATCCTGACAAGAACGACGGAAGGTACCGTGAGACAGCTCACAAAAAGCCCGCAACTTAGAATTGAAGCGTGATGCGAGGTGTGCTGAAGTGGACATGCCATGTAGAGGCAACAACGATTGCGCACATCCAAGTTCCCGAAAGTTCCTGGAACACAAACACGAAAAGATAAATTCTTAGTAAAACCAACACACAACAAGAAATCTCAGAAAATCTCCAAATCCGGACATAACACTCTCACTGAACTGTATCTCACATCAAGTTTCATTGATTCGTACTATGTAAGATAAACAATTGAACTTCACACTAAAAAAAATCTATTTATCTACTCAGCCACTAAAAGAACTGTTAACATATTTTAATCCTCAAAATTGCAATTTTCTGCCAAAATTTTTTTCCTTTACATAATTCACAGTCTATGATAGTCTAATAATTGGAAGATTGAAACTCCACGGTAGCTTGCATCAAGTATACACAATCTCCTCCATTTCCAATTGAATTACAATGTAATACAAAAAAAAGAAAAGAAAGAGAGAGAGACTTTAGAACTAAATCACACAAGATGCCTGAAATTCGAGCAGCGTTCCAGACTAATAGAAAGTAAGAGTTTTTAAGAACCTAGAAGGAGACAATAAGAAGCGGCGGGATTGTCGGCTGGGAGTGGTAGGCCGGCGGATGTGGGGAAGCGGCGGGGAAGAACGAATCGACGAAGATCTTGCGGCAGAACTAATAGAGCGAGACAGCGATCCTACACTGCGCCAAGCCATTGTATGATCAATGATGTTTCAGTCTCTTTGGAGAAGCCAGGTCCTCCGAATTGAGTGCGTGGGGTTTTTTCGTCGAGGGTTTAAAGGAGTTTCAGGAAGACGAGATAAATAATGAGATCCGTTAGATCGGGTGTATAATATAACGACTAAGGTTTCTGGCCATCCGATTGTAGTAAGCCTGTGTGATTGTTTTCGACTCGAGTTCATATTCTCTGTCTAATATTATGATGTCTTATTGTGTCCAATAAATCTCAGTCATTTATTTATGTGAGTTTCATGTATATCTCACATAGAATCTACAAAATAAATGGCTAAAATTTCATGAGATAAAATAAGACAAAATAATATTGGACAGAAAATTTTGTCCCTTTCGACTCGCATTAACTTACCAATTTTATTTGTGTGGTTTGGAATTTGGCTAACTGTAGAGGGCAGATTAAAATAGTCTTAAAAAAGTAATTGATACATCAATTTGGTAGGAAAGGGTGAAATTTGGATTTGCTCACATGCTTTTCTTTCTCTGCTAAATATTTATGACAAGACTAAGGCATAAAACATTCTCGTTAGGACCTTAGGAACTTTAAGATTAAGGTAGGAATTTATTCATAGACTTTACTAAAAGTGCAAAAGTAATATCCTGATTCTCAAGAACCAACCAGCTCAGCAACGGAGCTTGCATTTACACACTGTAACTTTGAATTAAATTTGTAAATTGTGTGTGGTGACAAGGTTGCTCTTACGGTGTTTCCTTCATAATGTATTCTATGGAAAGAGCTTCGGTCCTTCAGCCAAAGACTAGCTTCTTGGAGATACCCTTCTTCCCAGCTTATATTCACTGTCAAACCTCCTCGCGCCTTTAATCCTTTGACGTTTCCATTTGGCCATTTTTCCTTGGGCAGCGCAGGAAGTAAGAACAAATCCTGTAATGTACTCTGCACGAGCATTTCTGCAATTGCAGCTGTAAACCTGAAAAAAAAAAGTTGCAGGGGTACTGAACATATAGATGCACCAAAGTTTTATTTGGCAATAGTGCACACCTTTCTACATTAAGTAAGAAGGGTTTCGAGTTCTAACTACAAATTGAAATATATTTTGTACTTGGAGAAAATAGGTTACTAGTTCAGTAACAAACAAGGATGAGATCACTACAGGTACTTGAAATAAAAAGATGGGCAATCCAACAAACAGAATCATGAAGATGTAATGAAGTTGCTATTGCAACCTTGGCTGATAGCTTCAGGTCCATGCTTCTCACTCAAATTCCAACTAGTAAGCAGTAACTTGTAAGAATTTCCAACATGAAGGTTGATAGGAAGCTCAAGCTTAATCAGCTAATGAGCTGTATATTATTCAGTATATTCAGTAACTATCACTGCTATTACAATATAATTCTCAGACTTCTTCGTAAACCAGAGCAAGAAATGCTCCTCAGGGAGAATATTGATTCTCTCTGCCCGAAAATGTCTCACCTTACTTCTGCCTACCTCTCTCTTCCCTCCTCCCGTACAAAAACCAGACCTCACACCCCCTCTCACCATTCTGTTATGCCAGCTCACCACTCCTAACTAACTTCCCCTTCTACCCCCCTTTCATTCTCCTCGAGTACACTCTCCAAGCACTAGGTTTATTCCCCTTTTTATCCCTTCCCCTAATATCAGTCCTAACAAAGGTCTTAGCTGTTTTATTGGGAGGCTAAACAAGATCTAGCTGAATGGGAAAATACGATTGAAAAATCTGTCGTAGATGTGACTATTTTATTTGATCTAGTAAAGACATCGAGCATTCTCCACCAAAATAAAATTTATGCTTCAGTAAAACATAATAAAGCTGTGGATCTCTATAAGACAACCTGCCTGTTACGTTTCCTCTTCTATCTGAATATTTAAGGTATGAATCAGTCAGACTAAAATATACAAGAGATCGAGCTTCGCCAATTTAGGAATGGAATTAATTGCTAGTTAACTGGCACATCTTCATTGTTACAGTACCACAAGTGATAGTCTTACCCTAAATTGCCATCAATCTGGAAAGGAGGGTGTGCAGTAAATAAGTTACTGTACACACCACCTTCAAAGCCAACCTCAGCATCCGGAGTTGCCAACTTAATCAAATGTTTAACCATCTTGTAAGCATGTTCACTATTTCGTAGACGGGCCCATAAAGCAATTTTCCATGCTGTTGACCATGCTGGACCATCCTCTCCTGCTTTCATGAGCCAAAGGACAAGAAGAAATATAATATGACTATGAAATCCAAGTCAATAAAGTCAATTGAGAGCCTCAATTTGCTTTTACACATTAAGAAGAAACTAGCTACAATAACCAATTAGATAAATTATTGTGTGGGCTAGGTCAAATTAACTGATTTAATGCCCTTCAGGAAACAAGACTACCATGGAAATTTGCATATTTGGCACCTTGGAGGACATGAACGTGCAAAGTTCTCTAATCGAAATTGTCAAACATGCAACAAAAACTCTTTCTTATGCATGTCGCTAAATTTTGTGACACTACTGGCCTCATTTTTATCTTTGTATTTCTAATCACAACCTAGTTTCAAACGAAAAATTACTGTTTGCATGTGCCCTTGGGAGTTGCATTGATATGGCACTGTCCTAGGCAAGAATTTTGTTTTCTCAGGGTAAGAAAATATTATCATAATCTGCCAGCTATGGAAGAAGAGCTATTGTTTTTTAACAAAACAGCAGGAATCCACTCTGATAATCCAAAACCAGAAGCTAGTTAGTTATATAACGGTCAAACAACCAGTTTAGTCAGTAAATCTAGACATACCTCGTTTATAAAGGGTTTTCTCTGCTGCTTTACAAAGGTCTGGATTTTCCTCAGGGGACAATGTATGCCCCGGAAAGAGACCAAATAAATGTGAAAGATGTCGATGGTGCACCTCTGAATCCTTAAAATCTTCTGCCTGCTCTACGGAAGAACTATGAACAAGTCAATTTCAGCAGCTATAAAGGAACTTCATTCAAATAAACATATAAGAGAGAATTGATAAATCATTATGCAAGTCAATTGCATACCCATTCCATGACAGAACCATCTTGAGCAATTCTTATGGGACGAAGCCTTGCTTGAGCTATTTTAACTTTCTGAACCAGAGGATCCTCATTTCTTCCTAAAACCTGTTCCGGAGGTAGGTTAACAAGAAAGCCAGACAACCAACGCACAAGATTATCATTATAGTATCAAATGTAGAATAAGAGCCTCACCTCCGAAGCAGAAACAAGTCCATGAAATACTTCTTTTATGATCATTATGTCCATGGTTGATGAGTAGCTAACACTGGCATGTGCGCCATCTGAAGTGATAAAAGCATGTTCAGGAGAAGTGGATGGATTGGTTACCAGATATTTCCCATGCTCATCAATCAACCAGTCCAACAAAAATGAAGCACATCCTTCCAACAGAGGATATGCCTTTGCTTCAAGAAAGTCCTAGAAATTTATGAAAAATTAGCAAAGGGCACAAAAACAATATCACCAAGAGTGGGAAGCTTCAGCAGAAATGAAATGGTAATCTTCAGTCATGGATGACCTCATGAAATTGTACAATCCAGACGCAAGACAGAACTTAGTTACTTCAATCCTAGAATCTCATGTTTCTCCACTAAACCAGTAAGAAAACTAAAGTAACTTATCTTCCTAAATCCATGTACGATCTTCTCATAAACTAAAACTGTTCTGAGAATTATAAAGTCATGTACAGTATAAAAAAGAAAATATAATTCTTTACATTCATCTGCATCAGCAGATGTTTCTCCTCATCAACTATGGTTTAGTTGGAGAAGCCATCAACAGGTTTTTGTTTCTATTTCTAGAGTTTTCTTAATTTCTTATCTTAGTCAGCAGTCAATTAAAAGGGAAACCAATCTTTTTATTATGTTAAGACTTGAACATGTGAAAATACACATGGTGGAGAACTTCTTCACTTAGTGTTGCATGAGATAACAGAGACAAAATATAGGACTGGTGCCAACAGTTCATTATAATCCAACACTATTGCAGAAAGATGCAAGCTTTTGTCACAGGGAGGATATACGTAGGCATAAATCAAATGAATGCAAGATGAAAATTCAGCTATGGATCACAATCTTACTTTTTCAAATGTGAAATTATAGTGTTCCCAAAGATGTAAACAAAGCCATGCCCCGCCCATTGGCCACAGTGCATATGTAGGATCAAGTGTATCTGCTGATGATTTCGCCCAGATGTCAGAGGAATGATGCACAACCCACCCATGTGCTTTGTAATTTACCTATCAATTTCTGAATCTAGATAAGAAACATAGGAAGAAATAACAATTTGAGGAATTAATGACCTGGATAGGGATCTTGCTGGTTTAGGCCTTCTCTGACATGGGAACTTACCAATCATGAAAATACACTTCAGCAGTCTGTTATTTCAGAACTTAAGATGCTAACTATAGCATCTTAGATTTCTTAATCCTCCCCTTAAAAAAGTTAGATACTCCTTAATTTCCATAAATCTAGCAATATTATCAGAATAAAGATAATAAAGAACTAGATCATATCTTTAATGTATTTGATAGTCTCATCAGTGGGATTGGTTCTTACTTGTGCAGTTTTACTTCCATTAACTGACAGAGACTTGATGAAGTCAAACAAGGGCTCTTGGCATTCACTAAGGTTGCAAGGCAAGGAAGGCCAATAATTCATTTCAAGATTGATGTTCAAGTGAGGAGCACACCTGAAAACAGAGATAGATGCGCTAAAGATTGAATGCAAGAAATATCCTTCTCTTTTTCTCCTGTCCACTCATTTTTTATAGAATCTCTCCTTTTCTTTATGAATGGAGATACAAACGTCATATTGTTAAAAAGAAGAGGTAAAATCCATTGCTGAATCATATTTAATCATCAGGTTCTGATCCCAATTCCATTTTGAAGTTCGTCAACTTATGTTCTGTTTTAAAAGAAGACCAACAGGGTAAATATAATCAACAGCAGAATTACAACTGCTTGAAATTAAACCAATAACATTGGCTAGTCCGTCAATTATTAACACTACAACAAAAACAGTACACCTGCTAGTTGCTGCTTCAATTTTATGTTAAAAGTGTCAGATTATTTAATGGATATCAATCAGAAGCATAATGGAGTTCATTCTTAGTAAAATGGTATTATGAGAATCTGTGAGGACCTTGGCAACAATTAATAAATAGCTAAGAAGTATTGAGAAGTAACAAGATATAACAGATTAAAAGAGTGCGTGCAACAAAAAACAAACAACATACTCCCATTTTGGCTGAGGATCCTTGTTCCATATTCCCTGCAAATTGGCCACCTGTGTTCCAGGGCGTGAACAAGAGATAAGCAAATATCGGCCAAACTGGAATAGAAGCTCTAGCAACGATGGGTCTTCATCAGATTGAAAAGATTGTATCCTGTCTACAGTTGGAATCATAACATCATTTTCCTGTTTCACTTGAAGGTTTTTCATAGAAGGCTCAAGGTTCTTGGTCTCCAGGGACTCATCTCCTGTAAATCTGTTAGAGCTTTTACGCAAATGCAATGAAACAAGGTGGAAAAGGTTCTGATAATCATCCAAATGACGTGCATAAAGATCAGCATAAGACAGGTTCGATACTGACTCCAGCACATGTAAAGATGCAGAAGTAGGATCTCTCTTTGAATCTGAAGGGTTAGTGAAAGGGCCATCAAATGTAGATGAGGCCGCTAAACGCAACACAGTCCAATCTGAACCTTCAACCTTCAAAGTTTTATCATCTAAAACATGTATCATACCTGTGCCATCACTAATATGTAAATCAAGAACAGCAGAAAACCGAATCCCCATTGGATCCTTGTTTCCTTTATCTTTTGCTGGATATTCATTTTCCTTCGCATTCCATGGGATCAATTCTCCAAGGCAACTTCCTTCCATTATAATCTGACTCTTTCCTTTAACATAAGCATGATGATCTAACTTACTGTGTAAGGACACACTAAAAGATAAACACCCTGGTTTGCTTCCCGAAAATTTCATCACAAGAGCTTGATCAGGATTAGATACAAAATGTTCTCGTGTAAATTTCACCTCACCAACAGAGTACTTCACCAATGCCGTTGCAGTATCCAAGTCCAGCTCCCTATAATATGTTTCTTCAACATAACTCAGATGGGAATCATCAAACTCTAACTTTATATCACCAAGTAGTTGGTAAGCCTTAATCATCAAAAGCACAAGATTAGGACAATCGATATCATTGAAAGGAAAACAAAAAAGGCAGCAACTCTAAATGGCAACATACATTCTTACGAGCACCGAGCAAATTGACAGCTTCTGCGGTAGCTTGTGTATATTCACCCTCGTCAACAAGACTCCTCACCACACTCAAAGCCTCAGGAGCATTAGGGTTTGTATAGTTCCCTGGAACTCCAGTCCAGAGCGTGTCCTCTAGAAGTAAGCTCGAATAACAATTAACATCTTACCATTTTCAAGAAACTATTCAATTTAAAAGCTTACATCATTACAATAGTTACCATTGAGCTGGATAAGTTCCGATGAGACGCCGCCCCACACCATGGCACCGAGGCGGCCATTTCCGATGGGAATGGCATCCGTGAAGTGCTTGGCAGGCGCGCCAAACCCAATTTTTAACGGTCTTGCAGTCAGCGGAGCTCTCTCTCCGCCTTCCATCGTTACATGGGAAGATTAAATTCACCTCTGTCAGAGAAGACACTAGTCCACATATACATAATTGTGGATACATACATATATCCACAATTCAATTTTCTAATCAGTTATAGATATTCACCGATACTCAAAAATTACAAGTAACATGTCTATTAATCGCTATATGTCCATAAATTAGGCAGAATACATATAATTCACATAAACTCAATCCTTAGAGCTAACAAATAACAAAATATAATTTTTTGTCAAATGTTTCGAATCAGAGTTTTCCAATTGACAGGCATTATTAGCTTCATATAAAAGATATCTTAAATCATTTTTGGTAGTTGAAAGATGCTCAAACATTATGCAAATCTTATCGACGTTAATGTATTCCATTAGAATTACCTTCCTTTTCCATCTAACTTGTCTCTTAAATTGTTCCCCTTGTTGTTATTTCTATTCTTACCGTTTATTTTCCATCAGAACGAAGACTAATATCAACAAAATTATTTTAAGAAAACAATTTCAAACATATTATTTGACTAGTTTGAGACATTAGTCGACTAATATGTCAAACCAATGTCCCGATACACACTTCAATATGTAAGTCAATAAACATAGAAATTTCAATCACAAACACTTTCAGCTTTTGAAAACTAAAGAATTTCTTTACTAATCAAGCTAGGACAAAAATACAAGGTCTGACACTTATGTTACAACACATTACTATCAAATAAAAGAACTTATGAAGGTGGCATATAGTAGAGATTAAATTTCCAAATTCCAGTTGATTCTCATGTATAAGCTAACATCAAGATGATCTTTGTGAGTGAATAGGATTTCCCTAATCCAGCATATTGTGTTAGTGGTTAGCATTTGCTTATCTATTGATCTTCCTCTAAAGAGTCTATGGTTCCTCTCTTTATATTGGATAACCACAACAGTTAAAAGCTATCCTAAAGATTGCTCCATCCTTTTTCATCCTAA
Source organism: Erythroxylum hondense (assembly GCA_029829435.1). NCBI lineage: Eukaryota > Viridiplantae > Streptophyta > Magnoliopsida > Malpighiales > Erythroxylaceae > Erythroxylum > Erythroxylum hondense. Next base: position 63,505,270 of record JANKYF010000226.1, on the reverse strand, counting down.
TGATTGTATCAGTTGCCCACTTTATTATCCCCTACCATTCCATCTCATTATAAAACATAGTCAGCAGTTATTATAACATGGACCAAACTATAAATGAATAATGAAAATGGAAGAGAAAAATGAGGAATAGTTCCCATAGTTTTCTTATAAATGATACATAAATTATCAAGCCTAGTAGATAGCCAAGTCATGAACGAGGCCTTCAAAATTAAGGTTTTCACCTAAACTACACCAAACCATTAAACTTTTGTAGCCTAAGGTCTATATAATTTTAGGTAAGAGGCGTGGGTGAACTTGTGTAAATTGTTAGCCAACCAAAGAACCTTATTATCCTCCTTAATATTAGGGTTATAACTTGGGAGTAGTTCTTCCAAATAGGAAGAACCCTTGTAGTTATAGCTCTACCTATTATCCTGAACTATAGCTTTTACCTTTAAATTCATAGGTATCCTAGCTTCTAAATGGTTTCGGCTCTCCCTTATGTGTAATGGGCTATGCTTGGCCCAATTATCACACCAAAAGTAGGTGGTGTTCCCATTCCCCATATGAATTTTGATATAAGGATAAATTTGGCTCCTTTTCTTATTCATCTTAATGAAACTCCAAGAATGCTCCTTTTTTTAATCTCCATTTGCCAAAAGCTTTTTTCCCTTATGTAGTATTCATTTACGCGTTTGCTCTATAAGGCTTCCTTGTTGTTGAATAACCTCTATGTCATGATTCGGTACTACATCGGCCATATGATAACTGCCACATACGTAGGCTAAGGATACTTGCGGTATCCTTAACCTAATTATGCAAGGCTAATTGAATATCTCTCCTTTTTTGTTGAAAACTTTGGGTATCACAACGATTGTATTTTAAAATTTTCAAAACTCAATCAAACACCTGCAAACAATTTTAAACGCACTTCTATATTCACATGAAAAATTCTACCATAACTTCTGGACTTTTAAGTCCATTTAAAAGCAATCTCAACAACAGTACCAAAAGTTCATACATAAGGCCTTTTACAAACTACAAGACAATCAGGAGTTAATTTATAGTCATAAAGTATATCAACATAACCAATCTAATAAAAATAGTTCATGAGTCACTATGCAACAAAAGTATAAAAAAGAGACTACCCACGTATAGTAATGCCCTGAAAATGTCAAAAATCGCACGATCCACACAGAGCTTCAAGCTCACTAAATTAACCTGCATGGTTGGAAAGCGGAGGGGGTGAGTACACTATGTACTCAGTAAGTAGGAAAAACATATATCACAAATAAAACTCGATACATACCAAGATCGTATAGATAACCAATGAAGTGAACATACATAACATAGAAATACATAGGCCTAGCCTATGACTCAACGTATACTGGTTAGGAACCATATAGGCCTAGCCTATTAATCACTCATCCGGTAAACATAGGTTCCAGTTCTAGTACACAAAAGCAGAAAAATATCATATATATAAATCAAATCTCGTCAGAAAACAAATCTCAGAATAAGTCAAAAAAATCATATGTGTCACCACTAGTCGCCCAAACTAGTGTGCATACCTATCGATTCTTGGTATTGGCTTGACTTTCATCCGCCGTGAGTCCGGACTACAATCGATAAGAGCATTATGACCCTAGGTGATGACCTCATTAGTATTCAGGCCTAGGTGTGAAATCACCTACAAGTCCCATAGAAGGTGTCGATATGAGGACTCGACTTTTATGTACTAGCGTCAAGGGCATAAGAGTCGCTTAATCTGATGTGCCTAGCACACGATTGGCCAATCTTTATCTTACCAATCGTAAAAATCATTTACAAATATTAGGTATAAAAATCAAGTAAGGCACCATGCTTTTATTTATCGATCCAATCAATAAAATATAACCTTACCATAGCTTTACACCAAAAGAGAACACATACGTGCATCATATATGACTTGGTTATGCATATGTAAGTTTCAAAAAATTATTTCATGCAATAAAAGTCATCTTTTGCACTCCAAGTGCAAAGCTGTTCAAAAATGTAGTTTTAAAAAATAAAACATTGTCCTTTGCACTTCAAGTGCTGGTTTGTTGAAAATAATACCATTTCTCAAAATACATAATAAAAACATCAGTTGCACTTCAAGTATAAAGAGTTATTCAAAACAATGTTGTTTGTTAAATACACAAATATACTAGCATCCATTTGAGATTCAATTATGCATTACCTAAGTTCAAAATTCATATACAAGTCTTCATACATGTCTTGGAATATCCTAATCCCATTTGAGAGATATGGTTTCCCCAACTCACCTCAAAAGAAGGTGTACACTCCTTTAACTTCAACAATCCTAGGTACGAGTTCCTTGATTCATAGCTCTCGGGCCTTTATAAATAAAAAATATACAATGTATTTACTACACAAAGATATATTTCATATTTATACATCATCATATAAGTGTATAAAACAACAATATCATTATCTTAAGTTATAAGATTTGACCATTACTCATCAATTTGAGCAAAATTCAAGTTTACTCTAAGTAAACATGAAAGCCGCTTTCAAATGTATATCATTACGAATCCTTAAATCTTAAGCCAAGTTTACTTAGACATTTTATCATACACCTAATGTGTATGACTTTCAAGTCATATTTTCAAGATTTTATCATAGTAATTTATGCTCCTATCTTATTATATGACAAACACTTTCAAACAAAAACACATTTCGCTACTCTATTCAATCTAATTCCCTTCATTTAGGTCATATTCATCATAATTATGCAACTCATTACATTAATCGATTCCTTCTCCCATCATTTCGACCAAGCCTCATCTAATATACATCTTCTTCATTTTTCATCATCAATTCCAACATATATAAAACACCATTTACTCTATTAATCCAACGTTATATCATTCTATAATCTATTACCCATCAAAACACAAAAGCAAGACATGGATATGTTCATTGTTCACCCACATTACACATATATTTTCA
>JANKYF010000226.1:63201792-63213075 GCA_029829435.1 Erythroxylum hondense | reverse complement strand
AGGCTGAGCCAGACATAATCTTTAAATTTTTTTACTATCAATTTTTGAGTTGAAGTATATTAGATTCATATGTTAATGAGAATTAAAAAATTAGAGTATAAAAAATATGCTCAAATACTTCAAAGATATTTATAAATTTATCAAGTTAATTTTATATTGATTATTTAGTTTCCAAGATTAAATAAAGCTAATTTTATAAATAAGTTATTTAACGTTAACTGCTGACTGAAAACCAAAGATTTCAAACTAAAAAAAGGCCGAAAATTAAAAATGAGCCTCTAGCGAGGAGGATGGCCCTGGGCAGGGGCAGGCTGCGCGTGGGTGAGAAGCTCGTTAGAACAGACGCGTCAGAGTGGCGGAAAACAATCGAGGCTGTAACTGTTTCACCGGCGAGATCCGACCCGGAATTGTTTGACTCTATCTTCGGGTCCTCGCCAGCAGTAGTGATCGGTATTGCCATCTCCCACCTATGGGGGTTAAAGATTTAAAAGGTATTTATTGGATCGGGCTTTATGGGATAACCTGACCCAATCAGATCAAACCCGGACTATATATTGGAGTCTTTTCAGCATTTTGTGCTATAATTTCTCATAAATCCTAGAACCCCGCTAAAGCCCTCCATTCTTTTGTTTTGCTCCCTTCAAGTTCGCCTTTTCAATTTCGTAACCCCATTGAACTAAGGACAGGTAAAATCCAATCCTTTTGTTAATTTGTGCTTACTTGCATTTACCTAATTCTGTTTAGGTTTTCTCGATTGAGATTTTCTTACCCGTTTTCTCTTTGAAACCTCATTTTGTAGTTTTGAAACGGCATAGGGTTTTGTAGAGTTTCGAGTAGGGTTCTGTTTGCGGTTTCAGTTTAGATTCTTTGCAATTCGTGGGGTTTGTGGGTTAATTTGGACCCGTACTTTGTTAGGTGCTTGGATGGAGAAGGGGGAGAGTTTATTGGAAGCCATATATGAAGATGAGAGTTTTGAAGATGCTGAAGATGCGGAGATGCAAGATGTTGAAGAAGGAGAGTTTTTGGAATCAAAGCCGCATTCTGGTATCGGACATAGTGACGATGGTGGAGACAATATAGACAAAGATGAAAAAAACTGGAGACAGAAGAATAAGAAGAAGAAGAAGAAGAATAAGAAAAGAAAAAGAAGCAGTGGCCCAGGCCAAAATTTTACAGATATAAACAGGTATATTTTGCAATTGTAGAAAGGTAGTTCATTTTGTCATGTTTTATTATTTAGTTGAAGTATATTACTTGATTTGACTACAACCCATTTTACTTTACCTTTTAACATTTAAAAGAGTAAGTCTTTGTTGATAGTCGTATGCTTTGACATCCATGGTTGATCATGGCGAACCTTTCCTCGCTTTTCCTGGACCTATATACTCTTTTGTGCTCGCCCTTTAACTGCATTAACCTCCACTTCTGTTCGTGGAATCAATGATGTCTGTACATTGATTAGCAAACTATTTGCCAGCGGTAATCTTCACTATGGTCTTCTCAGGGGTATCTAATTCTATCTTATAGGTTTGTTTTAGATGCTTGCCGGAGACTGAAAGAAAGGAAATCCTACATGGTCTATACTGCTGTAGGTTGTTTGGGAGCTTCTGCACTAAGTGATCTTCTGAAAGAGGTGACTCCATTTACCTATATAAAAGCTTATTTGATTCATACTCATGAGAACCAATGCTTATTTCCAGTGCTGTTTTCTGTCTTTATGCACATTGTCTTGTGTTGATGACCTGATGCGGTGCTCAGTGCATCTTGCTGTGCTAAGAATTCTTGCATAAGAATATGGTGCTTTTCATGTAAGGTTCTTGTGTTTCATTGTCATTTAGTTCTCCTTGGGATCTCAATTTTTATTATGCTTTGTTCAAATGTTGACAATTATTTTCTTTATCTTACCCAGAGTACCTAATTCCATGTCAATTCAGACCTCATGCTCCTTGTTAGTAGGCGTTTTTGGAAATGGTCAACCTTATCCTTTGAAATTCATCTTCTATCATCCTGGCAGAATGTTGCCAACCAAGAATAAACACTCTTTTAAATTTTGTGTGGACAAGTAAGGTTTGCTGTTGTGTGGACAAGTAAGGTTTGCTGCCTTCCATGAGGAAGGTGAGAATTTAGGCTATATGATGCTGGACTCAATCTAGGGACAACAATGCTTGTCCACTTTGAGCCATTGATAACATCTAATTATGGTTTGTATTTGCCTATACTTGCAGATTTTATAGCAGAAGAGTTATGTGCTCTGAGAATGAGATAATCTTGGCTGAACCTCTACATCATTTTCTCTTGTGTAGGTTGATATAAAACTTCATTTTGAACCGGTTGACTTGGCATGCAATTAGAGATTTTTCATTGATATAACTTACATTAACCAGCCAATAAGAGAAACAGATTGTGTCATAATGGCTACAAAAAGTTTCCTATGTTTTAACAAGGTAATACATTGATATTGTTATTGGTTCCATTGAGATCATATTTTATGCAACTTCTTCTTTCAAGCTGGTCTATATCTACTCAAGTGATAAAAGGCCTACTGTTACATTCAGGTTACAAATTGAATATCAAATTTTGAGGAACTTGAGTAATCTTGTGGTCACATTTGCTCAGACTCTTGTGGGTTGAATAATGTTGTCCTTCATCAATATTTTGTCTTGTTTGTTTGCTGCTTGGTTGAAAGACTGAAAGAATAATGCGCTTAGATATCATGGTCAATTTTTACACTCACTCGTTAGTTCTACTGTGCCTGGTGTAGTCTTTTCTATTCTTTGTTTCATTTCAGTACACTGAGATTTGTTTGGTGTAAACAACTTTGACTTCTCTCTCTCTCTCTCCCCCTTCCTCTCACTCTCTGGTCTGTTTTTGCTAGGGCTCCATGTTTAAAGAAATGTGCATGCATTATATCTCTTTAATTATTTTAAGAACTGTATACTAAAACGTGGAGGTTTTTAGGTGGATGTAATTCAGTCATGTGGCGGGCAGATGACTGTTGATGGGAGACGTTTTCGAAATGGTGGAGGTATATTGTGGAACATCATCAAAACAAGAGAACCAATGGCTTACAAAGAGATAATGAGAAAGACCAAGGAATTTGAGGTATTTGATAGTCTTGCTATGCATATCTGAGATACGAACCTACTACTACTAGAGCATGCACATTGATGCGATTCTTCCATTGTGACATTTTATATTCCTAGGTTTGTGCGTTTATGGTTGTAATGTTTGTCTGCACATTAAGACGAACCTCAACTTTGGTTCTTTTCCAATGCAAAGAACATAAAGTTACTACTTGTTTCTGATTTGTATTATTAATCTATAAACTGTGGGAGATTACACTTACGGTGCTTTGTATGAATTTCTGCGTTTCTTGAGTGATAATTTATTTCAGGTTCCTGTTTTTATTTTCCTAATAGACAGTATTTGTACTTTTTAATGCAGAAGCAATTCAAACAAAAGAATACTGTTCAGGCTCCTGAAGCAAACAAAAAGAATTCCTCTCAGCAAACTACCTGTGGAATAACTGATGGGAGCTCTGGAAGTGTTCCAGATTGTTCAGATGTTGTAACTCGAACTCAGCAGGAGCAGTCTGGTGCTGACGGGAAGCACAAATCTGTTCATGATAGGCTGAGGATTCCAGTTTCATATGAAGATCTGGTTGTTTGTGATCCAAAAGATGGTAAAATATGAGCTCTCGGAAAGTGGACAAGTATGGAATCAAATTCTGTTTTCGAACAGAATGATAAAACATTTATGTTTTTTCTTTCTTTTCAAGATAACAGAAAAAATCTCTCCCCTGGAGTTAGAATCTGAGTCAAATTTCTGCCATTTATAAATGTAAATTTCTTGAACGAGAATATTTTTAAGAAGCAATACTTGAATCTTGTTTTGGATCTTGGATATGTAATTGCAATTTATCAAGTATTATGTTTTTGATGAGTGCAGAAGAGGAAATTCAAAACTGACGGCCTCTGGTCAGTTTTAATGCTTCAAGAAGCTGGAGAGGTTGTTCCGGAACTAAATGTATTTGGGCCCAGAATCTTAAGAAATTATGGTAGTAATGAGGAAGTTGTGGACTTGATTCATTAGGCCTGGTTTGAAGGTTTTGAGAATGTTACGAACAAAGCATGAGTAAAGGAAACACGAAAAAAGTCATGAGAACGATGAGGGAAACAACATTGAATATTGTCACTAAAGTAAAAACGCATTGTAGCTTATAATGGATGGAATAATCTTATAATTACCTTATTCACAAGTCTCAGTATGGAAAGGGATTGGACTGTTTATTAGTGTAATGGTCATATCCATAATGAATGATTTTCGAGTTGTTTGATTTTCTGGATTGGACTGTTTATTAGTGTAATGGTCATATCCATAATGAATGATTTTGGAGTTGTTTGATTTTCTCTCTCTTGTATTCTTCTTTGTCTTTTCCTTAATTTGCTATATATTCACCTGTCACACACTCACCTTGCTTTCATCATTCCCATTTTTTATCATAACACCTAATATTAGACTAGGCAAGACTTGACTTAGGCATGAGAGGGGCAGAACTGAGGTAATTAGAGGAAGGGATGGAAAATCTATTGGATGGTCCAAAGAGAAATGAGAAGCTGCTGATGCAAAGCCAGAATAGGACGGACAAACAGGAGTGAGTAAATCAGTGATTTAAAATCTATGTTTCATCGGCTTATATAAAAGATGGAAAAGGAGAACTCTAGGTACCAACTAAAACCTTAGGGGAGAACGAAATTATACTGCTCTTAACATAATTTAGTAAAATAGACATTCTAGTGTTTGGAGTTGGAGTGAGAGACTGAGTTTATAGGTGTGAGCAATTTTTGGCACTGAATCACACTCCTGACAGGTTGAAGGTTGGAATAGCTTCCATGCATTTGTAAGTACAACAAGAATGGTACTAGTTGACCTTGAGGAATATGAATTCTCGAGAGGTCCTAAGATGGGAGGAGTTTGTGACTATTTCTTGCCGAAGGTTTGATGATGAGATTTTTGATGATCCAATTCGAGACTTGGAAGGAACTGAAGCAAGAAGGTTCTGTACTGGAATTTTGTGCTTAATTTGACAAATACTCGAAGAAGCTATCAGTGCCAAAATAATACTTGATAGGCTTCTTCCTAGAAGACCTAAAACTAGAGTTAAGAGCTTTACTTCAAAATGATGGACCCTCAAACATGTGTTATCCAGAAAATAGGAGGTCATCATAGCTGCAAGCACATTTGTGTATTTAAGAAAATAAGGAGCTAAACAACAAACCCAGATAGGTGGAGGGAGTGTGATGACAAACAAGGCAATGAACCGGATAACAACCATATCTAATATTAACTCCGAGGTGGGACTCTTACCTACCTTAAGCAACCGAGGAAATAATTATAGAGTTCCTTGCAACAGAAACAATAAAGGGCAAAGGGTTGCTAATTGTCGAGAGATCAATGAGAAGAGAGCAAGAGGGCTATGTTTCTGGTACGATGAGAGATATATATTGAGGCATAAATGTAAAGAAAAACAATTGCAATTATACATGGTGGAGGGGAAGAGACAAGGGATCATCAAGGTGAGGGTAGGTAAGATGGAGAGGAAGAAGAACAACTGACCGCAAACATATCCTTACAAGCTATGACGGGGTTGAGGAATTAAAGAAAGTATAAGAAAATGAGTATTATGGGAATTCATAAATAGAAGCCTCTATATATTCTGATCGATAGTGGGAGTACATTCAATTTCATTGATGAGGTGGTAGTAGCCCTTACAAATTACATTAGATGGGGGAATAAAGTTGAAAGTAAAATATGCAAAGGCTTTGATTCACTACTAATGCATTAATTATTAAGCTGGTAGGATGTGATATGGTTTTAGGAGTGCAGTGGCCGGTGACCCTCAATAACATAATGTGCAATTTCAAGGATCGAACAATGGAGTTTATACAGGAAGGAAAAAGTGGTGAAGCTGATACGCGCTCTTGAGGAATCAACAAAGGTGATTTCAGATAGGGGTTTTAGTAAGCTCTTAGAAAGTTCTAGGAAGGAAACACTATATACGTTGCACTTATCCTACCCCACTAATTTCCATATGCAATAATTCAACTTAGGTGATTAGCCTAATTCAAAGGAGGAGTTCGAGAGATTACAAGTTGAATTTAATGAAGACTTTAAGGAACCTAGTCAATTACTCCTCAAAAGAACACATGATCATAGTATTCAACTTAAAGAAGGAATATAGGGCATTAATATCAGACCTTATGGATATTCAGTCAAGCAAAAAGATGCCATTAAGAGAACTATGTAGGAGCTTATGTAGCAAGGGTTTATCATCATAGTCTGAGTACTCATTTTACCTGTGGTACTTATTAAGAAGAAGGATAATACTTGGAGTATGCATATGAAGTATAGGGAGTTGAGTAAGCATACCATTAAAAGGAAATTCCCTATTCCTTTGATTGTGAAATTACTTGATGAATTGAGCGGATCTATTTAAGCGAAGTTCTTTCTAATACTTAGTGACTTGATTATGGTGCTAGTATTCATTTTTTCTAATGTTATGTAAGGATTCCTTAAAATCTAAACTAAAAACTTAACTAAGAATTTTTGTTTGCAGTAAATCATAATAAGGTCCCAATTGAAAGTGAAAATTATGATAACTTGATTGATGATATGAAAGATGAGTTAAATTCAATGGCACAAAACAATATCTGAGACCTTGTTGACTTGCCAATGGGTTCTAAATGATTCAGATACAAAAGATTCTTTAAGACCAAATATGATTCAACTTATAATATTGAGCTGTATAAAGATAGACTTGTTGCCAAAGGTTAAAAGGATTATATTGACTATAAAGAGAATTTTTTAACTTGTCTCAATGAAACATACATTGAGAACAATTATGGAATTAGTGGCTCGCTTTGATTCAGAGTTACAATAAATATATGTAGAAATTCCCTTTTTGAATTATAATCTTAAGAAGAAAGTTTATATGGATCAAATTGAAGGTTTTTCCATAGAAAGAAAAGGGCACTTGGTGTGTAAACTTAAGAAATCAATATATGAGCTTACACAATCTTCTTGAAAATGGTATGTTAAATGTACTGATACCATACCATCTTTTGGTTTTTAAGAAAATATTGTTAATCATTGTATCTACCAAAAGATCAGTGGGATTAATTTTATATTTCTAGGTCTATATGTTGATGATATTTTACTTATTACTAATGATTTGGGCATATTGTATAAGACTAAAGATTTTCTCTATAGGAATTTTGAAATGAAAGATATGGAAGAGGCATATGAAATTTAATATTCTGAATTAAATCACAAGAATTGGTATGATTGTCTTAAAAAGACTCTACCAAAAGAATTATTGAGAGATTAAATATGAAAAAATGTTTAGTAGGGATTGTCCTGAGGTAAAAAGTAAATAAAATTAGTCTTATGTAATGTTTAAAGAATGATATGAAATGTATGCTTATATTGTTGGCAGTTTGATGTATTCGCAAACATGCACGAGACTTGATATCAGCTTCGTGGTTGGAATGCTAGGCAAATATCAAAGTAATTGATACGTGTGAAATGCATCATGTTTTAGGGTATAGTTTGATATGTGTTTATCTATTTATTCAATTGTTTAGTATGTGTTTTCGATAGAATTGTGTTAGTTTGTGAATTATTTGGGTTTAAGTGTTTTTATGGGTTAGTACAAGCATTTGAGCTTAATTATTATGTCTTTAAGGTACCTTGATGCATTTGTTAGTATTTCAGGGTCAACAACAAAGAATGGAGAAGTTTCAGATAGACTTAAACCGAAACAAGGGCCTATGATCGTGACCCATCTACCTCATCGTGACATAAGCAAGGGAAACATCTCACGATCGTGGCCAAATCGCCATGACTGTGACATCAGTATAAGACATGGCCCATGATCATGTCCTGCCCGCCACAATCACGACAAAAAGCTTACAAGTGGCCCAAGATCGTGATTTGCATCGGGCAGATGCGCAGACACACAGAAAAGTGGAGTTGTGAAGGAATTTTCAGACCTTTCAAACCTGAAAAAACCCTAGGCTACCTAGAACACATCAAGTATATAAAGAATGAGATAAAATAGATAAGAAAGCTTCTTACATCAACCACCATTAAGAAACCTTAGAGAGTTTTCCTCAAGAGATTGAGAAAGAGACGAAGGAAGATAGACGTGGAGAAGAAGTCGATTCGAAGTACTTCCTAGAATAGAAGGTTTTGCGATGTTGCTACGTTTATCATCCGTTCAGATTTGGTTTTCAGTGTATTTTAATTTTATTTATGTATAGAATTGAGATAACAATTGATATAGGATTTTATGAATGTTGAGAAATGTCTAAACTCACCTTCGGGTTATTTTTATCTTTGATTCAATAGAAATTTTATTGTTTATGTTATTTGGATTAATTATAATTGATTTCTGCACTTAGATAATTCGTTGATAGACTGAGAGGTTGAATCAAATGAAAATAATTAAATTAGGCTAACAAGAGCAGGTGATTTAATAAGAACGAGAAATCAACCAAATTGATAATTGCGTAAAGAGAGATCTCACATAAATTCCCAGGAGTCTATTAGAAAATTTCATATCTAATTAGGGGTTGGATAAACTGCAAATTGAGAAATTGCAATTTTTCATAATCTGATTAGGGTTTATAATTTGGGACTATTGGTTATAACTCGATAGAGAGTAATCAACCCTAGGATCGTCCAGGACCAATAATCCAACAATTCATAATTAATTACATTAGTGTTGAAGATAAGTAAAAATTTTCCTTTCTCTCAATTGGTAGTTCCTTAGATTGATTCTTGATATATGTGTTGCAATTTGCTGATTTATTAATATTTGGTAATTAATTCATGAATTGACTTGTTTGATTGAATTGATTGATTGAATGCATCATTGTTTTAGTTTAGTTCAATTTGAATTTTTGTTATTAGTTTTGACCTTCGATTTTAGGATTAGATTAACCCTCATCATGGGATTGACACCCTTAATACTACGAGAACGACCCTTACCTTTGTGAAATATCGAGGTTAAAATATTAAAACTACATATATTGGAAAACCACAATCAAGTTTTTGGTGCCGTTGTTGGGTAGGTATTAGTTTAGTTTTATAGTTTAAGGGGTTTAGTTTAGGTTTTAAGTTTTATTTTTGATCTTTCTTTTCTATTTCTGAAATTATGCTCTTGTATGAACACAAGAATCACGAGAAGTTCAAGTCACGTAACTGAAAAATTAGATTTACACATCACTCAACTAGAACGAGCCATTAGGAAAGCTTAGCATAATGAAGAAGAAGAAATCGCGAAGACAACAATGGTAGAGGAACTTCAGCAGGATTTAAACCACGGAGCGAACCAAGAACGACAACAGAGGATCATTACGGACTTTATAAGACCAAGGTTCAATGCGACTAATCAAGGAGTAGCTAGATCACTAGTATAAGCCACACTATTTGAAATTTAACCAGCTCCCTTAAACATGCTCAACAGAATGTGCAATTTTATGGACTAGCAAATGAAGACCCCAACGCACATATAGTGAATTTCTTAAAAATCTATGATACCTTTTGGTACTATAGATGTCAGAAGATGCAGGTAGAATTAGGCTCTTTCCCTTTATCCTTAGAGATAGAGCAAATGCTTGGTGTCACTCCCTTAACCCAGCCAACGTTACCACTTGGGATCAATTAGTTCGTGTCTTTTGAGATAAATATTTTCCCCTGAATAAGGCCACTAAGATCATCAAGGAAATCACCAACTTCCAACAAGGAGACGGGGATTCGGTCTACCAAATGTGAGAACGATATAAGGATTTGCAATAGAAATGCCCACATCATAACTTACCTAAGTAATTTTTGTTACAAATGTTCTATAATGGAGTTACCCCACATACAAGAGGCACGATCGATATGGCTTTAGGAGCATCATTGATGAGGAAGATAATTGATGAAGAGGAAGAATTAATAGATGAGATAGCAAGTTACAGTTGTCTAAGCGGAGTAGACAAACTATTACATTACATGAACAAAAAGGAATTGTGGTTGTTGATCAAATGAAGGAAATGCAAGCGAGGATTGATAACTTAACTCGACAGCTCAACAATATGAAGGCTTTGTCCTCAACTCTGGTGAAGGCCGTACAACTTAAGTGTGAACTCCGTGTACAATTAGACCATGACACAGTGGACTATTTCTTAATGAAGGAAGGTGATCCAGAGCAGTTGAATTACATGGGAGCCTAGTATGGAGAAGAGGGGGGAACAACCCTTACTCCAACACTTACAACCCTGGGTGGAAGAATCACCCTAACTTCTCTTAGACAAACAATGCAGGAGGATAGTTCATGACTCAAGGACAATCGAGATTCCAACAAAATAAACCAAGCTTAAGGGAATCTAAGTTGGATACTATTGGAGACACAAAGGATGCATATAGGAGACTTGAGAGCAAATTCGAACAAGTTATGAAGAACCACGCCTCTTCAATATATAATTTGGAGGTACAAGTAGGTCAACTAGTTGAAGCAATATCTACTTCAAATGTAGGAACCCTTCCAAGCAATACCGAGTCTAACCCAAAGGAAAGGATCATGGCCATCACTCAGTCCCAAGAAAAGGAACTTGATCATACAAAGGAGAACGGAGATAAAGGAAAAGGACAAGTAATTGTGGAACTCCTTCCAAATGAGTTCGGAATTGAGCCAATTGAGGAATCTTGACTCAAATTAGCATACCCTATTCTAGCACAACAAAAATCATAGTCAAGTAGGGTAACGAGGAATTATGAGGAGGTTGAATTAAACAAGGTTGAGAACATAATGGAACACCTACAAATGAGGCTCACATTAACAAAACTGGTGAAGAAGAAGGTTAAGGTACGCGAAGCAGAAGAAAACCCTAACATAGCACAGAAGAAAGAGGATCTAGGGGATTTTTACATTCCTTGCTGTATAAATGGAGTTAAGTTCGATAGGGCATTGGCAAATTTATGAGCCAGTATCAATATGATACTCTACACCTTTAGTCAAAAGTTGGGGTTAGGAGAGTTAGTGCCCACAAAGATGTTAGTAAAGATGGCTAACAGAATAGTCCATTACTAAAAGGGATTATTAAGGATGTGAAAGTACAAGTTGATAATTTTACTTTTCCTATAGACTTCTATACAGTGGATGTTGGGACCCGATCCGGGAACCGGATCCCAACCGGGAAGCGGAAACTGAAAACGAACAGAATCGAATGGAAACGG
>JANKYF010000226.1:63008754-63018928 GCA_029829435.1 Erythroxylum hondense | reverse complement strand
AATAAACAACCAGATAATTAAGATCTATATAAAAAATCTCCCTCGAACCTTTTTTATAATGGAATTTATCGTGATTAATATTTAAACTTAATTTCTTAGATCATTAAAAATGTTAAAGTTATACCGATATTCTTTTTTAAGACATATAGACCATATCTTTAAGTTAATTGATTGACATCTCTTTTGTTTGACCGGAGATTTATGCAACTCTTGTTATAAAAGCCTCACCTTAATTATATATATGATTTCTCAATGTTTGCATATGTGTTTGCTACTTCAATTCAATACAATAAACAAGTATAGAATCTTGTATTAAATTAAGCAATCAATTTAAAATAACAAATTTTAGAGTTCATCCTGCCTAATTCTATATCCCGATTAGTGCATACTAAAACAAATAGAATCCACAATAAATAAGAAAGTAAATAAGAAATAAGATAGCATTCCCATGGATCTTGAATCTTGATATTCTTAATAAACCTTCATAGATTTCTCATTTTTCTCCGAGGCTACTTTTTTTAATGTGTTCTTAAATCTTATTTGGACGACCTCTCATCCTTTACCCTTCTTTGGATCTAAAAGTTCCCTCTTTGACTAGTCTCTAGTCCTTCCAGATAGCTAACCCCTCTTTCATTGTATCTCTCTTCTTTTTATCTGAAGAAACTCGAAAATTTTGACCTCTACAAGCCCGTGTTGATCCTATGTTACTTAACTACTCCCTTAACTTCTTCTCTATAACCCAATACGGGTTTTTGTTTGTTCATATTTTTGAATATGATACCATATTTAAGACATATTCCTTTATATGGTAAGTTATCATTGAATCATAATATCTGCCAAGTTTTTAAAGAAGTAGAATATACTAATAAACTACAGAGGTTTAACATAGTACTGTGTGGGTGCCACAATAGTGAACATAGAGCCACGTTCAACCCATGTTCTTCCAATATCACTCTGAAACTTTTTTCAACTCACCCAAATTCACTACTTCTTTATTGGAGATCTAAAACAAGACCTATATATAAGGCAATTTAATGGATCGATTTATTTTGTCATACCTGTGTCCATGATAGCTGTAAGTATTGATTCCCTCTCTTCTTTGGTTCTTTTCGTTGTTTCTTCAATGGTTTAGAAACCATGATAATTTTCTAACACTTATTCTTTTAACTAACCATTATGTTGGTTTATTTTAAAAGAGAGAGGGAAAAGGTCTTAAACCCATTTGAGATCAGACTTTCAAACCCAATAACCATCATCTTAGACTCTGTTCATTGGACTCAAATCTATAAGTGACATAGGCTATTAAATTAATCTAACAATCTCCACTTGGCTCATGTTACGACTTGGCGATTCAACAATAAAACTTTAAGTACACACAATACATGGAATTGATCAAGTCATCCTTAATTGAATTAAGATAATAGGATCATGGCGATCACAAGTTATACAATATGGTTCCTTCCTTGTATCACATAAACAACTCAACTCATAAAATTTTAAATGGGTAATTCTGTAATTGTTATCACACACAGAATAATTATTTTATACAGCATAATATAGATGACAAGTAAGTAAGCAAAAACATATGACTGTAATTGAAATCATAAGTGTCATAACAATTTGAGCAAAACACTTATATGTATATATACATGTCAGAACATTATGCTAACAAGGACTTATCTACAAGGCCCATCCGTTCAACATGACCAATAAATATTTTGGGTAATAAGCCTTTAGTTAACGGATCCGCTATCATGAGATTGATACCAATATGCTCAATTGACACTTTATATTTTTGCACTTCTTCTTTCACAGACAAATACTTCAAATCTATGTGTTTCACACCATTTAAATACTTGTCATTTTTAAAGAAGAAAACGACTGTGAAATTATCATAATAAATTCTTAGCAGTCTATTAATACTGTCGACAATGCCAAGACCTAAAATAAAGTTCCGTAACCACAATCCATGAACCGTAGCCTCAAATCACTGCATAAATTCAGCCTCAATAGTAGAAGTAGTAATGACGGACTACTTTTCACTTTTTCACGAAACTGCTCCTCTAGTTAATAGAAACATATAACTGAATGTAAATTTCTGCGAGTCTACACAACTGGCATAGTTTGAATCCGAGTAACCTATTACTTAGAGATGGGTTGATTTTCTATATGTGAGCATATAGTTCTTTATGCCTTGTAAATATCTAAGAACTTTCTTTGCAGCTTTCTAGTGGTTCATTCTAGAATTGCATTCCAACAACAAAACTGATATCTAACCCAGTACATGTTTGAGTATACATTAAGCTCCCAACTACTGATGTATAAGGAATAGGCTTCATTTTCTTACTTTCCAAATTGTTTCGTAAACATTGTATTTGACTAAATTTGTTCCCTTTCTGAATTGAAACTATCCCTGCGGAGCATTTTCCTATTTGAAATATTTCTAATACTTTCTCGATATAACCTTTCTGAGATAATCCTAATAATCCTTGTGATTTATCACGAAACAATTCAATTCTTATCACATAGGATGCCTCACTCATATCTTTCATTTTGAAATTATTAAAGAGAAAATTCTTTACATCATGTAACAAAACCATATTATTAGTAGTAAGAAGGATATCATCAACATATAGGACTAATATAATGAACTTACTCTCACTAACTTTCATATGGATACACCGATCAACAGTATTTTCTACAAAACTAGAAGACATAATAATATCATTAAACTTAAGATACCATTGTCGGGAAGCTTGCTTCAGTTCATATATTGACTTCTTTAATTTACACACTAATCATTCCTTTCCTGTGGTCACAAAACCTTCCGATTGATCCATATAAGCTTCTTCTTCCAAGTCACCATTTAAAAAAGCGGTCTTTACATCCATTTGGTGAAGCTCTAAACCATAATGAACCACCAGGGCTATAACAATTCTTAAAGAATCCTTCTTTGAAACTGGAGAGAAGGTTTCTTTATAGTTAATACCATCGTTTTGCATGTAACCGTTAGAAACAAGTCTGGCTTTATAGCTTTCAATGCTGCCTTGTGAGTTACGTTTTGTCTTAAAAACCCATTTACAGCCCACTTGCTTTGCACCTTCCAGCAACTTAACTAATTCTCAAACATTGCTTTCATTCGTTGATTTCAACTCTTCTTTTATAGCATTGAACCATTTTTCAAAATTGCTACATTTTATAGGTTGTTTAAATGAAACTGAATCCTGATCAATGCTCAAGTCACATTCATGTTCAAGTGAGTAAACTTCATAGTCACTCGAAATAGCTGGTATTCTCTACCTTACAGACCTTTGTAATGTTACTTCTTGTGGCATCACTTGATCATTTATAACTTGAACATCATTAGCTGATTCTTCATTAATATGTTCAATTTATGGAATTGAAACATTAATTTGTTGTTTCGATGTATTGCATATTTATGTATAACAAGAGGACTAACAACCTGTGGGATCACATTTGATGTAGTAGTTTTTACTTAACTTGGAGTAATTTCTACTTGGCTCTCATGAATATCCACTTTTCGCAACTCTCCACTCCTACTGATTGGACCATTCTTAATGAACCGAGCATTACCAGACTCAACTATTCTCGTACTATGATTAGTACAATAAAATCCATACTCTTTGACTTTTTAGGACAGTCGATGAAATAACCACTAATGGTTATTGCATCAAGCTTCTTTTCATGTGGATTATACAATCTTACTTTTGTCGGAAAACCCCAAATGTGAAGGTGTCGTAAACTAGGTTTCCTTCCTGCCCACAGTTCATAAGGTGCCTTAGGAACTGCCTTACTAGGAATCCTATTAAGCAAATATGCATCGGTCTTTAATGCATGCATCCACAATGATGAAGATATAGTACTATAACTTATCATACTTCTAACCATATCCATAAGAGTACAATTCCGCCTTTTAGCTACACCATTTTGTTACGGTGTATAAGGCATTGAGTATTACGCACATATGTCTCGACTTGGAAGAAACTTTGCAAATGAACCTAGATATTGTCCACTTTCATCAAATTTTTTATAATATTCACCATCTCTATCAGACCTTATTATCTATACTTTTCTATCTAACTTCCTTTCTATCTCATTAACAAACACCTCTAAGATGTCCACAGACGGAGACTTCTCATGTAGCAGATAAATATAACCATATCGTGAGAAGTCATCAATAAAAGTAATGAAATATTTTTTGCCGCCCTAAGAAGGAACATCAAAAGCACCACAGATGTTAGTGTGTATTAATTCAAGTAATTCACTACTTCTTATGGATAGATTCTTTGATATATGTTTGGTTTGCTTACCTTTAATGCAATCCACACATATATCCTAGTCAGCAAAATCCAATTGAGGTAAGATTTCATTTTTCACTAACCTCTGTACCCTTTCCTTGGATATATGACCTAATCTTTTATGTAAAAACAAACATAATATTCATTATGTTCACTACGTTTTATTTCCTATAATATGGTCAACATGAAACAGAGATTCAATAAAATCAACATCAGGATTGAAACGATATAAAAAATCAATTAAACTACTATAATCATAATAGTACTTGTGTTTATATAAAGAAAACACGTAATTTCCAACCTTAAAATTAAAATTATCATCATCTAACTTTGCAACAAAAACTAAATTCCTAGCACAGTCGGGAACATAAAGATAATTTTTTAGATTCAGATGACACCCAGTGTCAAAGATCAATCTATACGTCCCAATACCCTCTATTCGTGCCTTCATTATGTTCCCCATATACAAGAATTTTTCAGTTCTGTTTATGGTCTAGATTGAAAGAAATCCTTGTTTAATATTTAACACACGAGTAGTTGTACCAGAATCTAACCGTCAAGTATTATTAGGCACTTAAATAAGATTTGATTCAAAATATACTGAGATATAGTATGTACCTTTCTTTTCGAATCAAGCCTTTCTTTTAGGGCAATTCTTCTTGAAGTGACTAGGTTTTTTGCAAAAATGGCACCTTTAATAGTTATGGATTTGACCCTCATTAACTTTGCTGAGAGCTTTGTCTTTATCTTTGCCTTTCTTTCCTATTTTGTTCTTACTGCTACTAGCTCCTTGATGAAACGTGAGATGAACGGAGTGTTCCTTCATTTTCTTCAATCTCCCTTCCTCCTAAATCAACATGGCCGTAATTTCTTGAAGGTTTCATTTTTCTTAATGGTGGTATAATTCACCTGGAATTGGCCAAACTCAAAAGGAAGTGAGTTGATAATAAACTATATAAGAAAAGACTCACTTACATCCACACCCATGGATTTTAGCTTTGCAACTATATTTGACATATGTGTTACATGATCATGAATAGGTTGTGACCAGTTAAACTTTTTGGGCATCAGCTCACTCATTAAAGTCCTTACTATGGACTTGTCAGCTATATCAGATTGGGAGAATTCTTTAAGTTTCAACATAAACCCCTTTGCATTGTCTGTTTTAGGCATTAACGGCTTTACAATGTCTGCAATCATCATTCGCGTCAAATTCAAGCTCAACTTATTAGACCGTTCCCAAGCCTTATAATAAGACTTGTCAGCTTCAAAACTAATCTCAGTTATGGCTACAGGCCTTGCATCTAAAACTATGGCCAAGTCTAAATCCATTACACCCAGTTGAAACTGGATTTGTTCAGACCAATCAGCATAGTTCAGACCATTGAACTTGATCAGCCCATTCTCTAAGCAAACAAATTGGTAGATGCTGCAAACACAACATATAATTCACATATTAATGCTTTAAGTAAACCTAATTGGATTCAAACTAATTATTACACTTTGATTATGCATTTAAATTCTCCTTTGAAATTTAAATACATAGCTGTAACATATCATGATGCAAATATAGTTCACTATAATGGACAGTCAATCAAATTCTAGTCAACATACACGTTATCTTTGGATATACGATCATATTAATCAAATATGTTGATAAAGTCTCTTTAATGTCATTAATTATAAGCAATAGTCCACCTTTGGGTGACCTTCTAGTATTATAATTAATAATCTCAATTGCTCAGTTCAACCTTTATGTCATTTTATCATTATATCATAATGAACAATTGAATCAATCACATTAAATGATTAATATTTCAAGCTAGGCCACTTTGGTAACTAATAAGCTTTCAAACGTTTAATTGGGCAATTATCATACACAAAAAAATTAATTTAATTAGTTTTGTCACTTTGGTAACTAACAAACTATTTTAAACTACCATAATGGCATATATCGCACTCAACATATAAGAGAAAAATATAATTCCAAACATTGCATATTATAAAATATTCAAAATACCATACAAAACATATATATGACACTAATTGCCAAAATTATATTATGAATAGAAAAATAAATCAATTATGAATTAAACAATCAATTATGACCCATCACAATAAATTGTTTAAACAATCAACTATGAACCATCACAATAAATTGTTTTACATGGGGTCAAAGTCCATAATTTAATTATTTAATAATCAAAATTTCATAATATAACCTAAATTAAAATTCATAAAGTTAGGCCTAAAATTATTTAATAACCCAATTTAATCCTCTAATGGCCCAAAGGTCCAAAGAAACACACCATTAATATTTGTTCAAACATTAATTAGTTTACCCAAAAGAGTAAGACATTGCACGCGCCAACGTCTACTCCTTTGGTCATGTGACGCTCATCTTCCTCAACGATGATTTTTTTCTCTCTTTATACGGAAACCATCCCAAGCCTTACCAAGAGCATCTCTTGCTAACATTATAATCATAGAGGATACGAACACCATCCCAAGCCTTACCAAGAGCATCTCTTGCCAACAGTTTAATCACAAAAGATCGACGTTTTGTTTTGTATTTTTGATTCTCTCTCTATTGTGTCTTACTCTCACTCTAACCCATGACAGAAACATGTATTTTATAGGCATTGAAATAGAAAACTTAAATATTTCAGGCCAAAATCATCAAGATATTTCATAAGTGAAGACCAAAATGAAATGGTTGAGTTTCGTTTCTTTTCCCAATCTTAAAACATTTTACCAATGCCCATTATAGAAATTTGTATGAAAGACTAACACCTTCTGTTGGGCCCCAAAATTTTTTTGATTTATTTATTCTTTATTTTTGATTTACTTGTTTTATTATTTTTAGTATTTTTAGAGTTGAGTCAGTAAATTAGTAAGTATGAAGGAAATGTTGAAATTAAAGGTTAGAATGAAGAGTTAGAATTAAGTTAGCTTAAGGAGTTAAGTTAACTTAAAGGAGTTGGTATGTGGATTAAATAAAAGAGGGGTAATTTTGGAAAGGCCAAGGGAAAAAGGGGCATAATTGGAAGAAAAGGAGTTAAAATATTGTTTGAATTAGAAGAAGAAGGAGAAGTATCGTAGTAACTAAAAGGAAAGAAGAAAAAACGTGAAAAGGGGAAGAGAAAAGAAGAAGATCGTAGGAAACTTGAAAGGAAGAAGAAAGAAGAAGAAAAAGAAGAGGAAATCAACTATTAAAGGTAAGTTTTCATCTTTCTTATGCTAGGTTAAAAAAAAAGGGGACTAATAGAAGTTAGGGTTTGTGTTGGGAATGAAGGAAGAAAGAAGAGGAAGATGAAACCAAATTGATTTTGGGATTTCTTTTTCTAGCCTAGATGGCTATGGGTAGGTTAGGTTTAAATTAAATTTTTGCATTGCTTTGATTCTTGAAATTTTATGAAACTTATTTTTGAATATGGATTAAATAAGAATTGGTTTAATTGAAGGGAATCAAGAAAACCTTACTCAAGAAAGAGAGGAAGGGCAATCTTGAGCTCGAATTTTTCAACAAATTAGGTGGGTAATATGTTTATAGTTGTTGTGTGATGGGAAAATGCCCTATGTGTGTG
Source organism: Erythroxylum hondense (assembly GCA_029829435.1). Lineage (NCBI taxonomy): Eukaryota > Viridiplantae > Streptophyta > Magnoliopsida > Malpighiales > Erythroxylaceae > Erythroxylum > Erythroxylum hondense. The sequence continues at coordinate 63,011,022 of JANKYF010000226.1, read as the reverse complement.
TTATTGCTTAAATTGCATAAATGTTGAATTGTGGTGAATATTTGAAAATTCATAAGGAAATATAACATGTTTTCTTTGAAATAAGTAAAAAGTATGAAGATATGAGAATTTGATGAAATGAAAGAAGCATGAGAATGCAAATTTCTGATTGACTAAATTGAGCATAGATTTGTTTGTGATTGGTAAAGAGTTTCGTTAGTCACGTACATATTGACCTATAGCCTTTTCCCGGCTGCCCATTTGAGATCACGAGATCTTGAGAAATCTGACTCATTTTGTTCACGGTGTAAACTTTGGTTTCTCTGTTTCGTTCCATGAAACTCTCGAGCCATTTGTTGTGCATTTCATCATTAATTTGTTGAGTATGACGCATAATAGAGTGTTATGCTTGATGGATAATTTCATGATATGCTTTATGGGATGACATTTGGTTAATTATGAGTTGTGAGATGAATTGTGAATTATTTGAATTGCTTAACACATGTGTATATATGTTTGATTGTATGGTTCATTACCGATGGCTATGAATGTATTAGCCACTGAACCATGTAGCTCACCCCACTTTTCTCCCTTAGGTGTGAAACAAGATGAGCGTGAACCTTTCAAGGCATCGGAAACTCCAAGGCATTAGATACTTTTGTACTAAGTTAGTGACTAGACTTTTGGATAGCTTTATAAGCATATCAAACATTGAGCATCTCATGTATTTTGTATCTTGTGCTAAATTAGTGATGGACATTTTGATATGTAATTAAAGCTATGTATGAAAATTTTGATTAGAAATGAAAATGGGAATTCAAGGATTTTCCTTTTGTGTATGATTGTGTTATTTTATAAGTTGGGTATGATAAATTATGGAAGAGAAATGTGTATGCGCATATTCTTCCTTGTTGAGTTTGCAATTGGTTGTTTTTTTTGAACAACATGTTGGAGATTGGAAAGGTGTATAGGATGAATTATTTGAGGTGAAGCTCAAGAGTACCAAAAGGTACTTGGTAGTGGGTGAATATGAAGGAAAATTGTGTTTAACAAGCCTTCCTAGGTGTAGGAATGGTGTTCAGAAAATTCAGAGGAAAAACTGTATTATTCTAGATAGAATTAGCTAAAGTTGGCTTTATAAAAGTTGTAGCTTATCGTTTTAGCTTTCCCATGGTATATAGTATGAAATTTTTAGACATTGGAGTTGAAAGTTATGATTTTTAGAAGTTTGAGATGCTATTTAGGATGAAATATTCAGACAGCCACATTGATGTAGAATTTTGAACCATATAGAGGTAGAAATTGCCTTTATGTTCTCATAAAAATTGTAGCTCTTTCTTTTAGCTTTCCATTGGTACCAAAGTTGTAAATTTTGGAGTTCTAAGTCAAAAGATATGGAATTTAGAAGTTGGCATGTCGGAAGTAGGGAAGAGCAGGCAGCCTCGCGACCCCGAGCCGTCACGATCGCGATGCGGCTCATCTTTGCGAGCCGTCGTGATCGCGACTCGGCTCATTTTGTGAGCCATCACAATTGCGAGCCATTGCGATCGCGACTCTGCTTGTTTTGTGAGTTGGCTCGCGATCGTGATGCGGCTCGTTGGCTCACCAGAACACTCTTCACTCTTTTGCTTATAACTTTTTCGTTCGACCTTAGATTGACCTGATTTTTAAAGCGTTGGATTCCTAAGACATTACTCTACCTCTCCATAAAATTTTGTAGGTTTTTATATTAATCTGAAATAGATGGATTGAATCAAAGTGAGAGGATCGGTTAAAAGAGTATGAGTTGGATATTTTTCTGAACATGATTCAGTATTTTGGTGATATCTCAATCTATAGAGATCCAAATGTGTTGATTCTTATTTATAAACAAACTAGAGACATGGAGATACAAATTATCTGAAGGAATACAGTTTCAATTTAGGCCCCAAAACTTTAAATTCCTAGAGTGAAGTTAGGTGTAGTGTTTAGTCTTGGGTTAGTATTAGGCCGAAAGTATTTTGGCCATAACTTCTTTATTCCTGAACCAAATTTAGTGTTTTTTGTGTCTTTAGAAACTTAAGACAACGGGGAACAAATTTTCTGAAGAATATGGACTGAAATTCCAATTGTAAGTTTCCCAAAATATTCTCCGAATTTGTAAGAAATGAGTTTTCCCACGTTTTATAACTCCGAATGTTGGGCTCCGAAAACGGGGTCCAATGTAACATCTCACCCTCAATTGGAAGGGTAAAATAGTAAATTTGACATAGGATGGAATAGATTTGGAGTGCATAGGACTGTTCATGC
>JANKYF010000226.1:62847852-62858536 GCA_029829435.1 Erythroxylum hondense | reverse complement strand
TTTATGTAGCTGTTTAAAATTTAAAAATATAATTTCATTTTTCTACAAAAGATCTATGAATTAATTTGAAAATAAATAATTTAAAAATACTTTTTTATAATTAAGATTTTTTAAAAATATTTCGTAAATAATTAAAAAAAATAGAATTACCATGTCTGTATGATTTATGAGTTGAACAGAGATACAAGATACATTTTCCAATACCTTTTCGGTTATTATTAAATAAATAAACTGAAGTGGGCGTCAAGCATTAGGTTGCATACTTGCATTAACGATGATTAGCGTTACCTTTCACTTTGTTGACTTAAGCTTGGAGTAACACTACAGCAAATTCAACCATCATATCATATCATATCATATCATACTTACGTGGAAAGGGGTCCATTTTGTCACCTCCTATCCTAATGACCCGTCAAGTCAATTACTAGAAGCAATGCAACGGTTGTAGGGTAATGATAAAAAGTTGCCAACTATTAGGACATTGTCCCACCTATTATTTATTTATATATCAATATATGAACAAAATCCCATTCCGTATGCCGTCTCACCGACAGAGCTCACATGTACTATATCTATCTTGATTCGTAATTCCTAATCATCACAACTTTTCCTTTTCATTCAAAAACTTCAAGCTGTTAGGTTTTCTATTCTGGTATTCAACCCAAAATGCCTGGAAATTGTCAGCTGGTGGATTCAGGAACCAAAGACCACTTATAAGTTATAACTGAACCCGACTCTGTAGTCTGTGCCCAAACATTTGAACTCAAGAGTGTAAGTGTAAGTGTTCACCCTTGCCACAAGCACCAAAGACATGAAAATGTAATTTATACTCTTAACACGAGAGAATGGACGTAATTATTTTAATATTGTTCGTTGAACTCAAAACTCTGTAAACCCTAATAAGTCAAAATGCACATGGACTGACTCAGAACCCAACTGATCCAAGAAAATCAAACACTCCTCACCTAAAAGTGTTCTGTCATCTGTCTAAACTAAAAGAGACCTTAACCAAAAACATACGACTTACCTGACCTGGAACTCAGGGAAAAAGACTTAGCATCACCAATTTTAAGAACCAACTATATATTTCATTTAATTATTATAAACTTTAGGTTACATTTGTATTTATCAAAAAATAAGAAAATATTTTATTGCCTGACATCTGACACAGTAAGACCTTGGTTTTCCACCCTATGACCATAAGCCTGCTTGCATATGGAACTAGGCTTCTGGGACGGCGTACATAACTGAGACGAATGTGGACATACTTGCAGACAATTATCCCCTAAACTCCCCGCAACCGGCGTACTTCCGGCGAAAAATGCCGGGGGCGGCTTCCCGGTCAAGAAATTCCCATCTAGAAACAGCCTTCTCAAACTCTTCTTTTCACTAAACTCTAGTGGGATCGTCCAACGTAAATGATTGTACCTTAGTGACAGTGAAGACAGCAGAGGATAAGCAGCGAAATTTACAGGGACGTTGCCTTCTATTTTGTTGAAACCGAGATCAACAGCTACGAGATCGCTGTAGCCATTTGTAGGTTTTGTGACATCAACTCGCGTCAGGCTGTTATTGGCCAGATCAACTTGTTGAAGTGCTGGTAAAAGAAAGAACCACGATTCTAGTGTCCCACTCAACGAGTTCTCGCTCAGTTCAATCACTGCTAACTGAGTTAAACCCTCGAACCATTTTCTTGATAGTGACCCAGATAAAGAATTCCCCTTCATAGCTAGTTCTAACAGGTTGTGAGGCAGTTGTGGTAATGGCCCAGTTAGCTTGTTGAAACTAAGATCGAGTCTTCTCAAACTGGACATTGAAGTCATGGTTTTTGGGAGGTAACCCGATAGAGAATTATGTGAAAGGTCTAAACTTTCGAGGGATTTAAGGTTGGTGATGGAGTCTGGGAAAGAGCCAGAAAACCAATTAGAACGGAGAGTCAAGGATTGGAGGTTGGGGAGTGAGGAAATAGATGACGGAATGACACCGTAGAAGTTGTTATCAGAGAGGTCAAGTATGGTGAGGTTACTGAGTAGGGAAACGAGGGGAGTGAGTTGGCCCGAGTATCCTGCCGGGTCGAGAGTAATTTCAGTGACTCGGGTGGAGTCCGGGGAGCAGGTAACGCCGCAGATGAAGTGGATCCGGCGAGGGATGGCACAAGGGTCGGTGGTGAAATCCCATGAGGCAAGACACGTCCAGGGTTGAATTGACGTCGGCTTAACTGAAGACTTGAAGGCTTTTAACGCCGAGATGTCCTGCGGTGAAGTGAGGGCAAAAGCTGGAAGCCTTGTGGTGTAAAGAAAGAAATGGAAAAAGCAGAGAATCCAAAACATGGCCAAAGGTTGGATATTTTTCAGGTCCAGAGGCGTTTTCAGTATGTGGACTTTCGAGGTTTCAAAAGATTTATAGGCAGCTCTGCTGGAGAGCACTCAAAAAGTTTCAAGTTTGGGTGTAGGCCTTGCCTGGTAGGAACAACATGTCAGGAATGAGGAATGCGCTGCGTAGGTGCACATATTGGAACGGAAATAGGCATGTGGGGATGAATTTGCTGTCCACAGGATGTATTTGTATCACGTCATGTATGTGTACCTTCCCGGATTTTTGTTGGCTTAGTTTAAGGAGTCGTTTGAGGTTCAATAGTGGAGAATCAACTCTTCTTCTTCTTTTTTTTCAAAAAAAATTCCCAAATCATTTAGCTCAACTTCCTTTTCGATGTGTTTAAACATAATTAAACTACATCCACTCAAATCTTAGAGCACATGTGAGTTAGTAAGGGACTCTTCTGATTTAAATGAAGTCACGGATTCAAGTCGTCCTCATATATGCAATCGTTTAAAAATTGGAATCAGAGCTTTGCTTTCCATAAGAGACCTAATTGATTCGAGCAAGAATTAATCTAAGAATTGATAATTTAAAGATATCTTTTTATAATTAAAATGCTCCTAAAATATTTAGTAAGCAACCCAAAAAAAACTACATCGACTGGTGGTTGGAGCACATCATACAGCCATTTTTTCCACTCCTAAACAACCTCCACTAATCGACGACGCTCTACTTTTATTATTACGTTACAGTATAAAACTAATGTCTTCTTTATCAGTTACCAACTTATTTGGTGGTTTCCAACCCAAAGAGATGTATTTAATTGGTTGGGTGGTCAAGAGAAAAGGCTGTCGACTAGAATATTCTGCTGTTGAAGAGATGCTGATTTTTTTAAATCTCCATATCATGAAAAAGTGGTCGTTACATAGAGTGGTTTAATGATAAGTAATTTGTTAGCTGCAAATTGAGTTGCCTTCCTCCAAAATGGAATATTTAATAGATGTTGGAACTGTATATACAAATTAACAATTTTTTTTTAACTGAAAAGTAAATAAATAAACAGATGAGATGAGAGACACGAAAGTTGACCCAAAAAAAAAAGAATTGACAGAAGATTGGTTTCACAGAGACTCAATTAAGAAGCTTTTTGTTGTCTGAGCAAGTAAAGAGCCTGCAATTCAGACTCTTGCAGACGATTAGAGAAAGAATCGAATTTGAGAAGAGCCAAGTTTGGGATAGATCCGAAATAAAGAAGAAAGGAAATAGAATGCCGACCAAGTGAACAGCTTTTTCTCCAGGCCTCCTTCCTATTGTGCCATTGTCTTCTTTTTTGTTTGTTTTCCAACTTTTTTCTTATCTATTTATTTTTATTTTAATTAAATTTCGTACTCGTTTAATTTTATCAAGATAATAAAGTTATATTTATTTTGCATTTTTTGTAAATTTTTAACTAGGTCTATTAAAGTGATGCCATCATCTGTTTATCATGTCTTGTCACATGCTTCCCACACCATATTATCCATCCAATCCAATTCATGTCTATTGATGAGGATATAAGAAATATCTTTTAATTAAAATCACACTTGAAAGAAATTTTCAGTTAAATCATAATTTTATCTAAATCCGTGTATAATTTGCATATTGAAGAAAATGAAATAAAAAGCTGAAATTGAAAATGAAATATGGTGTATTGATTTGTGAATGAATTATTCATTTATAAGATAAGGTGAATTAATTTATAATTTATTCAATATAGACAAAAATGATAAGATATTAACTAAACTAAAATGATATGGTACAAAAGATAAGTACATCAAATGTAATAACATCTGAAAAAGAAGATAAGAGGATAAGTGTCTCTAAGATAATTACAACTGAGAAGATAATTTGTTATCAGCCCTCTGCAAGCTAATGTTTGGAAGAGCATTGAACTTGGGATGGAATTGCAATAACGAAGTAAAACCCAATGGTTTAGTGAGAATGTCAGTAAGTTGATGAGAATATGATATATGACCTATCAATAGAAATTTCTTTGCAACCAAATCACAAACAAAGTGTATATCAATCTTAATATGTTTGGTACGAGCATAAGAGACATGATCTGAAGCAAGAAAGGTAGCGGTGATGTTGTTATAGTACAAAAGTGGTTTAATATCAGAGAGTTCAAGTTCACTAAGTAGAGAATTAAGCCAACATAGTTCAGTAGCAACTAGAACAATGCTCTTGTATTTTGTTTCAGTGGTAGATCTGGCCATAGTAGATTGTTTCTTAGAACTCCAAAAAATTAAGGATGAGCGAAAGCAAATTCTAGTTCTCCCCCATTCTTAGGTTCGATAGTCTCATATTACTCTCTTTAATGTATTTTCATATTATTTAGAGAGTCTTCCATACTTTTCTTACAAAATTCGTAGGAAAACTGACTCACTCGAATCTCTATATTGTGAATAGATGAGGCATGATTTTTCATTTCTTGTTCAATTTGCTCTTCTAGTCTCTTCTAGCCCTCTTCCATATCTGTGAGCTTATCTAGGATCTTGTCCAATTTAAAATCCCGTTAATTGGATTTATCCTGCTGAAATCCTAATAGGTCTTGATGTCTTAAGTGAGTCTCTACATTGTTGGACTAATAGAAATTTGGATGGTTTTGCCATCCTGGAATATACATGTTTCAATAAGGATCGTTACTTCCCCAATCATATCGTGCCTCATTATAGTTCACAAAAGTTCCTTGATCCCTATAATATCTATCTTCCATCATTGTTCTTTCCATTTCTACTTATCATCTAGCTTCAGATGTCTCATTCTCACTCTAAGATGTATTGTTATGTCTCTACTTTACGCTCTAAACTTCTTTCTCTAATTTTTTCCTTTTATAAAAAAAAGATAGTGAAAAAGCCTTAGACTAAAGAACTAAACTAATCATCTCCCCGACAATGGCGCCAAAAACTTGGTCGTATGGTTTGGTTGTGTTTAAGTTTCAATAAATACCTCAATAATTCGCAAGCACATGATTCGTTAACGTAGTACCTAAGGTGTCGATCTTACAAAGAGGGGTAATCTAATCCTAAAATCTAAGGCCAGAACAAATCACAGAAATTCAAAATATAACGAAACTAAAATGAGAATTTAATTAAATTAATCAACTTAAGAATCAATCACGAAAATATTAATGATTCAGCAATTATAACACACACCCAAGAATCAACCTATGGGAATTACCAATTAAGAGAAAGGAAATTTTACCTATCCTGAATACTAACCTAACTGATTATAAATTACCAGATTGTTAGTTCTAGTCGATCCTATGGTTGATTATTCTTTCTCAAGTTATAGCCATTAACCCTAAATTATAAACCCTAATCAGATTATAGAAGTTGCAATCTCTTAAATAACAACCTATCTAAAACCTTAATTAGTACTAAAGTTGTCTAATAAACTATCGAAAACTTATGCAAGATCTCTCTTTACACAATTTATCGATTTGATTTAATTCTTGTTATATTAAATCACCTAACTCTTGTTAGACCAATTTAATTGTTTTTTATTCGATTCACCCTCTCAATTTACTATCGAATTATGCACTTGCAGAATTAAACTACAATAAATCCAATAAGCATATAAACATTCATATTTTATTAATTCAAAGATAAAACTCCGAAAGTGAGTTTAGAGCATCTTAACATTCAAAAAATCTTATCATCAAACTATTATTCCTAACTCTATAAAATAATAAAATTGAAAATAAACAAAAAAATATGATCTAAACGGATGAAGGGAGGCAACGACGTCAGGAAACTTCTGATCTAAGAAGTACGTCGAGTCAGCATCTTCTCCACTTCTCTCTTCCTTTTTCTCTTTCTCAATCTCTTGATGAATTCTCTCTAGGGTTTCTTAAAAGTGGCTTATGCAAAAACCATCTCTGCTTCTTTGTCTTGTTCTTTAAATATCCTTTGAGTTCTGAGCAGCCCTAGGTTTATTTCATGGTCCAAAAGCTTCAAAAAAATCTCTTAAAAATTGACTTTTTTAGTATCTGCGCATCTGCCCGACGTAGGCCATGATTGTGGGTCCATTTTGGAGCTTCTGTCACGATCGTGGGCCAAATCTAATGCCTCCATCACAATCGTGGCCTGAAATGCCAGGATCGTGGGTTGTTGTTTCGGCCTGAATGTCTCTGAAACTTCTTCAATTTCGATGTTGAACTTGAAACACTAGCAAACACATTAAGGTACATCAAAAACATAATATTTAAGCTCAAAGACTTGTACTAATCCATAAAACTTAAAATATAAACAAACTAACACAATTTTAACATAAACACATACTAAATGATTGAATTAACAACTAAACATGTAGCACCTTACTCCCGAAGACACGTACCGAACATCCTGAGGGATATTTGAGTCCGTGCCCCATAAGGGTAGCATGCTAGAGCACTCAATCATTCAAAATTTAGTATAAATATTTTTTGACCACTCGATAACCAAATCGGGCCCACTTTATTTTATAAACATTTTCAATCATCGTAATACCATCATCACAAAATTTCAATAGCCATTTGGGCCAGTTACAAAAACTTTATACAAAAATTTTCAATTTGGAAATTTATTTCAAAATAGAAATATTCGAATACACAAGTTACAATAATTGCAGAAGACTTAATTTGATATAATATAAAAGAAATACTATTGTCGATGCCAACTGATCCTGACCTCTATCTCTTACTTGCATGCCATCGGTATACTCTCGTTTGTCTAATGGGGTACTCTTCAAGCCTGAAAAAATAATTGAAAATTTTGGGTGAGTTTTGCGAACTTAATGGGGTAATATCATTGCGGGTTCACTCAATTTATGCAACACACCATTTCATATAACATGTAATTTACAATTTTAACATACTTGATATAAATGCATATGAAATGCTCATGAGACACTTTCCATTGATTACGTTGTTGTGATCGAGTGCCTGAACTGTTCCGTATTCATTTTGGATATCGGGCTCATTAATAACTGTCCCTTATCCACTTAGGGGATATAGGCTTCATTATACATAATAAGCCTTAGGCTCTTAATCACTGTTTAAGCTTGAGGTTCTTTTCATTCGTTGAGTTTTAAGCTCTGATCGGTAGCTACTCTGGTCACGACTGTCATTATCTGATTATGCATTTATGAATGGAATGCATGTACCACAATCACTCACATTATAAATCACTTAGGTCTTTACATTCACATTCAAGCAGCACTTCAATATACATTCCATATTCACAATCATCGGACCTTCTGTCCGGAATCAACAATCAAACACATTCATTTATCATTCAAAGCATAATTTAAGCAAACAATAATTGAGAGAAACCATCTAGGTTACTCACAAGTTGCTTCTAAAGCTAATGCCTGGAAGTTCCAGCAATGTCTGGAAGTTGAAGTTCCAGTTGCTCCTCTATATCAATCAACATACATATGTATCACACTATGCACAATTATAATTGTTCAATAATGCACATGTATAAAATGAATTATGTAGAATGCATGTTCATGACAATCCCGGGTATCTTTCCTTTAAATTCATTACAAAATCATTTACATATCAAAACTCATCTAAGTATAATTTATACTTAGATTTATGCCTCACTAAAACCATTAAAATTACATTTCATCTCATTGAATTTCTTCAGATTTTTCCATGACATACTTTCGGGTCTACTGTTCATGTTCAATCAAAAGGTGAAACTAATATAATTTGGTCAAACTCTCTCTAGAAAAGTGTTTCCCTATGTTTTATTTTTCCACTGACATCAAAATCACTCAATTTGGTTCAGTAATTTGGAAGATATGCCTTAAACATTATCGGGTTATCTATATTCAAAAACAGTGTACTATGCACAACTTCCATCCATAAATTCAACATCTTAGAGAATGAACCAAAATTATACTTCTTGAGACAATTTTTAGGCCTATATCTCTAGTTTACTTAAAATAAAAAATCATCTCATTTGGAATCCTATAGGTCTAGATATAATCAAAATACTGAAGGTTGTTCAGGAAGAAAATCCAATTTCACTATTCCAACAGATTCCACACTTTGATTCGATCGATATTTCTCAATTCAGTTCATAATGCTACAAAAGTTTATTGAGGGATATAAAAAATGTGTTAGGAATCTATTGGTTTAAGAACCAAGTCATTTATAGGTCTAAAGAAGAAGCTATGGTCGAAAGAAGCAAGATAGTTCAGCTTGCACAGTGCTCTCGGGTACATAGCAAATCATGGTTACTATTGAGGAAAACAGTAACTTGATGTGACAAATATACAAGAGTCTTGCAATTAACTCATGGGCGTGAGAAATAAAAGTCATAGGGGTGCAGGAGTCAAGGGCGTGAGAGGAACATAAGTGTGCAAGAGTCATGGGTGTGATAGATAAACACAAAATTTGGGTGAGAGCACAAGTTAGACCCTTCCACATTTTTCACTCAATCTCTCTCAATTCATTTCATATGGCTATGATTTTTTGTGGAAAGGTAGAGCAATGTCTTATGAGTTCAATGGTTCAAGTCTCATCTCATTTGGAGGTTGGACGAAGAAGATATTGCCAAAACAATATCAGATGTTCATTACCCTTGAAAACTTCAAAGTCGCTATCGTGCTAAATGCACGATAGCGATTTTCACTATTCAACCTCCAAAGTCGCTATCGTGCATTTACACGATATCGACATTCACTACTCATCTTCCAAAGTTACTATCGTGCATTTGGACGATAGCGACACTCACTTATAAGTCACCAAAGTCACCGTCGTGCATACCATTTTGAACCTCAAAAGTAGCACGACGGTGCAATTCCACTTCTTCTTCTTCATCGAAATGTCAATTTCTAAACTTCATAAATTTTGATCCGGAACTTCAAAATTTTCAAATTTTATATCAATGTAAAGTTAAAAAAAAGATCTACAACTTTCATGAAGACTATTTTGTCAAAATCCATCTAGATCAGTACAATAAATTCATGGAAGTTTCAGATCAAAATTTTAACTCTTTTACTATTCATTCCCAGAAATTCTCAGGCTTCCATTCACTGTAACCCAATACTTCAATTTTTATGTAACATCCCATCTCCGATGCATATGCACATATTCATACATGCATTCATGACATTTCCCGGTATAAGTGTCTAATTGTGATCTTTTGTTAAATTGGTGTGATAATGGTATTTGAAAAATTATTCGGAGTGCGCCATTGTGTGTTTTACATTTTTAGGGATTTATGAAAATTTTTCTGAAATTTTTCGGGGTACTGGCCCGGACCGAAAAAATTCCAACTGTCTGACTGAGTGGATTCTTTTGTACTGAACAGGACTGCCAAATGGCAAGAGATAATTGGGTATATGATTTTAGGAATTATTTTATTAAAGAGTCATTAGCATATGATGGCTTAAAGCTTAATTGGGATACATGTTCTTAATTAAAGAGGATTACTTAACTAATTGATTTTTTATCCATTAGGGACAAGTGTCCCTTTCATGATGAGTTTTGTCTTTTATTCCTACTCATCTACGACTTTCATCCATGATTTTTTCCTTGGTTTATTAAACAAATAACTCATCTTGGAAAGCTAACTCTCCTCTCACCCGAAAATTGGCTCTCCTCCTTTGGTGGTTTTCTTCTCCTTCGAAGTTCCTTCTTTCCATCCCTTACAAGAAGGCTCTTCCATGTTTCTTGCTTGCCTCTCCTTATTCTCTACCAAGACCAAGCTCTAGTCTTGAGTTGATGAAGATCTTTGTGATGCTTGTAATAGCCGTTGGTGTGGATGGAAAGAAAAGATGGTGTGAACTTGAGTGATTTGAAGATTTAAGAGTTTATAACTTGTTAAAGGTGAGTATTAATGTTTGTATTCTTTCTTTAGTAGTTAGAAGCATGCATGGGAAGTACTTGTGTATTTACTTGATCATTATAGTAGTAGGTTTGAATGGGTTTAAATATAAGCTTATGTATGGATGAATGAATGAATATGGTTTCATTGATTTGGCTTGGTTTTGACTTGCTTTTTGGAAGTATAGATGCATGGAAAATTAAGGAAAGTTACTTGTGTATGGGCTGCCAAATCTTGTTTAATCATGTAAGTAAATGTTGTAATGAGTTTGTGGTGGAATTAGAGGTGTAAATGAATGCTTAGTGATGTGTTATTGGTGTTGGAAGTGATGGGAGTTAAGTTATAGATGAAAGCTGGAAAATTGTTATTTAACCTATTGTAATGTTTTGATCATAACTAATTGTGTAGGTGAGCAAATGAGGTGAGGTTTGTGCCCAATGAAACTTTGGGATGTTGGCTTCAACTTTGTGTGAAATAGGTGGTGTTAAATTGTAATGTTAGAA
>JANKYF010000226.1:62814273-62824528 GCA_029829435.1 Erythroxylum hondense | reverse complement strand
GATCATAGTTGATATTAAGAAGAATTATTAAGAGTATATTAGGTAGTATATATTTATTAGGTTACGTTCCATCCTAAACCCCTCAAATCGGAGGTTTCTTATTTTCACTATTTAGGATGGAATAGAACGTAACATGAAACCCTCCTCTTTCATCTCACTCCATTCCATTCCATTATGAAACCCTCAAATAAACGATGGAAGCATGTTACGTTCCATTCGATTCCATTATTAACCCTCAAAACAAGCAGGCCTTAAAGATAGTGTCATTTTGGAGGTAAGTATTCAAAAGCAAATTCTCAAAAAAGTATTCAATAGCCTTTCGACTTTCGAGTAGGGGTTTTAGAGCAGAAGAGAGCCCTTGCGACAATGGATGGAGTCTCCTACCAACGCTTCCCAAGGGTCAAAATCCGGGAACTCCGAGACGACTGCGCAAAGTTCGAGCTCCGTGATACCGACGCCTCCATAGCCAACGCTCTCCGCCGCGTCATGATCGCCGAAGTCCCCACCATTGCCATCGATCTCGTCGAAATAGAGGTCAACTCCTCCGTCCTCAACGACGAGTTCATTGCCCACCGCCTAGGCCTCATCCCTCTCACCAGCGAACGCGCCATGGGCATGCGCTTCTCTCGTGACTGCGACGCCTGCGACGGCGATGGCCAATGCGAGTACTGCTCCGTGGAGTTTCACCTCAGAGCCAAATGCAGGGACGACCAAACCCTAGATGTTACTAGTAAGGATTTGGTCAGTTCTGATCACTCTGTTGTTCCTGTAGATTACTCTGATCCGTCCGATTATGAGTCATCTGAGCAGAGCAGGTAATTGGGTTTGCCTTTTTTAGTGCTAAATTTGTAAACTTTGGGTTCGATTGGTTTGGAGTTATAGTTGGGTTTTGATTCTTTAATGGTTAAGTTGTGAACTTCGGTTACGGTTAGGTTCTTTCTTTTAGGGGAAATGAGAAGTTGGGTGACAAAGTTTGAATCTTTTCTGTAGGGGGATTATAATTGTGAAGTTGCGGCGTGGTCAAGAGCTCAGACTGAGAGCAATTGCCCGGAAAGGGATTGGGAAGGATCATGCGAAATGGTCTCCTGCAGCAACAGTCACATTTATGTATGAACCGGACATTCATATCAATGAGGACATGATGGAAAGCTTGACAATTGAAGAAAAGCAACAATGGGTGGAGAGTAGTCCAACTAAAGTGTTTGACATTGATCCTGTAACTCAGCAGGTTAGTTATTTTTTGTTAATATGTCATCACTTTTTTAATATATTCACCATTATACCTTAGAGAGTCTTGAGACTCTTATGTAGACATTTGACACTTTATGCATGAAAGAAATCTTTCAAAAACTTCTTGTTACATTGGGTTTCCTTTTTAAACTCTAGCAAATGAGTTGTGAATACAGGAATTAGTGAGTCTTTTACTTCAATATATGGTTCTTTTAGTAAACTTTTGTTTATGTAGAAGTACCTTTTAGCATATTGGATTCTGCAACTTAAGGAACTTTGCACAGATCTATGATGGCCTTGAAGGACTTGACCATTTTAGAACATATCTTGATAATCTTCAATTTTCATATTGTTCCTCAGTTTACAATTTGCTTTTAATGGTAGAATTTCTTCAACTCTAGATCTTTCTTGTGAAATCAAAAAACTTATTTACAAGCTTTTTCTTTGAGCATATAGGCAACAATGTAGGTTGGAGTGAAGAATGCCTATCTATCTTGTGGTTGTTCTTATTAGATAGACTAAATGATGTAAGCACCAGTGTCTGAATATGAAAAACTGTTTCTTTCTTCTTCTTGTAACAAAAGGATTAGAATTAGATTGAAGAATGTTAACTACCTTCGGTTCTTCTATGTATATAGAAAAAATGGAGTAGGCAATATTGTATAAATGAAGACAAGCTACATGGTAGATGATTATTTTTCTTTCCGTGAAAGTTACTATCTGAAGAAAGGAGGTGAGGAGGAGGGGTATTGGTTGCTAATGGTTTCATAATAGTTTGTGATGTCCTACAAGTTAAACAATATAGCAAGAAATGTTCCACATCTCAGGATGAGATACTAACTTCCATCATCATCATGGCTTGACTTGTCAATTCAATGGAACCTCAGATCGGTTGCTCTATCTCTTCTACGGAATGACGCATGAAATATGTAAGGTTATGCAAGAGATGTATTCAAATCTTGACAAACCATGTTAGTGTTTTGAGATTTGTTAAACCCTTCAAAACATTAAGTGAGGAACGAGGTTAGTGATTGAGTACTGCAACAAACTAACTGAATTATGGTAGAAGATGGACCTGTTCTACTTGATTCCATGGTGATGCCCAAACAATAGGGTGTTGAGCAGTAAAGTTCTAGAGAAAGACAGAGCTTTTTAAAGGTTGCATTTTGATGACAAAATCCTTACTATCTCTTTAGGAAGTATTTAAAGAAGTCAGATGAGAAGAGAGAAGAAGAAAAGTTATGCTAAGGAGACTTGTTGGGATTTCATGCAAAAATGTAGGATTAGAAGCCAGAGTCAGAGAAAAACAAATTATAATGGCTTTATTGCTAAGTCTACTGCATAGACAAAGAAGAAAAATCAATGACATTCACTCCTAAGCAAATGTAGATTCTAAGGACTCTTCGAAGATAGTAATGACTATTTGAATCTTCAGCATCAACTTCTATGATAGCAAGGGCGCAACGAGGTATTATCCTTCCCTCTTTATTATCAGAGAAAGATGCCCTTAATGAATGGATTGTTGATTCTAGTGCCTCAAATCATATGACGGGGTATGATACTATATTCTCAAATTATCGAAAATGCGTTGATTATTTGAGTCCCTGTAGCAGGGGGAAGTACATCTATGGTGGTTGGGTTTGGAGATGTTTTCTATGAAATTCATTTGAAAGATGTACTCATGTTCATAGTCTAAGTGCAATCTTCTTTATATTAGTAAATTGACTAAGGATCAAAATTATACTATATCCGTTTTTTGTGATCAATGTATATTGTAGGACCCTTCTTCAAGGATGATGATTGGCTATATTGAGGAACAACATCGTTTCTACATTCTTATTGGTTCCTCTCCCACACTAAAAGCCCCTAGAGTCCTTTCTTTAACTATTTTGTCTATACTTTGATGTGATGTTATGGCATAAACGTTAGGCCATCCGTTTTCCTTACATGAAGTACTTGTACCTGAAATTATTAATCAATAAAAATGATTCTACCTTCCATTGTGAATCATGTATTATTGTAGAACAACCAAGGAAAGTATCCAATTCATTCTTACAAGTCTTCAAGACACTTTCATCTTGTTGACAATGATACATGGGGAGCATCAAATGTTATAGACATAATAGGTAACAGATGTTCATCTCCTTCATAAACGACCATACTTATGTTTGTTGTGTCTATCTTTTGAGGGACAAATCTAATGTGAGGTATGTATTTCAACAATTTCAGAAAATGATAAAAAATGTCTTCCATTGTAGTAGTATTCACATACTTCATGTTCATAATAGGGGCGAATATTTTTAAGGGTTTATGGGAATTATCTCATTGAAAATGGTATATTCCATCAAAGTTCATGTAATTGTAATCCTCAACAAATTAGAGTTGCATAAATGAAAAAAACAGCTTCACTTTTGGGTTGGTCCAGTTAAAGATGCCAAGTCCACTAGAGGGTAATTGTACAGAACTATAGGGAATTTTTGTTACACGGGGAGCAAGAAACAGATGGTTGTGGGCAGAAGTAGTGTAGAAGCAGAGTACAGGGTGATTGGACAAGGGATATGTGAGCTAATTTGGCTTGACAGGCTCTTATTAGAATTGAACATTTTGATACAAGTCCTACGAAGCTAGTTGGCTATTGCAATAGTTCAAGGCCCTATTCAACTTGACCGAATGAAACATGTTCTGGATTGAAAGAAATTTTATCAAGGCTGAGATCAAGAGTGGGAAGATTTGTTTGTCTTATGTACCGACCAGTTTACAAAAAGTTATCCTTGCAAAAGCACTTCTTAGAGCAAGTTTTGGGTGAAATATATGCAAGCTAAAAATGATCAATAACATTCCCCAGCCTGAATTGGAGTGTTGGATAGTTGGTAGATGACTGGATTCTATGAGATCCAAGTCAAAATTTTCTTTTTGATACCTGATTTGTAGTCATTTAGCTTACAGATTTGTAGTCATTTCCAAAAATAACCATTTTTAATTGTCTATATTTGTGTATCTGTCAATGCAATAGCAATAGAGAATATTCCTAAAACCTTCAATCTCTATTATGTATCTGTTTTAAGATAGGCTCAGGTTGAGAATCAATAGGCTTCTCAACTTGTCAATTGTCTGGATCTCATGTGGATGGTTCTACTTGTAGCATGCGGGGTATTAAAGTGAGACATTAGTGGTAATTACATAAGGTTGATAGCAGCAATGGGATGAAAATGATATTATTGAACAACCTCCCAACTGCAGCTTTATTTGCCATTTTTCTTTTAGTGCGTGGATGGTTAACTGCAGTGCAAATGATTTCCATTTAGTTGATGATACTTTTAGGTGGCATTGGAGATACATGATACACATTTTTAAATGGGTAATCCTTGCAATTATTGGATAAGAAACTAAAAGTTCCTTTACCTTTGGACCTTATGGTTATGATGTTTTTTTATGCTTATCTTGCACAATGACTCTTGACAAAATTATTTTCCACAAATTTTGCTAGGTTAAAGTGGTTGACCCTGAGCTATACACTTACGATGATGAAGTGATAAAGAAAGCAGAAGCGATGGGGAAGCCAGGGCTTGTAGAGATTCGTGCCAAAGAAGATAGTTTTATATTCACAGTTGAATCTACTGGTGCAATCAAAGCTTCTCAGTTGGTACTCAATGCGATAGATATCCTAAAACAGAAACTGGATGCAGTTCGCCTGTCAGAGGATACGGTCGAAGCTGATGATCAGTTTGGTGAGCTAGGTGCTCATATGCGGGGTGGGTAACATTGTGATAATGGACCAAACAATTAATCCTTTTTGTCAGTCCCCGTGTTAACAGTTGCTTCCATGTCCTGTTGAACTTTTATTACTAACAGTTTCCTTATTTACTTGCGAACTTCAATTCTTCCCCGCAGTCCGGCAAAGTTGTGTTTGCACATTAATACATTGGGCTGCCATATAAGTATTAATCGGAGGTAACCAATTTAACATGGCGGTTGAACATCTTATTCTTTTCGTAAGGACTGAGATTGAAGGATGGTAATGGCAGTTTGCAATAGTGGATTATACTTCGTGTAATCATGTAAAGTGGAGTTTCCATAGAAGATAATGACGTCCCTTATCTGATATGCAAACAATGATGACTTGGATTCCCAAGCAATTAGAAAGTGTGCTATTGAGCAAATAAGTAGTTCAAGTGGTTGAATTTAGAAAGCTTTAGGCCCAAAAACTTGACTGGAAGTTCAATTACATGTCCTCCGCTCTGTCTCTGGTCAGAGCTAGCTTGTAAGTTAAAATGAACGTTGTGAATTGGTAAGGGATTTGGCTCAAGTGAGATCACTAGTTCGAATTTTTTAAATGTATGTAATCGTTTAAAATTTAATATTAAAGTTTTACTTTTTGTAAAAAATTTATTTGACTTGAGCGAAAATTAGTCTAAGTATGAATACTCATAATTAAAATTCATCTAAAGTATATAATGAACCAAAAAATAATAAAAAAAGCGGTGATGCCCGCGTCGCTTAATAAACAAGTACTAGGATACAATGTTCTACGAAAGGATAAGATGTACCAAACTCAATGATGATTGTACGTTTATAAGTGAGCGAAAATTAAAAGAAATTTAAATTCCCAACTTTTCATTCCTCTTTTTCAAGTGGTAAAATAAACTACTCAGAGGTACCATCACAGATGTAGCTGGGCATTGCCACCAAACCAATAGGTAAAAATCACGCTTGAATTTCTAAGGATTGACCTAAGCACAATCAAACCTTATTCTTCCAATAATATCTTGGTTGTCCCCCATTAGGGGATACAAGTACTATAGCCTTCTGTTGTTTCTGTTATGATCATAATTCAACTGCGTACTCAAGTCACGGGTTAAAGTTTCTGGCCTGCAAGAAGTACTAACCAACGTGATCTTTTTTCTTTTTTATGGTTTCACATGAACCACAGCTTTTGAACTCCCACCGGCATTTAATGCTCCTACCTACTAACTATCTCCCTACATCTTTAAAACTGCCCCATCGGAATTTTTTGCACCTCTTGTTTGTCGTAATTCTGATTTGTCTGTTGCATATTGAGATAACTTTTTAGTGCTTGGTTTAAGGAATCCCTAGTTTCAGAGAACAACTATACATGTGCTGGACACCTCTCTCTGATATTGCCAAGTATTCAACTTTGTGGCAAATCATTATCACCGCCCCACTTCACTTTTCATTATAGAAAAATCATGTAAGCTGATTAGCATCCTTTCCATTTTCATTTCTTTTGATACTGTAAGCAGCAGTTGGTTGTATTTCTATAAATATTTCCATCTTCTTATGTATTATCAATGACCAAAATATGCTTACTTCCGAAGCAGGTCAAACATTACATTTAGAACTCGAGGTGGTTTTTATTGCTCCAAGCCTTTTAACATGTAAATTTTCCTGTCTAATGTTCAACAGGAAAAGCTCAGTTTGAATGGATGTCGTTCTGATCCGACACACTCCTATGTTTGATGAAAAAGCTTGGAAGCGACCAATGTCTGCAGCCTAAGAAAAAAGAGAACTTTGTTCTCTATTATGTTCATAATCCACTATTTGTGATGACAGTTTCCAAGCTAATGAACTTTTACGATGACAAACTTTGGCTTTATCAATACTAAAAATCATAGCCTACTGTGATAGGGTTTGGGTGACCTTACCCTGTCAAAAGATACCCAAAATCTTTGTCTGGGAGAGCAGACATGCTTGCAGCACAGCAACCAAGTTTGGCAGATTGGGACATGGCTGACCCCTGAAGGCATCAAATACTCCTATTTTCCTTTCTTCTTATTACCACACAAAGAAATGGTCACTCTCGACTCGTGAGGCCGAATGGCTAACTCACATGACTTGGAGAATTAAATGTTTTTTAATCTCCTAAAGAATGTAGCAATGGAACATGTTTACATTTTGATTTACCCTTTTACTAGGACCACCAGACCCATAGCCCTGGCCTGATCATTATTTCTACATTGAATGCCTACTTGTCAGCTTCCCATTTTACAGTTTGCTTCCATGTTCGAGAAGCTGCAGGCATGGCGGGGATCGGCAAATTGGGTCCATCGATGGTATATTCATTACGGTCCCACTCACAATTTGGATTTCAAGGTTTAAATGGTTTTGCATTGTGCAGGGACCATAGCTCTATGAAGTGGAATTGATTCCCATGAACAACTTGATCAGCCCAGTCGTCAGTTCATTTATTCTGTTTATAAGGCTTTATCCATACATGATACAACAATAAGCTAATACAGTTGGACATAGAGATTAGCTTTCTTCATGGCTAACTGAGTGTTGATCTGATTTGATTTGTGGACATGCTTGCGTAACTTGGGCCACAAATTTGCCTCATCTTCATTGGTGAGATAGCCTCATTGATTAAATGGTATGTCAATTCATGTGTTCGTAAAAGCTGGAGAAATTTCATAGCAAATGGGATTGGCTTTTTGGCCTTACATGAGGTGGAGACCGCTTGGAATAAGTTGTCTAAACACATTGGATGCCAAATGTGTACAGCTTGTTAACAAAAAGAAGGACAAATCAGAAAGAAAGAACAATTACTCGATTCACGTATTGGATGTGCAATGCAAGGCAGTTGACAGGAGGTTTTAGGGCCTATGTCTGAAGATCTTTAGGAGGGGCCATTGTTCTCAGAATCCAGGAGGGTACCAGGGACCATATATATATATATGATAGACAGCCCTGGAAAGCTTGTAAGTTGAAACACAATTAATATGCCTTTTTCTCTTGTTACTTAGATAAATAGGATGAGACATTTACAGATTTACTGAGACATTAGAACCTTCCAAGACATGAATGCTCCAGAACTTTTTGAATTAAATGTGCAACTAAATAAAGAATTTTCCAATACTAATGGTTTCTAGGTTCCTGCTGATGTTGGTAGCCTATTTATTCATCCTCTTTTTATGTCCTACTCCAAACATTTAATTTGTTTTTCATGGGTCTTTAGTCTTTTACAGTAAGATTAATTGTTCGTTCAACTTCAATGAGAAACATGAAATATTTCCAGACAGGGATGAACTTTGATGAAGATAAGGAGTAGGTTCTTCCACCCTCAACTTTATTAATTTCATAACCAGTTACTTAACTGCCCATGTCACGTTGCCGATCACTATACTATATCCATGGCAGACCATTGCTGTACTTTGATAAATCATTATTCTATATATTATGAGTCGATGAATTGAAGTTTGTTTATTGAGAATTCAAAAGCATAATAGATTAGAAACTTGAAACAGATATGGTTCAGAAAATGCCACTCACCAATTCCTCTAACTTGACTATGAACTGCTTTCATCAAACTATAATGAATGCATTGGCGTAGGCGATTCCTTACATTTCAACCTACTTTAGGAATTTGTGAGACTAGTTAGACAAATCAGACGGATTAAATAAGCCAGTCAGGAAAAATGAACTGTTGTTATTGTCTTATTGACTCCAAGGACGACTGATAAGGTTCAGGGACAAACCAAAGTTGTTCATTTTACGTTTGACTATTCAAATTTTATGGATTTGGTCCAAGGCAACATCATCCAAATCGCTGATACTACTTACAAGTTACAATCGTATCTAAGGTACATGTCGGAGGGTGAGCTTCTTTTTTATTTCTACTTAACAGGTCAGAGAAATTGATCAAGTACCAAGGTATCAAAATATTTAGCAGAAACCTTACTGTGGGCTGAAGGAGAAGAAATGCATATTTCACCAGTGCTTCTCTTGGACACAGAGGGCCACACGTCTACATGGCCCTCTATATATATATATATATATTGTCTTTGGAGCTTTACAGCTGTATGCAAAAGAAGTGTCGAGCAGTAAGAGGAAGAAGGTTTCGTTTTTGGTCTAAATTTAGATTCACGTGATGCCATGCCACAATAACAGGAGTTTTAAAGAGACTTCGACCATGATCATATTATTCTATAATTATTGGTGAGTCGACTTCAATATCTTAGGAGCAAGCTGTGGCTGTTCAGGACCGCTAGGCAATAGCCTTCCATGAACCTTTTAAGTAGAGAAGAAAGGAGGGAACCAAATTTTCTGTTTAATAATATGATGCCTTATTATGTCTAATAAATCTTAATTATTTATTTATGTGGGTCTCATGTAGACCCTGCGTAGATCTTGTAAAATAAATGGATGAGATTTCATAAGACAGAATAAGACATAGTAATATTAAACAGAAAATCTTGTCCCAGAAAAAAAAAGGACCAAAGACGACTTTCCCATCTAATGAGAGAATTTTGTCTCCCATTAACTTGTTTGAGCTCTTTATTTCTAATGAATTTCCTTTTAAGGGCTGACTTTTTTTTTTTAATGTGTTTGCTTGTAGATTGTCGTTGCTTGCCCTGGGATTTATTTTAAGAAAGGGAGATATGTACAAAAACCTATTTGTTAGCGAGAAACGTTTAGTTTACCAAATCCAAGCTACAATTTCAACATAACATGACCGAAAAAAGAAGTGAGCAACATGTAAAGTATACTGGTGCAGTGGGGCACTCCAACTTTTTTCGATACGTTTAACCTAGGAAGATTATGATATTAATCTCATCAAATCAACCGTGGGAATGAATAATTATTGGAAACTTATAATGCATCACACCCAATTAAAAGTGGATGTAATGCAATTAGTTGTCTTTCAATTATAAGCCCGACTTCATTTCTTATGCAAAAAGAAAATCAAGCACAAAATTATGGACAACAACTTTTTACTATCTTTACATGCATACAACTAAACTTTTTGGAATCAAATTTAGTGATAGTTGAAAAGTTATTAATGGAATGAAATGAAATGTAATATAATATTATTTTATAAAGGATGATTTATAATAGAATAAAATAAAATAAGATGAAAGAAGAGGGTTTCACATTACATCTTATTATATCATATATAATAAAATTAAGTTATCTCTGATTTGAAAGTTTAGGATAGAATATAAAATAATAAACAATATTTTACTATATTACATTATGAACCTTTTTTCTTAACAATATTTCACAGTAT
>JANKYF010000226.1:62694883-62710535 GCA_029829435.1 Erythroxylum hondense | reverse complement strand
AAGACTTTGTATAAGGGCAATTTGGGCAAGATATTTAAGTTTATAAGGCTTAAGGTTACAGAAAGGGGCAAAATGGACTTTTCATAATTAGTAAGAGTATAAAAAGGGAAATTAGGGTTAGTGAATGGGAAAAAAAGAAGAGGAATCGTAGAAGAAGAAGAAGAAGAGAAGAAGAAATGGTTTTTGGTGAATTCATAAAGAGTTTGAGGTTTTTGAAAGCTAAATCAAGTAAGTTTAAGCCTCTTTCCTCTTGATTTGTTGATTGATTCATGTGTTCAGGGTTAAAAGTGATAGAATGGGTTATGTATATGTTTGGTTTAGGGTTTCCAATTATGGGATGAATTTTGATGCTTTGTAAATGACATGGGTTTGAAATGAGTGGGAAAATATTGTATGAGTGATTTTTTGGGATTAAGATGAGTTAGGTTTTGAAAGATGAAGAATTTGATTATAAATCGTTGAAAAATCAAGTTTCGGAAGGCTTACGGGGCTCGCACTTCGCGACGTGTTCATGCGCACGCCGCGGCGCATGCAGGCGCGAGTGTGCATGCCGTGGCGCAGGCGAGCGCGCACGTCGCGACGTAGGCGAGTGTGCACGCCGCGGTGCACGTCGTGACGTAGGCACGCCAAGGCACAGGCTAGCGCGCACGTCGCGACGCAGGCGAGTGTGCACGCCGCGGCGCACACTTGCGCCCTTAACCTGGCAAGCTTTTGGATTTCGCCGCGGTGAGCTACTGTTCCCAAACAAGTTATGTTTTGATTTTTAAGCCATAACTTTTTATACCGATATTCAAATGAGATAATTTCTAATTTTTTATGAACTAGAGACTAAGGTCTGCACATTATGAAGAAGAGAAGTGTTGAATTGGTTTTTAAAAAGTTCTCAATTTTAGATGGAAGTTTAGTGTAAAGTATGGTTTCGACATAATGATAGTCCGTATATGTTGGACATTGATTTGCAGATTTATGAAACAAAGTGAATGATTTTATTGTCTATTGGGTTATGATATTGAGGAAAGTCAGTGACGGAAAAATTGTTGGGTTAGTGCCGAGAATGTCAAGAAAATGCATAGTACATATTGTTAAATTTCTTCATGTGCATTATTTCTGAATGGGACTATGTTATAATAAATGTATTTGGACTTGTGATAGAGGCACATTTGGAACGTCAGCCCACCGACGTTACCGGGACTCCCAAGCATTAGCGCGGAAGTCAGGTGAGTGACTTAGATGGTCCTTCAATTATTATGTGTATCATAATTATGTGATTATGATTATGAGGAGAATAATGGTGGGATAGAGTTTGATTGTGAATTCCGGACTGAAGGTCTGGAGTATTGAAGTGATATGATATAGAAGTGTTATGGGTATGTGAAATTATGATTTCGTGTTTTTAATGTGACAAATTGTGAGCCAATTGTCCGAATGTGGAAATTTGAAAATGATTGAGATATATGCGTATGTGAATAAAGTGATTGAATTGTGGTATATGTCGTTCATGCATGAATGCATAATTAGTAAATGAAAGTTGTGACCAGAGCAGCCACTGATTAGAGCTTTTAGCTCAACGATTAATGAGCTCTTAATGAGACAATTTCAGAGCTTTTAGCTCAACGATTAATGAGCCCTTAATGGGACAGTTTCAGAGCTTTTAGCTCAATGATTAATGAGCCCTTAATGGGACAGTTTCAGAGCTTTTAGATCAACGATTAATAAGCCCTTAATGGGACAGTTTCAGAACCTATAGCTCAACGATTAATGTGCCCTTATAGGGACAGTTCAGGCGCTCGTTCACAACACTGTATTAAATTGAAAAAGTGTTTCATGCTGCTTTTAATTTAATATACTTGATTGAATGAAAGGCAAAATGCCATATACTGATGTGAAAATAGTCATGGGGTACTTCTAATTGTGAAATGTATGACAAAGTGTGATATGCCTAGTGTTGCATGAAATATAATGGCTATTGACCAGAATTGCCACTGATCGGAGCTTTTAGCTCAACGTGCAAAAATGAGCTTTGAGCTCATAAGCGATTCAGAGCCTCAGGCTCAACGTATAATGAGCCCTGTATCCATCATTGGATAAGGGACAGATATTAATGAGCCCTTCAATGGGATAATTTAGGCACTCGGTCACAGCAAAATGAAAATAAATGGAAAGTGAGTGTAATAGGTATGTATCAATAATGGAAAATATGAATGTGATTTCCGTAAAAGTGTTAAATGTGCAATTCTGTGAAAGTGTATTATGAAATAAAGTTTAGATGTATATGAATTGTGAAATGTGATCAAATAGGCAGCAATGTGAAAATTTTGTGTAGTGATATTGTTGCATGGATTGAGGGGACCATCGATGATGGTCACTCATTGAGTTTGCAAAACTCACCTAAAATTTGCAAATTTTTTTCAGGACTCAAAATAATACCCTGTTAGGCAACGGGTGTATAGCGATCGCATGAGAGTGATAGAAGAGGATGGGATCAGTTGTGTTTGCATTAGTGAGAGGACTTTGGTATCATATTATGGTGTATTTTATAAAAGGACCCTCGTGGTCATTGTATTTACTGATCTTGTTATGTAAGATTTGTTTTCCGCAACTTATTATAGTGTAAGTGTTTGTTGTTTTCTTAAAAAATATATTCTGTGATTTGACTGAGTGATGTAGCACGCCACCTCGCAGGGCACGGACTCGGATATCACCATCGATGTCGGTTTCGGGTCTTACGGGAGTGGTGCTACATGAATACATTTAGCAATTTAGTCCATGATTAATGTATCTTTATGCATGTATAACACAATTAAACAAATTAATGAAATACCGGTAAAATTCCATCAATATCAATTATGTCTTAAACTAAACACTCACTTTCCTAATTGTTAACTCCCATTACATGTACTTTGATGGAGAAGAAACATTCCTACTAAGGTATAGTTTGGGGCCTCACAGAGGTTTGCCTTTATTAAAATAAAAAGCCAAGTGTTTTATTTGGATACACTAAGCTAGATTTTGGGGAACATGTGAATACCATATTATTGTGGAGTAGAGAGGAATAATAAGATGAATAAAAGGATGAAGCGATTATTTAAAAAGAGAAAGAAGAGAAGAAAAAGGAAGATGAAAAGGATGAGACAAATAAAGAGGCTATCGAGAGATTATCAGCAGTCATCTTAAGCACAGAAGGATTCTACATCCTACAATGAAGTGCAACAAAACCTTGAGGTCTTGGGTTCGAGCAGTGGCTCCCCCTGAACCAAAGAGGACAATACTTAGAGTGATGGTGGTAGAGGCCGGGCTCTACAGTAGCGGTCGCGTGGCCAGAGTTCACGGACCCTACATGCAATCCTGTTTTATTCATAAAAATGTATCGTATTACAATTTAACATGCATAGACATACATAGAAAACAAATTGCCCCAAACAGCTTGTAATCTGAAGACCAAGAAACAAATCGAAGGAAGAGGTACTTTAAAAAGGAGGAGTTGTCTTAACTAACTACATAACTCAATTAAACATTAATCTCTCCTGTAACTCACCTGGTCTTCTCCATCAATCTTTCTCTTTCTAACACACCCATAATCTAACTACATAGACCCTCTGATTTGCAATGTTAGTTAATGTAAACATCCAAAAAAGAGATAACGATAAGAGGAAAACAAGAGATGCTGTAGAGAAGAAGAGCTAGAAAGAGAAAACCATATCTATTATTTATTAATCATTTTCCTCAACACCAACAGTTATACTAACGACTATAATAATCGTTGGTGATGGTAACCAATTGATAAACAACATTTGTTTATTATGCATGACATCATTCTCACTACCAAATATTGTATACAAAACTACATCATTTACACTCAACCCTTACACTTCACTCTTTAGCTCACGCGCTCATATCATTCCCCACTCCTTAAGAGCCTTGTCCACAAGGTTGATGTTTGGAAATTGTTGCTACATGTCATACAAAAATTCTCAATAGACATCGTTATCCTTCAAAGATGACCACTGCACTAAGATTTGTTGGACCAATGGTGGTTGACAATTAAATCCTACTTATGTTTTGATAATAATAAAATGTATAGAATTGGTTAAGAAATTTATTTAAGGTGTTTTGGATTGAAAGAAATCTAGAAGACATTATAAATCATTGAGGAATCAAGAAGGAAACAATGTCAACATGATTTAGACATTAAAAATGAAGATTATGGGAAGATTTGATTAAATGTATCCGTTGGAATCAGCAACAAGTCGACTAAGTATTTCATAAGTCGACTAAGAATTAAGGATCATCAGATGGGGGTTAAAACAAGTCGACTGATATGTTACAAGTCGACTAAAAATCATTAGAATAGTAACACTAGTCGACTATCATGTCACTAGCTGACTTATCGAGGAGCAAAATCAAGCCTGCAGTGAAATATGTTAACACTACTCGACTATAACAACTCGACTAGTCGACTAACAGGTAGAACTGGACAAGATTTATACGAATCATTCACAAATGGAAAGGATTTGTGCGACTAGTCGACTAACAGGTAGAACGGCCATATGAAATCATGCAACGACTAGAAAGTCTTCAAACGACTATTTTCTTGTCAATATAAAGAGTGGAAGATCAAGGGAGAAAAATACAGAAGTTATATAAGCAAAAGACTCCTTTATTGCAATTTGAGTGATTAGTGATAAGTCACTTGTGACGTAGGATTTGTGCTGGAAAACAAATCGATTGTAAAGGTAGCTTGAGCCAGAAATCAAGTGGTATTATAAGAGTTCACACTAAACTAAAAAGTGTGCAGTAAAGCGGTTTGTCAAATCCTAAGTGGGAGCTTAGGTAGAGGACGTATGTCTTAGCACCGAACCTCTATAAAAACAGTGTTTGATCTTTTTCCCTACTCTTTACATTTAAATTTGTTTAAATTGTTTTTGTGTGAATTAACTTCTGATTTTTATTATAGAATTTTACAAAAAGCATTAAAGATCTATTCAATCCCCCTTCTAGATCGTTTACACAGATATGTCGAAGGCTCTGATACCACAGAATGTTGGATTTAGAACTAAAACATAAATCTGCAGAAACATGGATGAGAAAGCTTTGGAGAAACATAATTGTTATTGCTCAAAAAATGCGGTAAACACAAAGACTCAAAAGTCCTATATATAGGATCCAAATACATAACTGACTCCTATAAAAGCTCAACTGAAACATAAACATGGACCATGACTGAAACCTGACTTGCTACTAACTAGAGATCGCAACAAACATTAATAACAAATTACCAACAAACTAGCTAGGACTTGGTCAAACACTAGGAGAGTGACGCTACAACTTTGGAATCACATTTTAACATTTTAATCAACGAACTGATAAATAAACATAAAATCAACAACCATCTAAAGTCATCAAATACAAACAGGTGAACTTAACTACAATGAATGAACTCAAATGGTGCAGATATCAGTCAGAAATAACTTCCTGAGAGGGTTAGCAAGAGACAAGCTGCATGTCTAAGAAGATATTGTGTTATTTAAAATAGATCCTAAATCTTGATCATCTTCACAACAATTCAGTCTCTCGTTAAAGTAACTAAAAATTGATGGAAACATCATTAGTAAAAACATAGCCGTGATCCTACCAGATAGTCAGAAAGACTTACCACACTTGTCTTGATCTTTGACTGGAGCAACAACCGCCTTAGCTCTCCAATCAACCTCTGCTGGCAACTTATTGACGATGACGTGCCCCAACGTCCTGTTTATCATCTCGATCCTTATTCCCAAGTCTCTGGCACGGACACCTCATTGGTCAGATGAATGAAGCGGTTGAGGCCAACCCTGTAACTCCTCCATAGAATTATGCTCGTCAACGAATCTAAGGTTATCCTTAAGAATGTCAAACCTCTTTTCCTTCTCTGTCAAATCGTTGCTGTTCTTCCCCTATTTGACCAATCACATCTGG
This sequence comes from Erythroxylum hondense, assembly GCA_029829435.1. Lineage (NCBI taxonomy): Eukaryota > Viridiplantae > Streptophyta > Magnoliopsida > Malpighiales > Erythroxylaceae > Erythroxylum > Erythroxylum hondense. Next base: position 62,704,580 of record JANKYF010000226.1, on the reverse strand, counting down.
TGCATTTTTTTGGACCTGAGCCTCGCTTCTGTCGAGAAACTGCCTGTCTGATGTTATAGCCAATAATTGACATGTCCAATGTCGATGATATGTAAACAAAGGCCAACGCAGCTATTACTACGGCCACAAACCTTAACACCTCCCATGTTTGGTCAATCCTTGAAAAGGGTTTCTCTAGTTTGTGCTCTTGAGTGTCAAAAGGCCATAAAGTTATGATTTTGAGAGTAGTCTGTCAGAAGATCAAAGGGGTCGTCATGCAAGTACATGATTTGGGACCATATACAACTAAATTTGGAAGGTTGACCATACTCAAGAATTTTCTAGTGATATCTTTTAGGAGTTTTGGCAACCTGGCTATCGACACGTGTTCCATGTGTTTTGGGTTGCCAGCGGATGCTTGTTTTCTTTTGTTCTCTCTAGACTTCATTACTTACCTAAGCATAAAAAGGGGAGAGTGTATGCTAGTTTAGCTTGATCACAAATTACCCAAATTCAGATAAACATCTTCATCCCTTAAATTCAAGCCCTTTCTAATTATAGGTGATGCAATTGCTTGGTAGTGCTTTTAATATATATGCATATATATAATTGGCATCTTTATATCAATCTAGAACCAGATAGACTTAGAAAACACATTACCTTGGTATTCTATGGAATCACCTAAATAGTTATGTGCAAGTTTAACCTATACCTCTTAAAAGTTGTAAAAACAAACTTTTTGATTGCACTATAAGTTTAAATTTGATACAGAAGGATGTTTTAGGCATTCTCTTCCAACGAATACTTCGTTTGATACAAATCGGCCCTCACAAGACATATCTCACTGGGCAATGTGAGGCCATTCTAAGCCCAAAATACCTATGGTTTTTAGTCTAACCAACATGGCTGACAAGCGAAGAAGAGTACTAAAATTGTTATCAAATTATTGCCTGACCCGTATAAAAGAAGAAGGCAAAAAGGGGCATTTTGACTCCCGGCCAGTTCACTTCTTTTTCTTTTGTATATCCAAAACTTTTTTGCTCAAGACTGGAATGCCTATGGAACAAAAAAGTACATATTTACATTAGGTTTGGTCATTATTATTTTGCTGACTCACCATGATATCCTCCATCGTTAAAATAGTGTTAATGTTGAATAAACCTTATAATTAGTGGTCTTTTACTAAAATTTGAACTTTATATGGAATTCTGAAAGCGAAGATTGGGTTAGTACAACTCCATGCTTGCTTGGTGGGACTGTGTAATTTAAACACGCAGATGCAGTTGTCAATGTCATTAGTCTGACCTGAAGTGTTTTGCATGAACTTACCGTCATCAACTGAAAAACCATCTTATTACAGTTGCATACTTGCATCCTTCATCGTACTTCCTCTTTTACACATAGAAGTCAGTAATGGCTAGTTTTTGCATTGCTGTACATGTTTAATATTGATTGGTGGGAGAGACGTCAGTCTTGTGGTCTTTGCAGTTCTCATGCATACTCCTATAATTTCAATTCAACAACCCTCTTTAAGATTACAAGTACCACATTAATTGCTCCAACTCGACACTTTTTGGCTGTCATTGCCTATTGATCAAAATTCAATACTTGGTTTAGGGCTTGCAGGGGTCGTTTCCTTTTCTTATTCACCAGAGAAATACACAAATCAAAAAGTAGCAATTGTACAAGCCACCTGTGGTAAACAGTATCCCAAATGTACTTATTGCATTCCATCTTTTGGAGAACAGCAAGTTCGTACCGTAAACTCCTGGAGTACCGGGTGAGATCTTCCGTATAAAACGGATGAGATCTTCCGAGTTGGCATAGCGTACCCGTACAGAAGATCTAGTCCCCTCCCCTGGATTACAAGCTATGGGAATAAAATAAAAACTCAACAGAAGCATTTGTAGACCTTTCATTCAATCGATGGTAGCTCCAACATAGCACTGAACAACTCCTCGTACTTGAAGGTTTTCATTTTCATCTGACGGAACTAAAAGGTCCGTCTTCGAGTACAAATCTCCCGCAATCCATGCATTTTTACCGACTTTTCTTGACATCGACCATTCTCCACCATTAGGTTGTAGATACTTACGTGGAGATGGTACCTATCAAGTATTCAAGTCTAGTTGTTGAAGTAAATAAATAACCATGGATTCTTTATCACATGCACATGGCGCTACAGTTGTCATCCAACTTCATATGAACTTATGGACGTCACACAATAATGGTTACAGGAACCAACAAAAATCTTACCGACTCTGATGATGAGTTTCAGATTTACTATGGCCCCATCTTAAAATGTTTCCATTTGGCTCTTCAATTTTGTTTGTAATTTTCCGCTTTCACCTACCCAAGTCTGCCTCCATCGTACACTGACGACTGCATGTGTAGACCTTCGTCGACTCTCATTTCACTTTTCAATTTACACAAGCACTTTAAGGTCTTCTTTCCTTTTTGTTCTTTTCTCACACTCAAAATAACTCTGAAATCTTTAAATGTCCGACATTACACACATGTAGAGTGCTTCGTGCAACTTAAGCTCAAATATGGCATAGACCTCAGAAATATCCATCTGCTATAAAGTTTGGTCGTGCAAATTAAGACGTGGGAAGCACTATTTAACTGTATCAGTGGAATATAAATGCTCGGGAAAAGTCTAGTGCAGGATGACTGTGATTAACCAGCATGAGCGTTAGCAGATAGATGTCTCTCTCAGAAAATAAGAGCGTCAACTTTTGTATTGGCCAATCTTTGTCTAAGGTCTCCCACTATATATAGCTTTCTGCTCCTCTTCCAAACCAAAACTCTCTGTGTAGACACACAAATGGGTGCCATTTCTTACCATTCTCTACTACTGGTTTTAATTGTAGTGGTTAACCTATTTTCATTGTGCTTCAAGATCAATGCTAGTCATAATGCAGCCACTGAGATTAAAAGAGAAGCCTTTGAAACAACAATAGAAGGTCGTGATGCTCCCGCTCCTTCTCATGAATATGAGGATCATCATTTCCTACCATGTTTACCATATCCACCACATTTTCCAATACCATTTGTTCCACAATGTCCACCACCACCATCACCACCTCCTCCTCCGTCTCCACCACCACCATCACCACCTCCTCCTCCGTCTGCACCACCACCACCACCCTGTCCAACACCTCCATCCCCACCCCCACCTTCTCCATCTCCACCTCCTCCACCGCCAAGTAATCTTGAGAGAGATAGGAGGACAATCCAAAACTTAATTCCAAAAATCACGTCCGACCCTCAAAACATTACACGTAAGTGGACCGGTCGAGATGTTTGTAACTACCAGGGCTTTCGCTGTGCAATAAGGCCTGACGTGAAGATGAGGGCACTTGCGGCGTTGGACTTCAACCTCTACAACTTCGGTGGCTCTGAACTTCAGCTTATAGGCCTACTTGATAAGCTCACGGACTTATCTATCTTCCATATAAACACCAATAATTTTTCTGGTCCAGTGCCTGAAACAATCGGAAAGCTCAAGTACTTGTTTGAACTAGATCTCAGCAATAACAAGTTCAGTGGCGGGTTTCCTGTGCAAGTTCTTAAAGCAACGAGATTGACGTTCTTGGACCTCAGGTTCAACTCATTTTCAGGGCCTGTGCCTTCAGGGGTCTTCAATCTAGACGTCGACGTGATCTTTCTCAACAACAATGAGTTCTGTCAAGCACTTCCTGATAATCTCGGCTCAACACCTGCACTTTACCTGACTTTTGCTAACAATAAATTCAATGGTCCAATCCCGAGAAGCATTGGCAAAGCTCCGAACTTGTTGGAGGTTCTTTTCCTGAACAACCAGTTCTCAGGTTGTTTACCATATGAGATTGGTTTCCTGAAGAAAACCAATGTATTTGATGTGAGTGTGAACAAGTTGACAGGTCCAATGCCGCACTCATTTGGGTGCCTGGCAGACATGCAGACCCTGAACTTGGCTTGCAATGAGTTTTACGGTACAGTACCGGAGTCCGTGTGCCAGTTGCCGAACCTTTCGAACCTGACTTTGTCGTATAACTATTTCACTCAGGTTGGTCCTGAATGCAGGAAATTGATACAAAGAAAGACACTTGCTATTGAAAAGAACTGCATTGTCGGTGTCCCAAACCAGAGATCAGCAGCCGAATGTGAAGCATTTTTCTCCAGGAAAATAACTTGTCCCAATGAGAAGTCAATGAACTACGTTCCATGTAAGAGGGGTGGTTACTCGAAATCATCACTGGGGACTGATGCTCGAAAATTAACTGTGGCAGCTTCACCGCCTAGATCATACGATGCGCTTTTACCTCACAAATTGAGGTTACAGGACTTTCAGGTCCATCTATAATTGTCTCTTTGATAAATCTTCTGCTACATATATACGATTAGTTAATCTCCTGTTTGTCCTAAAATGGATGAACAAATGTTAATTGTATGTTTCTGATCGGTGCTAAATAATAGTGGTAAACCCTGTTCGTCTGGAATCAGATTGAACCATGTTAATGCTTTCCTGTCAATTTATTGTTTTCTGCTTTCTGTTCCATTATTTGGTAGAAATCTGACGGTAACACAAAAAGCAAACATCACACTGAAACCAATACCATAATCTCAATTGCAAGTTTAGATTCTACCAGGATTGAGATACGAGTCCACTATAATTCGGGAAAGAAATGCTTGAATACAAATTCAGATGGTGACATCCAATAGAAAAGAGATAGATTCATTATCTCAAAAAATGTTAACAATTCAGCTCTACGCGAGAATAGAAGTCCAAATGATTTATTTCTCTGTGATTCGTATAACTTCCCTTGGATAAGGCAAAAGGGAGATGCTCCATTCCTCCACGTGTACTTCTTTCCAAGATCAACTCCTATAAGCATCCATTTTTCTGCAACTCCCCGACATTTTGTGATCTATTAAAAGGAAAAGACTTACTGGCTTTCCAATTTCAATGTATAAAATTTTGGGTCTACAAAATTGACACCGAGTCTACGGTTAGATTTGACAATTTCTTCTCAAACATTTTCCTGCTTTAGAAAAATAGAAAGAGAAGCCTAACTGGGTAGGGTCTTAACGGCCATGATATGTGTAATCTACTACAATTCTAAGCACCAGAAAGTTGGGGTTATCTAAAGATAATAAGGTGTCTATTGATACTCCATTCTGAGACGGAGACAGCCTACAATTGTTTTCATGCGGTTGAAAACAATTGTTAATAATTTCCCTTTATAGTATAAATCTATAATTAGTTATAGCTATAGTCTATTATGAAGTTAGTTATTTTCAGAGTTCTAGAACTCTTCTATTCAGTCGTCACATATATTAGTTTGTTATCATCTGCAGTTATATAAATAGAATCCAGCTCTGCAGATAAATGGGTCATCTTTATCATGAATACAATCTATTCAAGTTTCACCTTCTTCTTGCTTTTTATTAATTAATTCTAATACTTGATCATGGTATCGGCGCAAGGTTGCTCATCTTCTTTTGATCCAACTACCATCACCTCGAATTTAAAATTTTCCTTGGCCATCAAATTAGATCGTAATAATTACTTGAATGGAATGTTACGAGGCATTCGGACACTAAACTGGTCGGCGATTGCTTTGTTGATGACGATCGGGGAGGTGTTCGGTTGCTTAGCTGGTCCGAAGGTGGGGCGGCATTTTGGCAACCTAGGTATATTGTGGTGCTAGGTGATACTGAGATTGTGGAATTTTCGGATTGGGGCTGAACCCCATGCTCGAGCATGCCCGATAGCATCATGCGCAAGGAATCCTTGACGACACATCTCTTATTGAGTCGGTTTCGACGCGCGGGTACTATTTGATAGATCCGATCGTGAGTGTCATCTCCCCACGTTGTGCACCACGACGTATCTGATACTAAAAGGATTTGGTCTCGATTTATTTATTGACGAGAAAGTATCACCACCATTAAAGTCTGTGTCGAATTCAACCATACTAAATGGATCATTACTAGGAAAAACACTATCCATCGAATATATTGCCTAGAGTAAGCAAGACCAGATCATTTTAGGTTAGTTGCGATCCTCAATATCGGAGTTTGGTCTTAATCAACTTGTTAACTGCAACACATCATGTGAGCTATAGAAATCCATTAAGGTAACATACACATCACAGTCTCAAGCAAGATTCTTTTATTTGAAAATTCAATTATAAACTACTAAGAAGGGATCCATGAGCATCACTGAATATGTTAATAAAATCAAAGGCATTGTTGATAATCTAAATTCAATCAGATGTGTGGTGTCTAATGAAGATATTATAATGTATGTAATGACTGAACTTGGTATTGAATATGATTCCATTATCGCTAGTGTCACAATAAGGACTGATAAATTTAGTGTGAATGAACTTTATGCAATACTAATGAACCAAAAAGCTCGTCTAGAACATTACAATGTTGCAACCACTATTGATATGCAGAACCCTTCAGCCAACATTGCTATTACTGGACATCAAAGAGAAAGAGGTCCATGATACACTCAAACTTCTGGAACTCATTTAAACCAAAACTGTGGTGGAGGCCAAAAAAATAGAGGACAGGGAAGAGGTTACAGAGACAGAGGACATGGACACAACAAACCAGTATGCTAGGTTTGCGACAAACCTGGACACACAATAGCAATCTATTACTATCGGTATGATTCGAATTACCAAGGATAGTCTCAACAACAACAACAAAATCAACAAATGTCTCAGGGGCAATAGTATCATCCATCACAAATGTCAGCCATCATTGCCAAACCCCAATCAGTAACAGATCCAAACTGGTTCCTCAACTGTGGAGCGACACATCATATTTCTAATCGTCTTGGAAATTTGAAGATCGACAAGAATGAGTATTCTGGAGGTCAAGTCTAACTGTAGGTAATGGTCAGCAACTAAACATCATGCATTTTGGATCAAGTTCTTTACCTATATCTCAATATAATATCCAGTTAAACCACGTATTGCACATAACCAAGAATTTATTAAGTATCGATAAACTCACTAACGATAATCCTATTTTTATTGAATTTCACAAGGATCTATGTTTGGTCAAGGACAAGAGAACGAGAAAAGTGTTTCTGAAAGGAACAACTAAAAATGGATTATACTGTCTTCCTCTTCCTCAAGCTGCTCACTCACCTCACTCAACAATCGCCAGCTATCCTATTGACTTTAGTCCAAAAACCTATATGTCTAGCCTAAATAAGACATACACTTTAAACTTTGGCATACCAAACTTAGTCACTCATGAGAGTTTGTAGTCAAAATTTTGTTTTGAAGCTTTATCATATACCTTTCATTAATGGTATGTTTTTGGATTCTTGTGATGCCTGTCAATTAGGAAAAAACCACACATTACTTTTTCAAGTTGCACAAAATAAAACCACCTCTCCTTTATAGCTCATACATGTAGATTTATGGGGTTCTATACCCATAGCTTCAAAACAAGGTTTCGTTTATTATCTACAAATTCTAGATGATTTTTCGGGATATAGTGGGACTTATCTGTTGAAAAACAAATTCCAAGCATTTGAGTTTTTCAAAAACTTCAAAGCAATGACAGAAAAATAGTTTGATAAACCCATTAAAAGTGTTCAAACCAATTGGGGAGGAGAGTTTAGAGTTCTTAAATCCTTCCTCACCTTTCTTGTTATCTTATTCCAACATCCGTGTCCTCACACTCACCAAAAAAAATAGGAGAGTAGAGAGGAAACATAGAGACATCATAGAGAAAGGCCTAACTCTTTTATCACAAGCTTCTTTGCATTGTCGTATTAGTGGGGAGCTTTTGGAACTTTTGTCTATCTCATTAACTAACTTCCCACACCTATACTGCATCATTAAACAACTTTTTATAAGTTTTTTGGTCATCACTCGAATTACAACATACTAAAAACCTTTGGTTAAGCATGTTTTCCTCACCTTAGACCATACAATCAACATAAATTTAATTTTCATAGCCAAAAATGCATTTTCTTAGGTTATAGTCCAAACCATAGAGGATTCAAGTGTTTGGATTCATTGAGAAAAATTTACATATCTTGGGTTGTCATCTTCAATGATTTTGATTTTCCCTTGGCTAATAATCCTTCTTTCAACAAAGCCTTAGCTGAAAATATACCTATTACTTTAAAAATTTCTAGCACCTGCAAGTGTTAAGATAGTATGATTCATCTGAAGTGGCATCTCAGAGAGGCATTAACTCCACCCCTGCTTCTTTACAATCTCAAGAAGGTATTAACTCCCCCTTTGCTTCTTTACGTTGTCCACCCAACCGAAATCCTAATTCTCATTTTGATTATTCTACCTCAGAACCAGTACCTCCACCTGATTCTACAGTTCAAGACATCTCTCATTCTTCAAATATACCTATAGCGTCTCCTACAACCATCGAACCACCCAACATAGCTATTAACACACACCCCATGATCACTCATAGTAAAACAGGTATTTACAAACCAAAAACCTACCTCATTAATCAACCAAAACCTGAAAAACTTGAGCCAAATGGTGTGAGTCAGGCACTGAAAATTCCTCAATGGCAACAAGCTCTTGAATACAGCTCTCACATCAAATTCTACGTGGGAGCTAGTTCCATATCAGCCAGAGATGAAGATTGTTGCCAACAAATGAATTTTCAAAGTCAAATATAGAGTAGATGGATCCATTGAACGACATAAACCACGTTTGGTAGCCAATTCGCACTATCTTAAGTTTGGCAGTAACTCAAAATTGGGACATTCAGCAACTAGATGTTAATAATGCGTTTTTGAATGGCTATCTGAAGGAACCTGTTTATATGCTATAGTTGGAAGGATTTGTTAGTAAAGGCAAGCCTTATCATGTTTGTCTTCTCAGAAAGGCATTATATTGTCTTTGTTAGGTGCCTAGACCTGGTTTGATAAACTTAAAACTACTCTTTTGCATATAGGTTTCTCTAATGCCAAAACAGATACCTCTTTATTCATTTACAACACTAATGGTGTTTACATATTGTTTCTTATCTATATAGATGACATTCTCATCATTGAGAATACTAAATTTCTTATTCAACAGTTGATCAACAAGTTGAACAAAGAATTTGCCTTGAAGCAACTCGAATCTCTTCACTTTTTCTTAGGCATTCATGTTACCAGGAGCTCCCATAGTCTTCATCTTTCCCATACCAAATATATTGAATCCTTGCTAAAGAAAGCAAACATGAGCTCTACCAATCCTCTTCTAACTCCTTTCTCTTCAAGTAAGACTATAACTAGCAATGAGTTGGAACCTTATTGAAATCTAAGTTTCTATTGTAGTATTATTGGAGGCTTACTATATGTTACTATCACACGACCAAAAATTTCATTTATTGTTAACAAACTCATCCAATGCATGTAGAGTCCTTTCGAGGCATATTGATGTGCTTGTAAAAGGGTATTGCGACACCTTCGAGGAACAACAAACCAAGGCTTGTTTTATAAACCTTCTCAACACTTTGAACTTACTATATTCTCTTATGCAGATTGGGCTGCAGATTTCATTGACCGTAAATCCATCGATGGTTATTGCATTTATCTTGGTGGGAATTTAGTTTCCTGGTTCTTTAAAAAACAACAGGTAGTGGCTTTGTTGGGACCCGATCCGAGAGCCGGATCCCGACCGGAAAACGGAAAATCGAAAAGCGAGAAATCGCTAATCGTGATACAAATCGAATTATCAGA
>JANKYF010000226.1:62681718-62694783 GCA_029829435.1 Erythroxylum hondense | reverse complement strand
TATCAAATTTTGCCTCAAACAAAAGTCAACTCTCAAAGTCAAACATTCTCTCTCCAAAAAGTCAAACTTTCTAAATCTTTCAAATTTTCACACTTTTTCTTTTTAATTCTTACTATCCAACTTCATTTCAATCAACTCATCCACTTTTGAAAACTTCTTATTTTTACTCAAAGATCGGGGTCCAACAGGCTTATTCAAGTACCGAGTCTGTATATCACTCCTTAGTTGTTGCTGCCGCTGAAATTACATGGTTTCTTTACTTACTGCAAGAAATGAGGCTTAAAAAATCTCGAAAAACCCATACTTTGGGTGGACAACATCAGTGTAACTTTTCTTACTACTAATCCTATCATGCATTCCAAATCTAAGCATATAGAGATTGATGTGCATTTTGTTCACGATCTTATTGCCGAGCAAATTTTAGAAGTACGTTATGTTCCCACTTTGGACCAAGTAGCATATATCATGACCAAGGTGTTGTCCTCCAGTCGCTTTAATTATCTTGAAACCAAGCTCACTGTGCTTTCGCCATAGCCTCGCTTGAGGGGGGATGTTGAAAACAATTGTTAATTTGCCTTTATTGTATAAATCTGTAATTAGTTAAAGCAATAGTCTATTATGAAGTTAGTTATGTACAGAGTTTTAGAACTCTTCCATTCAATCACCACATGTATTAGTTTGTTACCATCTGCAATTATATAAATAAAGTCCAGCTCTCTGCAGAGAAATGGATCATCTTTATCTTGAATACACTCTATTCAAGTTTCACCTTCTTCTTGCTTTTTATTAATTAATTCTAATACTTCATCATATACAAGTTATTTTTATTTTATTATGTAAGCAATATTGCATTGATTAGAATACTTCGTTATCTAAGATCGGTCAGTTGGAATTTTTAGACAGACTAAATAGATTTTGTATTGTTTTCCTCTTTCGTATAGTACTTTTGTATTAGGTTTTGATGGTGTACATATAGAAAATGTTGAAAGACACATTGTAGACATTCGGGTTTCATGCAATGAAATGAGAAAAAAGTTGATTTTTAAAAAATATTGTGATTTTCTATTGATGTTCATAAGTGATTAAGGATATGATGCCATGTGAAGCGAGTGCAGTAAGAGAACGTAGCGTGCCCTTATCCTAGGTTATATGCCGAAATGACCTCCAGATGTCTCGATGCGTATCCTGAGGTAAGGGGGCGCTACACTTCAGTTAGAAGGTTGAGCTCCAATACTTATTTATAGAGCAAGCATTTGTCTTCTTCTTTTCTTTGTATTGGTTACACTAATCACTTACTTGAACAACTTGTGCTAATGACCTTAACGATCCTTTTAAAGAATGATCACCTATCTAAACTGAATATAATTATATTTGTGGTCCTCTAGTAGAATTAATCTTTATCCCTATGTATGTCTAAACAGAGTAAATGTATCTTCTTTATATGGATATGTTAACAGACAAATACATTCTTGTTCTTCTAATAGAGTTTAAATCTTAATTTGCCTATATTAAGTCCTTAATAGACTTATTATAATGATAATCACGTTATTCTCCATTAATCTATACAAAGAACCAAAAAAAGCAGATGAGATATGAAGAATCTACGGTGAGGAGAAGAAAGTGTCCGAAGCAGAAAAGAGGGAAAGAGAGAGAAGCTCTCGAAACTTCCTTCAGACAGGGAAAAAAATGAATTGGCTTAATTCACTTCCACGTGACACATACTACACTGTCATATTACATACAAGTCAGAAGCAAAATGTAGCAACGATAATGTAAAATACACAAAGCAGCATTAACATTTGAAGCAAATTAAAGCAGCAGACACATATATAAAATGCACAACTTCACCAGCATGTTTAATCAAGTCACGTGAAGAGCTCCTATAAAGACTCTGACTCAGTCAAAGCACATCTGAAAGCTAAGCATTCAACTCCTATAAAAAGAGCACAGTTCAAGCATCAGATGACCATTGGCATTTTTACATTACATTGTAAGCAAAATCAGTAAGTGTAAGAATCAGAGTGAAAAATTATCAGAGAGTGTTAGAGTACTAACCTATAGGTACTGGGGAGTTTTTAGACTCTTTTGCAAGTGTTTACATAAACACTCAATCTCTATACAATTTTTTCTCTTCTTCTTGATATAGTGGAACCACTACAAGTGAGATCCTTGGACGTGGATAGTTTTAAACTATCAAACCAAGCAATAAAGAGTTTGAGGAGTATTACAACAAGAAAGGAATCCTAAGGTACAAAATAGTAAAATCTACACCTTAGCAGAATGGAGTTGCTAAGAGACTCAATAGGACTCTCCTAAAAAAGACAAGGTGCATGTTACTCTTTTCGAGTTGCTCACACTCTCTATGGAGAGAAGCAATTAGGACAGTAACCTACCTAGTTAATAGGCTCCCCACATTTGCTAATGATTACAAGACTCCATAAGAGGTTTGGAATGGTAAGAAACCTAACCTTACTCACCTTAGGACTTTCGAGTGTGTAACTTATGCATATCAAAAAGAGGAAAAATTGGAACCTAGAGCAATCAAGGGAGTTTTCCTAGGCTATTCAGAGGGGGTAAAGGGATACAAGATCTTACTACTTCAAAAGGGAGGTTATAAAACTATCATAAGCAGAGATACCATCTTCAAGGAAGATGAATTCCCTCTGCTAAACAATAATTCTTCAAATTCAGACTATCAAAGGGAAATTCAGGAGTAATTAGGTTCACAGAACCAATTAGTCCCTTTCTATGTACCACCAAAACCTGATGAAGTTGGCACTACACAATCTGTAGATATGGAGCCCATACAAGGTATTACACATTATGAACAAAGGACAGAAGAGGCTGAAGGAATGGGTGAAGAAGAAATCCCACACACAACTTCAGCTGATGAACAAGGAAGCATACAAGACCATTAACTCACAAAGGATAGACAGCCAAGATAGAGAATCCCTAATAGGAGGTACATTGACTCAAACTTAGTTGAATATGCTTTTCTTGTGGATGAAGGTATTGAATGGAAGGCTCTTGAAATTTTTGAAGAAGCCATGAATAGAAGTGATGCTAAACAGTGGAAGGAAGCTTATGAAAAAGAGTATTATTCTCTAATGAAGAACATGACTTAGACTTTAGTGCCTAGACCTCCTGAAGTCAAATTGATAGAGAACAGATGGTTATTCAAGCTAAAAGAAGGAATAATATAAGCTGAACTAAGAATCTACAACATGAGACTTGTAGCTAAGGGGTATAGACAGAAAGAAGGAGTTGACTACAAAGAAATATTCTCACTAGCAGTCGAATTTAAGACAATCAGACTCATTCTAGTGTTAGCTACTATCTACGACTAGGAAATCCATCAAATGGATGTCAAAATAGCCTTCCTATCTGGAAAGCTAGAGGAGATTATCTACATGAAACAACCAGTTGGTTTTATAGACAAAAATAAGTTTGATTATGTCTGCCTACTTCATAAGTTCCTATATGGGCTGAAGTAAGCACCTAGACAGTGAAACAAGAAGTTCCATGAGATAGCAAGTGAGATAAACTTTATAAGAAGTGCCTATGACTACTGCTTATACTACAAAAACTTAGGAGGGACAGAAGCCATCTTCATGCTAGGCTATGTAGATGACTTAATTATTGCTGGAAAAGAGCTAGGCAGAATAATTGAAGTAAAGAACACTCTGAGCAAACACTTTGAAATGAAAGACTTGGGAGAAGTCAGAAATTACTAGGGATGCAAATTATAAGGAATAGAAGGGAAGGAAAACTATGGTTGACTCAACAAAGCTACATCCAAAAGGTACTAACTCAGTTCAACATGGAGTTGGCAAAACCTGCGTCTATTCCTATAAGCTCACATCTTCAGATGGTTGCTGGAAAGAGCCCCCAAACTGAAGAAGAAAAGAAGGCTATGTTAAAATACCCTATGATGTTGGAGTTGGTATCCTCATGTATATGATGCTTTGTACTAGACTTGATCTTGCCCATGCATTTAGCATTCTAAGCAAGTTCATGTCCAATCTTGGCTTTGAGCACTGGCAAGGACTGAAGAATGTTTTCAGATACCTTGTTGGAACCCTAAGCTATGGATTCTGTTTCACTAAAGCTAAGCTATCTAAAATCAACAGTTTAAGCTTACATGGATATGTAGATGTAGAATACGTAGCAGATAAAGACACAAGAAAATCAATTTCTGCATACTACTTTACACTAGCAGGAAACACAGTTGGAAGGTATAACAACAGTCAATTGTATCACTCTCAACTACAGAAGCAGAATTTTATGCTATTACAAAAGGGGTAAAAGAATTAACATGGTTATCAGGCATACTGAGAGAAATCCGAGCTAACCTAGCTACAACAATAATTTACACTATCAGTCAAAGTGCAGTTTACCTGAGTAAAGACCTGGTCTTGCATGAGAGGTCCAAGCATGTTGATGTTCGACTACACTTCGTGAGATATAGAATAGCGTAAGGCTTATTAACCTGGAGAAAATCAAAGGTGAGCAAAACCCTTCGGACTTTAGAACAAAAATATTAACTCAAAAGAAATTTATTTTTTTGCAGGGACTATTTACAAATTACAGAAGCCCCTTAATTCTGAAGATAGATCCATCTGATCTCATTGGTGTAGCAAAAACTACAATTTTCAGATTCTAAATCACTCACAGATCGGTGCTTTGAGTATAGATAAATAGAGAAGGAGGAAAAAAAGTGATGATAATCATGTTATTCCCCACTAATCTATAACAGAACTAACAAAAGTAGAAGAGATATCAAGAATCGAAGGCGAGAAGAAGAAACTGTCTGAAGCAGAAAAAAGGGAAAGAGAGAGAAGCTCTCGAAACTTCCTTCAGATAGGGAAAAAAATGAATTGGCTTAAGACATATCCACGTGACACATACTACATTGTCGTATTACATACAAGTTAGAAGCAAAACGCAGCAATGACAATGTAAAACACACAAAGCAGCATTAACATTTGAAGTAAATTAAAGAAATAGACACATATATAAAATGCACAACTTCAGTAGCATGTTTAATCAGGTCACGTGAAGAGCTCCAATAAAGACTCTGACTCACTCAACGCACATCTGAAAGCCAAGCATTCAACTCTTATAAAAAGAGCATAGTTCAAGCACCAGATGACTTTTGACATTTTACATCACATTGTAAGCAAAATCAATGAGTGTGAGAATCAGAGTGAAAAATTATCAGAGAGTGCTAGATTACTAACCTGTGGGTACTGGGGAGTTTTTATACTCTTTTGCAAGTGTTTACATAAACACTCAATCTCTGTACAATTTTTTCTCTTCATCTTGACATAGTGGAACCACTATAAGTGAGATCCTTAGATGTAGATAGTTTTAAACTATCGAATCAAGTAATTTTGGTCTTCTTTTACTTTCTGCATTTTATACCATCTGCAAATAACAAATCTTTATCAGTCTTTTAAGGTTTAAAAGTAACAGTACAGCACAACTTTCGCAACGCTTATTAATTATAATATTGTTCCTCCATTTGGTTATATTATGATAAATTTATACTTTACTAAATTTGGTGCTAAAATAGTTGAAATGGCCTTGCTTATTTATAGGAACTTCTAAAACAAACATGACATTTTGCATCAGGCTACCTCATGACTATGAATTGAACTAGAAAAAAGGTTCTTAAGTTTTATTTTGTACGAATAGAATTCCAGTGAAAAGCTATAAGCATTGCGTAAAATCTTAAAACCCAAAAGGAAGAGATGATTGATAGAAACATCATTATATCTCGTACAAATTTCGTTGTCGCCTTAAATAGAAGCTTGAAAAACATTTCATTCAAAAACTTATTACAATCATGAAGGAAAAGATGAAGGTGATAAAGAAGATGATGGAGAAGATGAAGACGATGAAGAAGATGATGGCGATAGAGAAGATGTTCGTTGTTAGCTTAAGGTTTATTATTAATGATTTTGATGATTACTATATAATATTTCAAAATTCAAAATTGATTTATTTCTCTTTATTTGAATAAGTAAAGATATAAATTTTAAAAGGATATAAAATCCAGTTATCTGCAATAGGATAAATGTTTCCTTTCTTACAGGAATCTTCTTAATGAACTGACCTGATTTATTAGAAATGATTCCACAAACATATGGAAGGATCTTGCTAATCACATAATTCGTAAATCAGTTCTGAGATATTGTCAAAGTTTTTAAAACGTCTGGATACTGCAAGATTATAGCAAAGATGATATCGATAAGTCTTTAGATTCAAAGACAACTTATAATATAAGTGAAGCAACAACTAGTTGAAAAAAATGTCTATTTAAGGAAAAATCACTACGTTTGCAAATAAGTCAGATTTTTTAAATACATTATCAACATCAATATTCTCGAAAAGTCATATCTTTAACAATCATTTTGTGCCTTAGAAAGAGAAAATACTCTATTGAGAGAGACTATTTTTCCTTGAAGCTTACATTGAGCAAATCATATATTCATTTTTGTTGAGGGCTTGTAGAGACTTGTTAAACACTACGAGTGTGAAAGGTTGAAGAACCTTGAAAAACATTTACTTGTGAGTTTGAAGAGGCTCGTCAAAATTTATTATTTGAAGTTTTATAGTGAAATATTCAAGTTGGATACTTGAGGAGTGGATGTAGACTTCATTATAAGTCGAACCAGTATAACTTGATTGTGTCATTCTTTTTCTCTTCTTAACCTTTAAATTTTCGCATTATAGTATTAGTGTTTCCAATTTGCAAGAGGTTCTTTCAGTTTTAGAATTGAATAGACTTCTTCTGTTTTAATATTATAAGAGATTTCTATTTTTTTTTTAACGTTAACAATATCCTTTCGTTTTGAATGTTAACAGACTTCTTTTATTTAAAGACTCATTTCATTGAAATTTAACGATCTCTTATTGATTATGAATTGATAATAACTTGCAAAATTTTTAAATCACACACAATTTATCCCTTTTTCATGTGTTTACTTTATTAGCCGCAAGTCGAACAATGAGTTTAGAGCAGAGAATTGCTGTGTCAAGTCAAATATAGAATGGCGTGAGAGAGTCTGAGATTGAAGAAAAGGTTATAGATAACTTCTTTAAGTTTAATTCCTTAAATATTAATTTTTATTTAATATTAACTGCCCAGATTTCTCATTGGTACGGACTTAAGGAGTCTGGGAAAGCTAAGTGAGGACCAAAGAGAACTCTGGATGATAATAGTGCACTTTTGGGATATAAAGTGTGAGAAATTAATGTTCGGTCTAATGTAGAATTAGGAACATTTTTCAACAATTGAACGTAGCTTTCAAATATCAATTGGAGCTAAGTCGATGTTAAAATGCAAAATTTTGTCATGATTCTCTCGTATTTGAAATGTACCGAGCCTCTTGTCCATACGAAGATGGGGCTATTCAAGCTACCTACAGTACCAGTCCAAGCAAGGGAAACGTGAGCCTTGTCAATTATAATTGTCTGCCCTTGTTCTCACTCATCTCTGTACCGTCAAATAATTGCAACTTCTCAATTTAATTCGTATAACGTGACGTTCTACCTACATACAAACAATCTACCCTGTGGCTTGTATCACTATAAAACTTTTTAAAAAATAGCAAAATTAATTCAGAAGCCTCCAAAGTCTAGATATTAGAATTTGAAGTGACGAAACAATTAGAAATGCAAATTGGTTGATATTCAAAACAATAAAGGAGAAAGGCTGGCTCGGGTCGTGGCATTCAAGGAGTGAACAAGACAGTACTCCTAACTTGGCCCACATGTAAAAGCCTGCACGTTCCACTGCAACGACTCACCATTATCAGTGTTAATGTACCCTCTACCGACTTCCTTACCTTTGTCCTTTCCCCACAGCTTACGCTTCTCTCACCCGTTTGTCACAAACCCAAGGCAACCCATGTCATTGTTTTATTTAAAGAAAGCGAAAGAGAAAAAGATATTAAGCGTATACACTCGCTTTCCGCGCGTACGGTCTCGGAGATTCGACAAATCTTTAAAAACATGGAGAGGGATGGCTAAAGCTAAAGCTACAGCTTTGCCTCTGCCTCAAGTCTAAAGCCCTGGTATCTAGTACGTGGTTAAGGTTCCCTAACATCACCGACACATCTCCTTGTGTCTTTTTCGTAAACTCCTGACGTTTGATTTCAAGAAGATTAAGGAATCGATGTTTTGATTGAAGTTTTGGGGCTTTGTTGATTGTTGTCGCTTTTGTATTGCTTTGCGGTTTAGGGTCAAGTATTGAATAGGACATGCTAATTGCCTTTCTTTGCTTAATTATCCTCAATCAGAGGCTATAAGTGTTTCAAAATTTTTGTTTTCAAAATTTCCCACCTGTGTCCACCCACCAAACAGGACTCCCTACAAAAGCAAAACTTGAGAAAGGTGATACCTTGAGATGTTCATCATTGACCCGATGGTTCGCAGTCTTTAGACCTATAAACTTACAGTTGATGACCTATTTAGCATCAGCAAACTTAAACTTAAAAGATTTATAATAAAAAAAACTATGTAATGATACAAGTAATCACACAAAATGCATTTCATTCGTCGCTATCGTCTTCACCCCCTTCCTCAATTGGTAAAGATGCAAGCTTTGATCTTGATGATGGCGGTGATGATGAGGGCCTTTTCCTAGTTTTACAAAACTGATAAATGCTATTAGCTTCCACTCTCTCTACCACGAAATGCCCCAATGAGTCCACTGTTTCCACCAAGTTCTCTTCGCACAAGAACTCATCACTGAAGACTCTCTCCACTTCCCTGTCAAATTCATGCACAAACACATGCGTCTTCTTGTCACCGCCTCTCTTACTCCTCGCCAACACACCGCCGGTGAATATCGGCGACATCCTTCCGGCAGCCGCTGGAAAATACCCACGTGGGCCATCAACCAAGATCACATCCCATGCCACTTCGTATATGTGATTCGGCATGTCGTTTATGGCAAGCTTACAATCAGAGAACAGCAAGTTCTGCACAGGCCTACACTGGTCTTCAACTTGAGAGTTTGTGAGCGAGAGAAGCTCACTCATTTCGCTGACTTTGGTTGTGTATTGAATGTCATAAGCCTCGATTTCTGGGTGGTTTTTCTCAAAATTTGACACGTAGTACTCGCTCTCGTCGAGGAAAATCGTACGGCCGTGGAAATTAAGTGATTTCCACAGAAGGGTCTCGTGGGTTAGGCCGAAAACGAGGAAGTTGCAAGGAGAGCAGCGGTGGAGAGCTGCGGCGACGGCAGAGAGCTCGGCGGCGGTCATGTGATGCGTGGTGGCATTCGACGTGGCCGCGTAGTGAATGAGGGCCACGGCGGTGGAAGATGGTAGAGGATAGGATAAGGCAGAGGAGGCGGCGATGGTGGCGGAGGAGGAAGGGACGGTGGTGGTGGTGAAGAGGGTGATAGTGAAGAGTAAGGTGAGAAAAGTGAGTATAAAGAGTAACCGACAGCGGTTGGAAGCTTGTGTCTTGTGGATTGAAGGGTGGAGGACAATGAGCTTTGTGTTGGTGTTGCTCTTCATTTCCTAGAATTGAGATATATTGTCAAACACTCGCTCACTCTCTGGAGCTGTGTCTGATTATTTCCCAGTTGAAAACTTGAAACAAGATTTCAATTTGCCGTAAGTTGGGAATTTTAGAGTTAAATGAGAGGAATCCACGGAGGAGATTGAGCAGACCCGCTCGAATCCCAATGGAAGAACGAAAGAATTTAGTGAGACGGACGGTGGTAGGGTATGGTCTATTAAGAATTGCGGTGGAATTGTTTGGTAGTTTGGTTCAAAAACTTGGATTTAATGTTCGTAACCATTACTTTAAAATCTACAATTCCTCCTGATAACATATTCTAATGCATGAATGACTCATTTAATGCGAGAGATAAGTTACAAGATTCTAATTTCCTACCGAAAATTTGACTTTTTTTTTTAAATTAGACACCATGAAGGTAAAGGTGACTTGCTCGTTATTGAATTTTTTTTTTTTTATACAAGGGAAATTTACAACACAACAAAATTAACTAGCACAAGACTCCGCGGTACACAAGTCCAATCCTGTCCCTGTGGATGAAATCTAGCATAAGCAGCGGAGGTTCCCAAAGAAGATGAAGTTCGGAGCTTGCCAGGCTTGCAAGGGCGGCCAAGTGATCCGCGCACTAGTTCCCTTCACGGTGCACGTGCGTGATTTGCACCTCTCAATCCCACATGAGTAGTTCACAAGTATCTGCCAGCAAAAAATTATTAATATCAATCTCGGTAGTGGGAGAGGAAAGTATGTTAATAACTTCTAACGAGTCCACTTCTAATATGACACGGCGCTAACCGAGAGACCATGTCAACGTGAGGCCCAAGTGAAAAAACCCGCCGCACCACTGCCTGTGACAATCCCGAGTTAGACCGCGCCAGCGGTAGCGATGCGTGTCCCTAGTTTAAAAGCTTCGTCCGTGTTGAGTTTTACCCAATTCTCTGACGGTTTCGTCCAGCCCACCCGAGTGCCTACCAATATGCCCTGGTGTGGGTATACACAGCTTTCCACTGCCCTTGCCCTTACGATCCACTCCACATACTCCAAAACAATCTTCGTACCATCCTCTAGCCAGGTAAACTCTTCGTCGAAAAGACTTTTATTTCGTCACGTCCAAAGCGTCCAATACGCGGTGCCAATAGTAGTCCAGTCCCCTATCAGCCCCTGAGAGTGCTTTAGAAGGTTGGACGCACCCAACCTGCCACATCTTGGTGCAAGAAATCCGTGTCGACTACCTCCGTGGGAAATTTTCTCCAAAAAGTGGACACTCTCAGACAATCCCGAAGGACATGTAAAATGTATTCTTCCTGCCCGCAAACGTGGCAACTGTTATCAGTCGCAATGTGTCTCACCACACGTTGGTGATTCGTTAGGAGTTTCTCCTTGGTCATGAGCCAAAGGAATACTCTGATTCGTTGAGGCCCCGCCCATTTCCAAATTAAGGCCCGGAGACTCTGATCCCTATCTGAGTTTTGCCCTTCGATCAATTCATAGGCTAATGCCACCGTGAATCGTCCATGACTCGTGTATCCCCATCTTATAGTATCTTCCTCCGCATTGGTTACATTGGGGGATATCTACGCTAAATCCAAGCAGATTGAGGATGGCAGGTAATGTTGAAATTCCACTTCCAGTGGCCATCCTCTTGTTGTAAGTTTGCTACCCTAGTGTATAGGTCGCCTTCTGATATTGGAGAGGTCACCACATTGAGTAGAGGTCCCCAATCTTTCACCCAATTGTCCTGCCAGAAGTAGATATGCTGATCGTTATCGAGTTACCATTTAATACCTTATATGACATATTTCCAAGTGGCCGTAATTCCCCTCCAAAAGCATGAAGCCCTTGGCCTTTTGATTGAATCAGGGATGTGGTACGGGTCCATATGATATTTAACCCATACAATTCTGATCCATAATGCCTAAGGTTTTGTAAGAAGTGTCCATCACATTTTGGTAAGTAAGGCATCATTGGTAGAGCTACGAGCAGTCAGTCACTACAGTACTCTCATGGCATCAAAATAATAAACCCACAATATAAAACATCACTAAATTTTAAAACCAAGATTCTTTCTCATTTCATAGCATCAGACAGAAATATAGACAAGTCTATCAGTTCCCACTGTCTAAATACATTACTCCAAAAAAAGAAACTGATACAAAAGTCTATACTAGGTCATCCACAAAATCAATCCCAGCTGACCGACCTGTGCGCCATGCCTTCTCTTGCCAACGCGCTCACACTGCAGGAAAAGTCTATCTCTGGAGCTAGGAGTCTAAACTATCGATCTTGAAAAATATAATGCAATTTTGGGTGAGTTTGCGAACTCAATGAGAAACCATCATCGATGGTTCACTCAATTCATGCATTACGCCAAAGCGTACAGCACAACATAATATCGCATTCAGCAAACCAATAGCAATTTACAGTTTCATAGAATCACAGAACTTAGAATTTCACAAATCAGTCATCACATCTATAGCATGCACTCTTGCCTATTTCCCATTCACAGTTTTCAATCCATCAGAGTGTGTATGCAATGCATATGTGACTCATTCCCATTTTATTTCAGTGTTGTGACCGAGCGCATAAACAGTGAACATTCAGTAATCGAGCTCAAGGCTCTTTTCAGTAATCGAGCTCAAGGCTCTTTTCAGTACAGTGGCAACTCAGGTCACAACTATCATTATTTGTTCATGCCTTTGTGTATGCAATGCAAAATGCCCAATAATTCACAGTCACATGGCAGTCAAATCTGATTTTTCAGAAACAGACATATCAATCTTAATCATTTACATGATCATACAATTCACATAGTCAGACAATTCACAGTTTCAGACAGTTTACAGAGAATTTAACAATCAGAAATTGAGGAACCAACTAGGTTACTCACCTGTACTTCCGAGCTACTGCCTGGAAGTCCCAGCCCTGTTCGTGGAATGACGATCCAACGGTACCTCTATAACAGTCAAATAGACACTCATTACTAAATGCTCAATCAGAAAGATTCAATGATGCACATGTCTTAAAGAAAAGATGTACGATGCATGTTTAGGACCTTCCCGGCACTAATTCCCAATTTCCACTTTCTTTAGTCAGAATTTAACCTTTCACTCACTTGATCAATAATGACTCATTTCATCTCAATAGCATAATATGAAACTCTACTAATTTCAATTCTAACATTCAGTCAATTTACCAAAGCATACCCACTAGGATATTCTCAAGAAAAACCTCAAAATCAATGTCACTATTCTCTAGATCATAATTCACCTATTATGTTCAATTTCTAGAACCCCAATAGCATTTCCTTCAATTCAGACATCTCACAATTATACCCCAATTGTCCAGAAACAACCCTTAGGGTGCAATAGCAATCTAAACCTAACTTTCATTCACAATTTGAGATCTTAAAACCTGGATTCAAACTCTCTTTCTTTACCTCAATTATAGACCTCTTTCTCTAGTTCATAACGAATCAAGAATCACCTCAATTGGAGGTCTACACCATTAGTTATGCCCCAAAAACTAAAATAC
>JANKYF010000226.1:62530560-62541341 GCA_029829435.1 Erythroxylum hondense | reverse complement strand
TAAACAAATTATCACCATTGTTCTTTATTAATATTTTAAATGAAAAAATTAAAAGCTCCTCACAAAAATATTTTATAATATATTAAATTAATAAAATGACATAATTGTTGATAAAAATATATTTTTTAGTATAAATGTTTTTAGTATAAAATTTATTACGTACGAGTCCTAGTAGAACAAGTGACATACAGAGTTAAAGCTCTTAACTTAAAAAGAGAACAGAACCAAACCACGCGCTCTTACATCACGTGTGCATAACTTCATATGTAAGTTACCTCTGATTAACTACTCTTGACTTGGTCCACTGGGATCCACTAACCCAAATCCAACGGCGTACAAATCTCGCCAACATCATAATCACCATCATCATCGTTTAGGGTTTTATTATTCACCTCTATATCCTCCCACAGGCGCCCCTACCGACCTCCTTGTTTTCGAGTGCAGTCTCTCTCTGCCCCTTACCTGCCCCTTTCTTTCTTTCTCCGTCTCTGACGTAGCTCACGCGCCGCCCTTTTGCCACCGGCGGCCAAAATTAGTTTATATTATTCCACCTTCCCTCTCCTCTCTTATCAGAAAACAGAAAAAAAAAATTAAGAATTAGAGAAGGAAGATAAAGCGCTCAAATTTTTACGTATCCTAGGCCTTTCATCGAACACTTTCCGTGGGTATCAGTTTCCGTTGTTGGTTGTGTTAGGATTTCTGGGTGGAGCCTATCTTTGTTAATAATACGAGGAGAGGGAAGATAATATAGAAAAAATTAAAAAAGTTCGTGGCTTTTGGGGAAAAGAATATTATGGCCCAGGTTCAAGTACCGGCTCAGTCTCAGGGCGTGAACGGCGGAGCCGCCAACCCGCAGTTTGTTACGACGTCGCTCTACGTCGGCGATCTGGACGTGAACGTTAACGATTCGCAGCTGTACGACGTATTTAACCAGGTGGCGCAGGTAGTCTCGGTTAGGGTTTGCAGGGACTTGACGACCCGTAGATCGCTTGGTTACGGATACGTTAACTACAGCAATCCTCAGGATGGTAAGGTTATAGTTTGTGTTAAAGTTTAGACCTTTTTGGCTTCTGGGTAACTGTTAAACCTGTATTCATTATTCTGTGGGAGAAATTGTGTTAATTTAGAACAACACATTAAAAAATGTAGAAGCAACTAGTTTGGTGGATTACATAAAGTAGTGGATTTATGTTGTTTGATTAGTGAGTTTAATTGTTTAAACACTGATATCTATTGTTAATTTTGGTGATAAACTGTGAGGTTGTCTGGGAGTTACAATATTATGTAAGAGCGACAACGCGTCAAGCTTGGATTGCACTACTTCCACAATTTTGTATTCTTTGACCATTTTTGTGATCCACGGTTATACAGTGGGTGAGGGAAGTGATGTAGGGAGTATCAATTTGAGTCATTTTTTGGCTGCAAAACATGTTCAGCACATTAGGTCTAAACTAATGTCAACTAGGAAACCTTGTTCTTGAAACCCTCGATGTTCTTCTGAAATTCAACCTTTAGTTAAATTATTATTTCATGAATGTGGCAACTGGCAACCCACTGATTGTAATTGTTGCATGTTATCCTCGTTAAACAGTAGGTTATTTAATGCTATGGATATTATGCTACTGATTGGTTGACAGGTTTAGGCTATCTTTTACCAGTTTCATTACTTGCTTCATAATCAATGTAATCATAATTGGTTGTGATTTTCCAGTTTCTGAAATTTAGAAAGATTTGCCAAAGCTATAATCTTTTTTCCTAGAATTGATTTATTATTAAGTTGTTAGTGATCATAAGAAATTGAAGTTGAAAGGCTTGCCGGTTGATCAATTTGGTGGATGAGCAATGTGTATACTCTCTCGCCCATCAATTATTTTCAGCATCATAATTGTGTTTTTGTTTTTTGGTAACGTTGCCCCTTTCTTCACTAATGTCTGTCTCTGTATATCCTACCCTTTCTTGCATCTGTTGACAGCTGCAAGAGCATTGGATGTGCTTAATTTCACTCCTCTTAATGGGAAGCCCATAAGGATCATGTATTCACATCGTGACCCAAGTCTTCGCAAGAGTGGTGCTGGAAATATATTTATTAAGGTAGCCATTTTTGCTATTGGGTGCTTTTGTAGTGGCATTACATTTATGTATTTTATGTTTCCATGCCTTCATATCTCTAACTTAGATTTTTTTCAAACATGACAGAATCTAGATAAGGCTATTGACCACAAAGCATTACATGATACTTTTTCGGCTTTTGGGAATATACTATCTTGCAAAGTAGCTACAGACTCTTCTGGCCAATCAAAGGGCTATGGATTTGTACAGTTTGAAACTGAAGAAGCAGCTCAGAAAGCCATTGAGAAATTGAATGGTATGCTGCTAAATGATAAGCAAGTTTTTGTGGGACCGTTCCTTCGCAAACAAGAAAGAGAAACTGCCATTGACAAGACAAAATTCAATAATGTATTCATAAAGAATCTTTCAGAAGCAACCACTGAAGATGACTTGAAGAAAACTTTTGGTGAATTTGGAACAATAACCAGTGCTGTTGTGATGAGGGATGTAGATGGAAAATCCAAGTGCTTTGGATTTGTCAACTTTGAGAATGCCGATGATGCTGCTAGAGCTGTTGAGGCTCTTAATGGAAAGAAATTTGATGATAAAGAGTGGTATGTTGGAAAAGCCCAGAAAAAATCTGAAAGGGAAGTTGAACTAAAACTCAAATTTGAGCAGAGTATGAAAGAGGCAGCTGACAAATTTCAAGGGGCAAACTTGTACATTAAAAATCTAGATGATAACATAGGTGACGATAAGCTTAAGGAGCTGTTTTCTCCTTTTGGTACAATCACATCCTGCAAGGTAATTAGCATCATCTTTTGAATAGTGAGCACCTAACATCATCAGCCTTGGAGATTCCACTGCTTGTAAACATGTTTTTCTGGTGATTAGGTGATGCGTGACCCTAATGGGATAAGTAGAGGTTCTGGGTTTGTTGCATTCTCAACCCCCGAAGAGGCATCTAGAGCTGTAAGTTGAGGTTATGGGATTTCACATATGCATATGGAGAGCATTCTTTGTCCTTAACATGTTTGTGATTGTTTTGATAGCTTTTGGAGATGAATGGCAAAATGATTGTTAGCAAACCTTTGTATGTTGCACCTGCACAACGAAAGGAAGATAGAAGAGCCAGGCTGCAGGTATCTCCATCCCAATAGGTTATAAACCATGTGACAAATCTATGTTTAGGCATTTCTTTTCTTTTTAATAATTGGCAACAAGGTACTTATACTCCAAACCATAGACAAGAGGGGTTTAACTTACTTCCTTCCTCTTATCCTCTGTCTCGCGCTCTCTCCACATCAAGTTGACACACCCTTGTTAAGTTCTTGTACTTATTTTCTCAAGATGTCATCCCTTTTTGTATTAAGTGGTGCTCCATATATCTTTTCTTCCTATGCAGGCTCAATTTTTATATTAATTAGTGCTTACATATCTTTTCTTCTTATGCAGGCTCAATTTTCTCAAATGCGGCCAGTTGCAATGGGACCTTCAGTAGCTCCTCGAATGCCAATTTACCCCCCTGGTGGTCCAGGGTTAGGACAGCAAATATTCTATGGACAAGCACCACCTGCTATGATTCCTCCCCAGGTAACTCTTTATTGAACGACTTTTTATCTTCGGTATGTATTTATCATGTAGTTTTCTTTTGAGTGCTTCACATTAACCACATCATAAGTGCAAACTTGTAATCAAAATACCTAATGAATCAACTGTTCTTAGCCTGGATTCGGGTATCAACAGCAGCTTGTACCTGGTATGAGGCCTGGTGCAGCTCCTATGCCAAACTTCTTTGTGCCAATGGTCCAGCAGGGACAGCAGGGGCCACGTCCTGGTGGCCGTCGGGCAGGAGCTGCTCAGCAATCTCAGCAGCCAATCCCAATAATGCAACAACAGGTTGGGAGTATCCCTTTAATTCAAATTTTTTATGATTCTATTTCTATAATCGTGATATCGTTACCTAATTACTTGGTCAAATGTCAGATGCTTCCAAGAGGACGTGTTTATCGCTATCCTCCTGGACGTGGCTTGCCTGATGTTCCAATGACTGGTGTTGCTGGTGGCATGCTCCCTGTTCCATATGATATGGCTGGTATGCCGATGCGTGATACAGCATTGTCTCAACCTGTTCCGATAGGAGCTTTGGCTTCTGCCCTTGCAAATGCTACTCCGGATCAACAGAGAACGGTAGGCTTTAACTTTGTTATATATTTTTAGTTTTCAGGTAGATGGATAGAACTTTATCAATTTATATGTTTTGTCTGTTTGAATATGTGTGCATCTGCAGTCTTGTCATATTCATTAAATTGAAATCTAAAATTTAACTTGTGGTTGTAATTGTAGATGCTGGGTGAGAATCTTTACCCTCTAGTAGAACAGGTGGAACCTGATGCGGCTGCTAAGGTAACTGGTATGCTTCTGGAGATGGATCAGACTGAAGTTTTGCACTTACTGGAGTCACCAGAGGCTCTCAGAGCAAAGGTTGCAGAGGCAATGGAGGTTCTGAGGAGTGTTCAGCAGCAGCAGGCTGGTAGCACAGCTGATCAATTGGCATCCTTGTCATTGAATGACAACCTTGTTACTTAGGTTGGGTTGAGTGTGAGCAGAGTATTTAAGACAGGATTTTTAACCATTTCGGATGCGGCTTCTATACTTCCTTTAGATTTGATTTCACTTGGTAGCTACGTGTTTTTGGTTGATTGTGATTGTTTATTCAAAGTTAAGTTTGGAGAAACTTTAATGCTTAGATTTTGTTACGGTGAATGTAGATTAATGTCGTCGTTTCAAGTTGGTGGTGGGTACAATGTTAAAAAAAATTAACAAATTACCAGTTTTTATTTGTGACCAACTAAATTTAGTATCAAAATTTAAGGGTGCAGGAAAAGGTGCAACAGAAGGTAATGTGACGCATTGAACAATTCAGGAGTTTGTATACGTAAGAAGACCTTCATTTAGACTCGAGGTACTCGGATGATTAATACCCACAACATAAAGAAGAATCAATATACATGGAGTAGCAACCCTAAGTTGGGTTGGGTGCTAGAAAGTAGAAACAAAGCGAATTAGCTTCAGCATTAGTAATGAGTCGTGGCTTTTTAAGTGTAGAGGGCTAGAACAACCGAGTATGGGTAACTAGTCTTCTTATTGCCCATCTTCCTATATAGTATGCACAAGATTACGAAAAACTACAACTAGAATCACGATTATGAAAACCTTTCAATGGTACAACCTACTGATAAGTTGATGCCTAGGCATCCTTCACTTGGCAAGGACCTCAATAATGATTAAAGCCCTCCTAAAACATTCAACCATCCTGACGGTTTGCATGCCTCAACCTTATCCCAACATCAGCTTCCCTATCATGTGGAATAAAACCAGTTGAATTATGCGTATCAAAGGAAGTTGCAGCCTCATTTTGCTTCTGTTCAGCATCTTCTCCAAAGTTATGAAGCCTGCGACCGATGAGATATCGGTCATCGCGTATTGAGTTGTGAAGGTTGGTGAACCAGACATGAAATCTTTTGGCACAGAAGCATACCATGCTGAAGCAAAGGCACCCCAGCCATGCAAATCGATATACAGCAGAATTCACGACTAGTGGGTATCCTAAAACAGGAAATACTCCTCTTGCTAAGACGTAGGGCACACACAGCGCTGTTAACAGTTTTACTATAATTGGGAAAACAATCTCCCGCAGTACCCAAAGGCCTTGCAGCCTTGAGAAACCATCTTCTCGCACCCTCTCAAATTTTATTCTCCAACTTTCATCAACCAATGGCATCATATGATCCAACATAGCCTGTTCACAAGCAATAAGATCAAGAAAGAAAATCTTTTACTTCCCAGAAATGATTAAGCTTTACCTCTTGTAAGTCTCATTATTACCCTCAATCTCTATCAACCAGTATTTTCAATATCTAATACAAAGCCAAAATAATTCACAAACGAACTTCTTGCTCATTTCCAGGTCTTAACATTCTTCATGCCATTGAAAAGGATCCCTATTAGTTCATGCATAACTACAGCCTAGATACAGAAATATCGTAAATGCTTTTTCATTAAACTTTATGGAATGTTATAAAGACCGCAGATAAACAAATAAAAATTTCAGTCTGTAGTTCCGTTTCTTGCTATAGGGAGCTCTATTTTGTCAAATGCATTAATAAAACATAGCTGCTAGTTTGGTTGAAGCTCAAAATTTTCAGGTTTGATTATATTTGAGATACCTTTGTTTCATACAAGGGCATAGAGAAGGAAGATATGCATATTGTTTGAGAACTCACCAGTCTAGTCCATATCTTAAGAAAGATAAATCCCAAGGCCCAGTCCTGATAGAGAAGGAAAACTGGGCTTTCATCCACAGGCACCCGCATTGGCACAATCACCAAAAGCTCAAAGAGCAGCCCAATCAATACTGGAATGACAAAAATCTGGAAAGAAAAAGGTTCAAATAATTACTTAAAAGCGTATTCAGTGGAAAGGACACTTTATCATATAGAGACCTGACAAATGGAATGAGATAGGGACTCTACCCATATTGACAACAGTGCAGAGCTCTTTAGAACAATTCCACACCACTTCCATATTTGGGCAAACAGAACTGCTGCCCTCTTTGTTCTGATATGTTCAACAGAATATCTAGCTCCAGCTAAAGTGGTCCAAATGACGTAGCTTCCAATAATAAAAGCATATAGATCTAACAAAGAAAAAGACAATCAGCAATCTCACACAATCAAGAAAGCGTGTTCTATCTCTACAAAATTATATAAACCGTCTTACCATTGCACTTAACGCCATGAGTTATTGGAAGAAGAGGAATACCATTGAAAAGAGCACGCCCAAGGGATATGGGTACAACTATCAAGGCAGAGTTGAAGACAAGAAGAGTCATCCAAGCTATTATCAACAAGAGGACAATGCGAAGAACAAAGCTGTACCTGCTAAAATACAATTTCAACATTATTATGCGGCAATCATATTTTGATTGTAAACCTTAAAACAATGCTGAAGTGGAAAAAGAATAACATGCAATCTTTGCAAATAATGACAACACTGACTGGACTTATTATTTGAAAACATACTCCGAGTCTAACTGTTCATCAGTATCATACTCCTCTGCAGCATTAGAACCTCCAGCTGTGAGAAAATCTATGTTAGGATTATCACCGGTTGCAAGTGCTACTAGTTCCCTATCTTGTCCACCATGTTGTACAGCTGGTGGTCTGTCCTGCCTTCCTGGCTCACCATTAGCGATGTCCTGGCCGCCATTGTCCTCAGGTCTAGGAAGTAAGAAATCAGTTAAACCAAGTCCCCATCCAACTGCTGTAAACCAGTAGCGAAGAAGGGACTTGATTGTGGTCCGCAGCTTGAAATGCTCAATGGCAAATGGAATGCAGATTTGGAAAAGAAGCATGTCAGCTGGAATTTCTGTGAATGGATCAGATACCCTGAAAGAAAAAGTAACCATGCATGTTAACAAACTATGACAATAAATCATCAAACTATGACAACAAATCATCTCATTAACACCAGATGGCAAAAAATAGTGAATGAAACCAAGCTTACGAGATGTCCAGTGGGAAAATTAAGGGTGCCATTCGCATAGCAAGTTTGACAGGTAAGAATACCAGCATCACAATTAAGCTTCCATAAACTGCAACAGATAGCAGAACCCTGCGGGCATGCTTGTGCACAGGATCATCAATTAAATCACGGAATGGATTGTAGTTAGGATCAGCTGGATCTCGAAGAAAATACAGAACTCCATTACGGAGGACCTACAAGCAGCAGAGATTGTCAAACTAGTAGAATCAAAGAATGTATAGATTCTATGAAACACCATGGCCAAGGAGTTTAAGAATAATACCCCACGAAGTAGGCTGACAAAGATGCTTATTTGTAGCATATAAACAATTCCAACAACCCAATGAACCAGTGAGCTGGCTAAAGGAGAGATTGAGAAGAACTGAACTCTTTGCGCCATAGTTTTTCCAAACATCAGGATGGTACAAACATCCAGCCACCATCCACACATTAAAGGGAACACCCCAAGTTCAATCACCAGAAGGAAGGCAACCTTAATCATAGTCATCAAATGCCTCATTGCCGCCAAGAACTGCCTCAACAAAGATGGAACTGTCTCTGCTATAGAAGCAATACCATAAAACCTTCCCATGGTCAAAGGCTCACCTCTAGTGTATCGAATCAAAGCAACAATTCCAAGGTAGAAGAAGACTAGGGAGAATATGAACATATATCCAATAGCAAGAGTTGCAACATCAGAAAGTCGTGATGTGCCAATACTTGCTACATTCAAGAGATCTGTAGCAAGTGTAGAGCTTATATTGCTTGAGGCCTCGTGCATTCCACTTGCATTTACTTTTATAACATCTACAACCTGGCCTAGTAGTCCATCCTGTCCTTCAGACGTTAAATTTGTGACAGCAGTTAGGGCATTTTTCAATGTGATGTTTGCTAAGGAAAGGGCAGTATCTGTAAGTGGCATAACAGTTGACAGCACAGGACCACTTGCAGAAAAGAAAAGCCAAGATATATAATATAGTATAATCCGCCCTAGAGAAAATGGTACAAAGATCACAACACCCAGGAATATCATGTTGCTTGCCAGAACCTGCAAAGCAAGAAAACCATGATTGATAAGAACTCCCCAATAGAATAAAACGGAATTCTGAATCGTTTAACCTATCATCTTATTTCCTCACAACATTTTATGAAATTTGAAATAGATGTGCAATCACTTAAGAAGTACATAAAAGTACCAAGATATAATATTCATATAAATATGAAAAATAAGTAACGAAAATACATGCAAAATAAACAGTGACAATTTCAGACACCAACAAAATAGACATATTAATGGTTAAGCAGAAGGCAACAACAAAAGACATCAAAAGAACAAATTGTACTTACAGTAAATGCATTTTCGACCAAATGGAAAACAGGCCCCTGCATGCCAACAAGCTCATCAAAGGGCACATCCTCTGCACCATCAGCATCATCTAGACCATCAAACATCTGTTCAACATGAGCTTCAAGACGAGCTGCCTGCATCTCCCACCGTGCAGCAACATTTTCTGCATTCCTTCGGATGATTTGACCAGCTCCAGCCATTCCTTGTGCTCCCATAGCATCATCAGCATTTGCTTCGCCAGCAAAATTCCTATTGCCTTGTGCTGGCAATCGCCTTGCAGCATGGGCACCATTTCTGTCTCCTTCATCTTCTCTCTCAGCATCCTGTCCTCCAAGCTCTCTCAAGTGTCTAAAATAATCTCTCAGAGAAGTTGCACCAAGAAAAATGAAAACAATGCTTGCCGAGAGTAGGAACCCATGTAGACAATCAGTGAGGATAACTGTAGTAGAGATGTGACTTAAGAATAACCTATGAGCCTCGCCAAAACTCCTTATGAAAGCCAGACGCCATATCCAAAATGTTATAAATGGTATAATAAGGAGCCAAACAGAGAGCACAAAACTCAGGCGCAAAAAGAATTGCAGAACATGGCAAGCCTTCATTGCCATCCCAACTACAAACTCCTGAAAAGGAAGCCTTGCAGGGGCATTCTCAGCATAAACAGGTGAGAAAGAAAACGCATGTTTGCAAACCTGTAAAGCATTTAAAACTAAATCAAGCAAGTTCCAGCGCAAATAGGTTTTGTTATTGTGCTTTATCCAGTGAGGTAAAAAATGGCACGCATGACAACTTGTAGCCTACAACCGTTCATTCCTAAACTATGATCTTTATACTTAAATTTTCAGTGAGCCGAACATATCCAGAGCATGTTCATTGTTGCCACATGCAAATTGCACAAGTTTTGAATAGGTCTTCATGAATGAAAATTAGATGAAACTCCACTAAAAATCCTCTACCAAACACTCAAATATAAGCCAAAGTACATGTAAAAGAAACGCAAAATCCTCACAATTTTTTTGTGACAGGATCACATCAAACCACAATTTAATTTGCTAAGATAATAACAGAAACGCAAATTAAAAAAAGAGACAAATCCTAAATCAAATAATATAACCAGCGAGACCTCGCATTGACGAGCGTTGCTGTGATTAAGCCACTGGAGGAGGCAATCTTGATGAACAAACTTGATACTCCCGCTACACGCACATGGATACCTCAACGGATTCTCGTCTTCCCCCGGATTCCGGCAGATCCTGCACACGTCCTCCTCCTCCTCCTCATCGTCGTCTTCGTCGTACCTCGCTCCTCTATTCTCCTCCTCCTCAATCGAATCAAGGTTCAACAACGCAGCAGACGGCGAATTCATTCCGTCGGCTTTATCTCCGTGGTGGTCGGAGGCGATCTCCATCGGAGAAAGGCGGGTTGAGCCGCTGGGTTAGGTCTATGAGGCGAGCGTTTGGGATTGGGAAAAAAAAAATTAATCGAAAACGAACAGAAGAGAGAGAGGGGTAAGGTGTAGGGGCATTTCTGGAATTTGTGGGATGAGTGGTTTCGTTTCGTTTCGTTTCTACTTGCTAATAATAATAATATTATTATATTATACTCCTTGTAATAAAAGTTGTTTATAATATATTTTAATTATTTAAAACAAGTATTATTCTTAATTTTGTATGCATGTTTATAACTTTTCTTTCAAAATTAACCTTTCATTTCTCTCTTATCTTAATTATATAGATCACAATTTCAAGGCAATTTAATACTATACAATTTCTCTCATATGTTAATTTTATTAGAGTAT
>JANKYF010000226.1:62510946-62521018 GCA_029829435.1 Erythroxylum hondense | reverse complement strand
GTAAGTAAAACTAATATCAAAAATAAATATTAAAATATATATAAAAAATCAAATAATATTATATAAATTACAAAATAAACATGAAGATGTATTTGTGGGTATTATAAGAATTATGTGTAAAATATAAAAATAAAAGGGACTAAAAATAGACTCATTAATGAAAAACCTATCTGAAAATGTGCTTTTTTGAAAAATTCCAAATTTGAGATTCTTAAAAAGCTGTATTTTGTTATCAAAAAAGCTATATCTATTAAAGAAATGTTTTTTTATTTTATAGTCAAATACTCATTTAAAAAAAAACTTTTGTGGTAGAGAAAAATGTTTATTAACCTCCTAAATGTCCATCCAAACAGATACTAAGCCTTACCGAAATTAGACACCAAACTTTAAATCAAGCTCTACCTTATTCTAATTCAAATTTTTTTGATGATTACCTCAAAATGCCGAGAGAGTTGAGGGAGTTTGGTCGTCCACAAGCTGATTTGCGCTTTGGTAACTCTGATTCGACTGTGCATGCGTTGGAACATTTTAATCTGGTTCGCCCAATGTCAAGCATTTTCCTGCAAACTCACTTATAATTAGGGGTGAGCATTCGGGTAATTCGGGCCGAATTTTTACTATTCGGGCTCGGCCCGAATTATCCGAAATTTTTTTTGCCTTACCCGGCCCGAACTCGAACTTTCAATTACCCGAACTTACCCGAATCGAATTACCCGAATTACCGAAAATCCTGGCCCGAATTACCCTAATTACTCGAATTATCCGAATTACCCGAAATTTTATAACGTAATTCGGGTAATTGGGCTGGCCCAAAATTTTTTAGAGTTACCCGACCCCGGCCCGAAAATAATTCGGGTAAAACCCGAATTACCCGAATTACCCGAAATTCAAAAATTTGCTACCCGAATTAATTCCGGGCCGGCCCGAATAATGCACACCCCTACTTATAAGAAGCACCCGGATGATACAATACAAAAACATCTGCGCCAAATGTCCAATATGGTAACTGAGTTACGTGATGTTGGTCATGAGCTTTCTGATGAACAACAAGTGCAAGTTGTGATTCGTTTACTGCCTCAGAATTGGGAGCATATGAAGATGCATCTAACCTATAATGAGAACATCAAGACAATGGAAGATGTTACGAGGCATCTCATCTTTGAGGAGGAACGTCTTGAAGCCTCAAAGATGTCTTCTGAAGCATATACAGTTAGTTCTAGATCATATGGAGCTATGAACAAAAAATGCAAGCATCATAGTGGACTTAAGTGAAAGAATAATAAGAGATTCAACTACTCTCCTCAAGAATCCAAGAAGGAAAAATGGAACCAACGTAGAAAGGGAAAACGTCCTTTTAAAAAGAAGAACATGAAAGATGTGAAGTGTTATAATTGTGGTAATAAGGGTTACTTTGCTCGAGATTATACCGAGCCCAAGAAGGTATAGCTTATAGTACAAAAATTTATTATGTGAATGTTTCTTGTTATGTTTTTCTAACTGAATCACATCCTTTGTGGATTGCAGACTCAGGAGCAACTAACCATATAGCAAAGGATAGAGATGCCTTTGTTGAGTTTCGTAAACTCTCACATGGTAATCGATGACTTTATGTAGATGACAATTCAAGAATTGCTCTACAAATAATTGGCACATGTAAATTGGACCTGTGTGGAGGATAACCCCTCATTCTACATGAAGTATTATTTGCTCCACAAATTCATAGGAATCTCTTATCTGTGTTGATGTTGGTTAGACTTGGTTTTAATATAAATTTTCACAACGGTGGAATGGATTTGTATCTCAGATCTATTAATTATGGTCATGGTTTTTTATTGGAACGTTTTATTATTTTGATTTCTCATAAATCGGAAGCATTTGATTGTTTCATAAAATACGTGAACTTGATTAAGAATCAATTAGATAAGAAAATAAAAGCATTATGAAATGATCGTGGACAAGAATACTTGTCAGAAAAGTTCAAGGCTTTATGTGACAAGAAAGGAATAGAAATACAATTAACAATTCTTAGAACTCCACAACAAAATGTCGTTGCTAAAAGACGAAATAGGATGCTATTAGAAATGATTAAGTCTATGATGGCCCAAGCAAATTTACCAATCACTTTTTGGCATGATGTGTTGCTAGCAGCCAGCTATGTACTTAATCATGGGCCCACGAAATCAGTTACTAGCACACCATATGAGTTGAGGACTGGTATGAGACCTAATGTGTCAAGTCTTAGACCTTGGAGATGTGCAACCTATGTTTATGATCTCTCTCATAAACATGGAAAATTAGGTCCAAGAGGGAGAAAAAGTATTTTTATTAGATACTCAGAACACTCAAAAGGATACGTGTTCATTGATGAAGAAGGTAATAGAGGTGTAACTGAATTTGAATCACGAGATGTAACATTATTAAAGAATGATTTTCCCAAGCAAGGCGAAATAGGTAAAGATCTATTGTTATATGAGTCGCTTGATCGGAATGATTCTGTTATGAAGAATCAAGATGAGAAACTTCAACCAAGTGAGAGTAATTCCACAGAAAGATTCTCTATGACGACTGATCCGAGTGGGAGCAATCAGATCAATCATGAATTTGTTTATGATGAACCTCGTTTAAAACGAATTAATTGAGGAATAATTTCCTGACATCGTTTTGAGATTGAAGGAGAAATTAATATGATTGTTCCACAAGAAGAAGAAAACTAAGGAATGTAAATGAGGCTCTTAATGGCCCGGCTAAAGAAGAATGGATGAAAGCAATGAAAGAAGAAATAGCTTCTTTAAGCTCAAATCAAGTATGGGACTTAGTTAACCTCCTTGAAGGACGTAAAGCAATTGGGAATAAGTGGGTTCTCAAAATAAAGCAAAAAGTAGAAGCCAGTATCGAAATATATAAGGCACGTCTTGTAGTAAAAGGATATACACAACATGAGGGAATTGATTACGAGGAAATTTTTTCACCTGTTGTGAAGTTTGTTTCAATCCATCTTATTCTGGCTATAGTAGCTAATATGAATCTTGAATTACATCAAATAGATGTAAAAACTACTTTTCTCAGTGGAGAAATAGATGAAGAAATCTATATGGAACAACCTGAAAGTTTTATCAAGGCAGGTCAAGAAAATATGGTATGTCGATTATTAAAATCAATTTACAGCCTAAAGCAGTCTTCAAGGCAATGGTATATTCATTTTTATAACGTAATCATGTCGTATGATTTTCAAATGATCGATGAAGACCATTATGTATATGTTAAGAGATCCAAAGATAAATTCACGATTTTATCTTTATACGTGGATGATATATTAATTGTTTATAATGACTGTGTGTTTCTTACACAAATCAAAGATTGGTTATTATTTGAATTTGAAATGAAAGACATGGGTGAAGCAACATACATTCTTGGAGTCAAGATTTCAAGAGATCGTTCGAAGAGATTGTTATCACTTTTACAAGCGATGTACATTCAAATAATTCTTGAGTGATTCCGTATGCAAGATTCCAAACCAAATGATAATCCTATTGCTAAAAATGAAGGCCTTAGTAAGAGAAATTGCCCATCAACACCACAAGATTGGGAATAAATAAAGAATGTTCCCTACTATATGCAGTCAGAAGTCTTATATACATAATGATGTGAATAAGATCAGATATTTGTTATGTTGTTGGGATGGTGAGCAGATATCAATCAAATCCAGGCTAAGCACATTGAAAAGCGGTAAAGAGAATATTGAGGTATCTAAAGGAAACTGTGAACTATGCATTATGTTATCAAGGCAATGATCTACATATACAAGGGTATACAAATGCAGATTGGGGAGGAGATTTACATGAAAGAAAATTTACCTCAAGATTTGTATTCTTACTAAACCATGGAGCAATATCATGGAAAAGTAAGAAACAGTCTTGCATTGCATTATCCACAATAGAAGCTGATTTTATAGCATTCTCAACCGCAGTATAAGATGTTGTGTGGCTTCATTGATTTTTAGTGCATTTAGGAGTCACTGAACGAAAATTTAATCCAGTGATCATCAACTGTGATAATCAAGCGCAATCGCTCATACTAAAGACCCCAAATTTTATTATAAGACAAAGCACATAGATACCAAATATAATTATATGAAAGATATAGTTGTACGAGAAGAAGTGAACATGAGATATATATCTATGCGAGATATGATAGCAAACCCAATGACAAAGCCAATTTCTAAAGATGTATACATTGGACATGTAAAGTCACTAAGACTATGTAGATGTTGAAATGTACTGATAAACATTTCTCTATGTATGTTCACTCATTATAATGTCATATTTTGGATATAATGTGTGACGAAGATTATTCATTATGTATCATTTGATTCATGATTATATGCATTTTTGCATAAATATATTTTGGGATAAATCACAAGTATATGGGACAGATTATATATTGGCCCTCTTACACGAGAAATCACTTCTGGTGTTTTTGCTCACTAGAGATGAGGAATGTTTACAGTTCATTATCTAGGTGATAATTGAAAGTGAGAAGCTTAAACCATAAATGTTGCAAAGAAATTGGTTCAACGTGATTTGTTAATGATTATATCTGTCTTACATTGCCGGATGTGAGTTCTGAAAAAGTTTTTGAGTAGATAAGTAAACTCGAGTTAAATATTGAGTATGTTTAAACTATCATATGTACGATATTTCTTGAATGAAAGATGTTCAAGTTAAATGAAGTTGATAAATACCGTAGCACATGACTCGTACCATGTGTGCACAACTAACCATAAAAAGGAATTAATGTAATTCGTCAGATCTCATATTATATTATGTGAGACTCTTGAGGTTGAGAGGAACCTCATCATATACCCTTATGACTCTTGTTTCATTCTTGAGAATTGAATTTAAGGTTTGCTACTTTAAGTTATTGCCAAAAGATCATGCAAGATGCGATCCTATGGAATAATTCTAGGAAAATAAATAAAATTTAATTAAAAAGAGAAATGAGAACAGAGGAAGGTCATTTATTTTGTTGAGATCAATGACTCGCATGAAAAGTATTCATAGGTAACTATCATCTCTTTAGTAGAGAACTTAAATACAGTCATGACATAAGAAAATAAATGAGATCAAAGAAAAGTGCAAATGCGAGATATGACCTAAGGTATAACATACAATGTCTACTCAAGGACTCATAAGTTCCATGATCAATTTGTTAATCGGGATGTCATATAGTCCTAACAGATATATGACAATGTGCTCTCGTCGTATATTAGTCACACCGGTTATTGAACAAGTATGAGCACTGCAGAGTTTGTTTTTTTAAATGAGATTAAACCCATCATGTGTGAGTGAGAGATAATGACTCATATATACCCATGAATGGTATTATGGTCGATGTTCTTGAAATAACTACCAAAGATAGTTAAGTTTATTGGTTGTATATGAAACCAATAATTAAACGAAAAGTTATGAACAGATACATCAACATGTATTTACTTCTTATTATTTTTCCATCAAGTTTACATTAAGAAGAAGATCTCTGCAATAAAAACTGGTATCAAAAGTTCTTTAACTGGTGGAATTACAACAAGAATTCAAGTACGTGATTATTTGTTTTATATGCATATGAAATAAATCCTGTTTGACATGATCTGTGTAATTGTGTTTTATCCTGATTATCTCTAACAGGCAAAGTCATTTTCTTGTCGTGCCAATTTGCTTAGCAACATTTCACGATTAACTGAAGAATTTCATGACAAGGGATTCTGATGCAGCGCTGAACAACACATTCTTGTTCCATACAACAAAAATATAGCTGTACTATTAATCTGGGGCTTAATTTCTGGTGGAGAATAGGAATTCTAATGACATGCTTTCTTTGCTTGAGCTTTCC
The DNA here is from genome assembly GCA_029829435.1 of Erythroxylum hondense. Classification (NCBI taxonomy): domain Eukaryota; kingdom Viridiplantae; phylum Streptophyta; class Magnoliopsida; order Malpighiales; family Erythroxylaceae; genus Erythroxylum; species Erythroxylum hondense. Next base: position 62,515,129 of record JANKYF010000226.1, on the reverse strand, counting down.
ATCTTCAATTCAAGGTCTCCGTAAGCATATTTTTGGATATGATCTACCTCCGAACTATGAATCACCTGATTACTTAACAGCTAACCGTTCAAATTGAATCATTTTCATCCTTCACTAGATGGATATGATCTATGTTTTTTCAACAGACCGACCATAAGGAATACCATAAAATGAGCTAGTTCAGTAAGAATAAAGCAAAAGCCATAGCAAGCGATTTAAGTACCAATAGCTGGTCAGTTTACTCCAATTTGTCATTGCTAGAAGGAAACTCTTATGCTGAATAAAGAAATGTTTAGCCAGTACATCAGGTAAAACAAGAAAATTAAGAAAACCTTTGCTCTTTCTTGTACATATAAAACTTACAAACTTTTACATTTCATCAACAGGACTGATGTCTGCACTGCTTTTGTCTTCAAAGGCATGCTTAGAAACAAATGAACGAAGTTGCAAGTTTATTATATTCATCATCCTAGTTCCTATTAATCTCTGTATAAAACAAATCTCGCAATATCTTCAAATCCTGCGTCCTTATAACATTCAGCAATGCGTTCCACAGCCTCATCCCAGTTCCCTTCAACAGATGCCAAGTCCAACAAGAAAGCAGCTTCATCCAATGCTATCTGCAAGAGGAAGTAGTAACTTTGAATCCTGATAAGTTTACCAGATACAATTTTGTAAATATAAGATATTAGTGAATTTCAGCATCCAGTTTATAAGAAAAGAAGAATTAAACAGACACCTGGGCTGCTTCCTTTCCTTTCTTCAAGTCTTCTTGTCTACCCTCTTCAGTTATCTTCTCCTTGATGTATTCAATTTGCTCATCCTCCCACTGAGCAATGCTAGCAACATCCTTATAACCAAGGTTACCACACCGTACAGGAGAAGTGAGGAAAAAGAAGTAGAATTGACGTAAAGATTTTTAGAAGAACATTACAAACTGAGAATGTTGGCATACTTGGTAAGCACAACCCAAAGTCCACCATGGTGATTTCAGAGCTACCCTTGCAGCATCTTTAGCTTCTGAAGTACGTCCAACTCTATAAAAAGCAATTAAAGACATTCACTTGAAGAGAAGGAAAGTGCAATTGGCTCAGGTCAGATGGAAGTACTCGGACAAGACTTTTACAAACTTCTGTAAAATTTCAGCATAGAACACAAAAGGCCGTCCAAATCCTGGAAATAAATCCTTCTTGGTGTAGAATTCTCCAGTAATCATTGCTGAAACCTTCACTCCGTAAGTGTAGAAAGATTTTGTTAAGAACAAGGGGAAATTGGGAAAGGTGAGCACAAGCATCTCAAGACAATACCAGAAGAAGACTTACAAGATCTTCTTCCTCAAAATGGAACAGAACTTTACGTTCTATAATATCAGGGAAAAGACCAACCTTGGAAGGAACATTGAAATGTGATTACAAGTCAAGTAATTCCATATTTTTCTTTTCTGACCCAATTAAGAAATTATCTCCCTCTTTACCTTCTTTAGAAGATAGGCATCAGGTTTAGCAATCTGAGATTCAGCAAAATCGCCCTTAGTGTAAAGTTTCTTACCGACTGCTGAAGAAGCATGGAAAAGTTCACCATTACTTTCATTGAAATTGCTGGCATCCTCTTCTACTAGAATTCTATGAATATATTGATCTACCTGCATCCATGAGCAGCAAAACATAAGCCATTGCACAGGTAGATGCAAAATTTTTTGGGAGAGCTCATGACATTTTCAGTACCAACTTAACTGCATAGTTTCATTTGCATTTTCAGAGGTCTATTATGCACGTGTACCATGTTTTGATATAAGAGATATAAGAAAATTACATTCTTGGATAAAAGCCATACGCCATGCTTGCTAACTTCGACAACTGGCATCTCCATTCTATGTGATAAACAAATTGAGATAAGCTTGAGGCATAAGGTTGGTATAAACGCACATACACATTAATAGCATAGTACTAAATATCTCACCCAGCTGGAGCAGTTGGCCACCTCAACAATGCAGTTACTGAACCTATTCCGGTCAAAATATGCAGTCGGATAAATTGAGAGTTGCAAAATAAGCTGTCTAATATACTATGGAACAGTCCATCAGTGATTGCTCATACGTCATGAGAATCATTAGATGCACGAAGATGTTTATTGAACCTGACAAATTTTCTGCTAGAGGTACAACCAGTGGGATCAATCCTTGCTTGGATCCAGGAGAAATGATGGTTTCACCTGCGACCAAGCAAAAATATGGAAGTAGTCCATAACAACTTAAAAGGAACACAAAAGAAAAACAAGGTACAAATTGAATTGAAACACGAGATGCACCGGAGATGCGAATGTTAGAAGTATCTGGCTGTTAACTCAGCATGCAATTACAAACAGATTGGTAAGGGCGGGCTGAAAAGTTGTCACAATTTTGAAATGTTTAGAAACCATTTCATGAGTTGCAAATCTTCAGGATATGCAAGTGTAGTAACTTAAAGGAAATTAAGACCCCTCAGGTCTCATTACTCTTTTAGCATTGAATGTGGACTAAACAGTATACTTTGTCAATCAAACTTAAGGAAGATGAAGCTCCAGATACTTGGGTGGATAAAGCAAAAGAGAGAAATATGCAAGCCATAATAGCTTGTTAGACTGTAAATATAACCTCAAAATTGAAGAGATGCAGTGCTTCAATATAACGTTTCCAATCTAATCGAAGGGTTGCCTACCTCTAGTTTCAAGCATTTTAAGCAAGCATGGAAGATGTTGAGGAGGTTGAGTCGCAGCCACGTCCTTGATGAATGAAACGTGGGCTGTATTTCAGTTGAATGATTAATAAATGAGTATTCTTAACAACTTCATCAAAGAATTTTTCTCAAGTTCACAACGATGGAAGCAAGAGCTTTGGCAATTCCTTTACACATGTATACTTAGGATTTCAAAAACCATTCACCATCTAAATAATTTGCAAACCATTCACCATCTAAATAATTTGTGTTTTGATCTCACTAAACAACCAGGTCCTCTTTAAACATGCGTACTTTCTTGACACAAAAACTCACCAGACCCAGAATCCAAATACAGTTTGTCTCAATTAGAACCAACTAGAATTCGTTGTCCAAAACTAGTCCCAAGTTAGAAATGCAAGAAAGAATATAGAGCAATGAAAAAGAAGTTGAGCAACTCGAGAGTAAAAGAAGAGACGTTCGGTAATGGTGATTTACCAGTATTGGAAAAACATCGAACTCTGGCGCTGTCGTGGTTAAGAGGGAGAGTGATAGTAGAAGGGGCTGCGTGCACCACTCCTATAGCTACCATACCTTCAGTAACAACACACGTAGTGCTCTGTTTACAAAGTATAGAAGATAACCCCAGCAGCAGCGAAGCAACCATGACCATTTCATTTTCTTTTGAATAAAGACTATTAAAAAACATATGATTTTTTTTACGCTTTAAATTGTAAGAGAATAAAAGATAGCGAATATTGTCATTGGCTTCCCTAAATTAGAAGTTGTAAATCATAAATTAGCAACTAAATAGGTTGGCGTGAGTGGTTCAGTACTCTCATCCTTTAATTAGAGGTTTTGAATTTGAGTCCTGATAATAGAGATATCTGTTTGGCCAGTACTTTACCCCTTACAGGGTGATTCGGTACTAGCGGAGATTAATCTAGGAATGGATGACTTAAAGACGTCGTTTTAATAATTGAAACCCTCTTAAAACACCTCGTGGGCTAACCAATAAAAAAATCATAAATTAGCGTGGTCAGTTGCCGCACTTGTTATTATGTACTCCTTATTATATGTCAACAAGAAACAGTTATTCTTTCATGTTCTTTGAATAGGGATGACAGTGGGTTTTCAACCCGATTAATATCCGCACTACCCAATCCGAAAAAATAGATATGGAAGCTAAAAAATAGATTTTAAATGGATTTTAAATGAATGTTGAAAAATGGATGTGGATATGAATTTGGATATGGGTCTAGTGATAACTCGAACCATGGATACCCATATTCTACCTTTTTTTATTAACTCTATTTTTTATTTTTTCTTGAATATTTATGGTTAAATATATTTAAATATTAATATTTTATGAGAAAAATAACTTTAAAATCTCCAATTTACTCTTCAATACTCACATTTTTCATTATATTTTATTTTCTTATAGGATGATAATAATGCAAATGATATGGAGAAGTTCTCGCAAAAACAAT
>JANKYF010000226.1:62435715-62446089 GCA_029829435.1 Erythroxylum hondense | reverse complement strand
AAAACAGATTATAAAATGAGTCTGGGAAAATTAATGCCCGACATATCCTCAAGGAGGAAGCGTTGGCACTCTATAGGTACAGTATCAAAATAAATGACGCCTACATTAAAATTAGTAGCGTAAGTAGCAAGTCAGTCAGCACTTCTGTTGCCTTCTTGGTAAACATGCTGATAGACAACAATCCAATTGAGGTGAAACAGTTCGCGGATGCTCGCGACAATAAGGCATACCACTTACGTACGGAAACCCAAGAAAGACAGGAGCTGATACACTCATTTCGAATCAACCTCCAACTCTACGTTCAAAAACAAAAAGCCGAATTGCCTAACAGAAAACAGTTGCAGTCCTGCTGAACAGTGTCATAAAGCATCCAAGTACACGTGGCCACATCGTACAAGCATGCAACTGCAACCCCCATAAACATAATGGGTTGTTTCTAAAGTCTTGCTTAGTGGGGTTAGTTGGTTGACTACCAATTCCGCGTAACAACATATGCTTTTTGCGATGCGACCTCCAATTTATAAATTTTTGGAATCGATCAAATGTCTCTCTTTCAGGTTGTACCAACTTTGTCTCCAATGTTAGGTGACTGCAACAGGCGAGTAGAACGTTTCCTTATCACTTAAAACGAATCATCTGTACCTAATACCTCTACAATCCCTGTATTCTACATCAGTGCTACACGTTATTGACAGTTCAGAAAGTTGAGTTGCGTTATTTATAATTTTATACAGCACGACGCGTTATGCTTCTATATTGTTTTTATATTTTGGTTCTTGATCATTATGAAAATGGCAGGCAGCCATGAATATGAAATTACAATGGTTCGCTGGTTTCTAAAAATATATTATAATGCCTTAAAACCACCACATATATAATAATTCTTTGGTTTAAAGCGCAGCAGGAGAACAAGGCCTTGGAAATATCAGTAAAACTGAAAATGTTAATTGAGTACGGTATCCATTCGAGTCCAGTCCAGTCCAGTGGTTCTTGATGTGTCTTCACCAATTCAGCTGATCCGACGGCATAGAGTGATCCCATCTCCAACAGGAAGCATGCAAATCTCGATCCTAGGATCGGCAGCAAGGGCCTTATTGAGCTCCAAAACAAAGTCCCTGTAGTACCTGACATACTTCCTCAGTGGTGCATCAGGTGGTGCCACCACAGATCCATTCCACAGGGTGTTGTCGTACCCGATCAATCCTCGAACTTTCACAAGCTCGATGAGCCTATTGTGATAGTTCAGATAGTTGTCCTTATCAGCGTCCACAAAGATGAAGTCAAAGCTCCCATGGAACTTACCCTGCAATTCACAAGAAATCAATCTTGGAAGTTGGGACATGTATGATACAAGGATAAAATCTGATGACTCATTCCTGTAAAACACAAAAGCAAATGCATTTGGCCAAAAAACAACACCAATTTCTTACATCTTCAATCATCTGATCAAGAACTGGTAGAGCAGGGCCCTCTCTAAAATCAATCTTGTGGGCGACGCCAGCTTTCTGGATTACAGGCAGACCTAACTCATAGTTCTCTCTGTTAATGTCCATGGCAAGAATCTGCAACAATCATTGTAAAACACAGTTTGATCCCGTTTTCTTCTGATCATTAATTCATTATATGGTTTTCTATGTTTGATTATAAAAGAGAATTACCTTTCCATCTTCAGGAAGAGCAAGAGCAGTGGCAAGAAGAGAATAGCCAGTGTATACACCAATCTCCATGGTATTCTTGGCATTTATAAGTTTTAAAATCATGTTCAAGAATTGCCCTTCATCGGCTGATGTAGTCATGATGTTCCTGGTATATTATATCCCAAATTCCCATAAATATTTTGGTCTTTCCATAAATAATAGACCAAAAAAAGAGCGAGAACACAACTTTCTTCAATTAAACATACCAAGGATGCTTGGCAGTCAACTCCCTCAGCTCCTTCATGGATTCAGGCTCTCTTGGATAAACACTAGTCTCAAGAATATACTAGAAACCCAGAATCCCAGAAACAAAAAACAAAAACTAACATCAGTACAGAAAAGAAAATAGAAATTCTAAGCATGCCATTTATCATTTTTCTGTAAGCTTTTTTCTTTTCCACAACCTGGTAGAGATCGTCGCTTTGTAACAGACTCTTGTGGCCAACTTCCTGGTGTCTGCTGACCTGAGTTTGCTGTTCTTCACCTTTGTTAGCCATTTCAACGGTTCTTCTTCTAGTTCCCTAACAGTCTCTACTCTCTTGTTCTTGTGTTTCGGTGTTTTAGTTTTGTATATCCTGAATTAGCGAAGGTGACTGCAAGAGCTATAAATTGGAAATGGAAGTCCGGTTCGAACCGCTTAAGTGGGGTAGTTGGACCGGCTGCTAACCGGTTGGGGGTTGGTGAAGTCCTGAGAGAATGTTGGTGCGGGGCATCGACTAATTCTTTGTTGTACACAACCTTTTAGATATTACGTTGATGACGTCAATTCTGTATATTTATGACAACGTGATTATAATTGAATTTCGGTTATTTCTTATTTTTCAGCGTTGGGGTGTTAAGGTGTACGGATCATGAAATAGGCTGGTAGAGAAGATGCATTGTTACAGAAAGAGTGGGTAAAGGTTTGATAAAGAGATCAACTGAGAGCCTTAAATCTGTCCCAAAGTTGACGGCCGAACTGGCTTATCATCAAACCCAACAATCTTGTTCAACTAACCTTTTAGACTTCATTTTAAATTTTGCATCCTTCTCAATTTCCTTATGTATTTGGTGTTCATGAGAATGGGGTCATTAAAGTATCATAGTTCTGTATGGTAAGGACAGCAACAGGTATATTTTGTTTTTTTGAAACGTAAGGAAAAATCATATTAAGAAAAGCACCCAAAAACCAAAAACAAAGAGATTAGGTTCAACCATTACAATCAACTCAAACAACACACTATGTAGCTAATAGAAGTAGCCAAGAACAAAAATTAATAAGCAACCTAGAATAAGAAATAAATGTTGAGGTGTAATTGAAACACTAGCCATAAAGAACATGAAGTCAAGTAGATAGTTGCATCTAACTATTTCTTTTGAACAAAGTGAGGATTGCTCTGATTCACGTTCATTGCCAGTACAACTTATTGACATAATTACTAGTCAGAGTCGGATACGAGTGATTAATCAAGTTGAACTTTTAAGGAAATAGTATAAATGGAGGTTAATGAAAGAAACTAGTGATGATTAGGGAGGAGAACATTAGTCCAATTATCAAACCATAGAGAAGAAGTTTTCCTATTCCTCGTTATGTATTGGATTTTATAGTGAAAATATGCCCTTAATCTTAACAATTAAACCATAAACCAAAATGTTGCGGATTTGATTTTCACTTCTTGAAAACTCTTATCCTTAAAGAAAAAGGTGTAAATCCATTTCATCCAAAAGGCTTCAATATTAAATAGTATTTTCTAAACCCTTTTAGCATTAGTGTTTTGTTTGTTAGTTTCAAATAATGGATGTCAAACCAACCAACTGATTTGGTTAAACATATCTCTTTCCATTTCACTTTTAAAGGTGAGAACTCCATTTGTCCTTGACTATAGGAAATTTCTTAACATCTTTTCAATATCTTTAATTACCCCTTTAGATAGGAAGATGTGCAAAGACCAAAATGTGTGAAGAAAGCTAAACATAGAATTGATTAGTGCAACCGAATAGCAAATGTAAGATTTATTTTACACCAGTTGAAGATTCTCTTTTGGATCCTCTCTAATAAGGAAATGCAATCCTTATAAAGCAACATTAAGTGAAGGATGGTCTTTGCAGTGTTGTCTACAAATAGAAGAGAGCCAACTTGAGGGGTATTTGCAATTTGTTAAGATGATCAATTAACTTTTCTCCTTGTTGATAAACATTCATAAGAGATCTTTGAAAGCCATAAGAGAGGACATTAATAAGCTCAAATATTTATTATTAGCCTCACAAAATAGTAGAAGATCATTTGCAAAACAAAGGTTAAAATTTTCATTTTTATATTTATTTTGTTACAAAAGGCCTAGATCATTTCTAATGTTGCAAGCTATTAATCTAGTAAGGGATTCCATGCAAAGGATGAAAAAAAAGGAGATAAGGGGTCCCCTTCTTTTAGGCCTTTATCACCGTAGAAGAGTTTTATAGGAACTTTATTGGCAAAAATATTGAAAGATGTGTATTAGTGAATTAATTGAATATAGAATTTAAAGAAGCCAAAAGCATCAAGCATATGAATAACAAAGCTCTAGCTTATAGAGTTGAATGAATTCTAAATGTCCACTTTAATTGCAAAAATTTTAGGGGAGTTCTTTTTACTATAGGTCTTGAATAACTCTTGTGCAAGTAAGATATTATCACCAATCAATCTGTTTTATACTGATTCTCCCATCCACTATTTTCAATCTAAATACAAGTATCTTAGCAATTGTCTTGTACAATATGTTATAACATAAGGTAGCTCTGTAATTTAGGATTGATGCAACATTAGGGGTTTTAGGAATGAGAGTAATGAATGTTTTGATTAACTCTTTAAGCATTTTTATATTATTAAATAAATTTAAAATCACATTAGTAACCAATCTCTTAATTCGTCGCTAAGAATTTTGAGAGAAAAAGGTCATTTAATCCATCTGGACTAGGGAACTTACCTGGTTCAATTGAAATAATGCTCTTTCCACTTCTTCATCTGTTACAAATTTACTTAGGGAATCAATCTCAATTAATGTGAAATGGTGTGAAATGAATATTTTGAGTAATTGAGGTGTTAAAGATTGTTAAACCAAGGGTAGTTCTAATCAAAGTTTTGATGATAACAAAACATAAGTACTACAAATAAGCTCTTTTAGTGTTGTTGATAAGAAGGAATATGAGAACAGAATAACATTTTGCAATCTTTAAGACGAGGATCAAGTCAAGCAATAGATCAAGACATGTCCAGATTATTTCATGTATTATGTATTGTAAGCTCATCTTGATCATCTTCGATAATCTAATAGGCTCACTATACATAAACATTTAATATTTTTTTCATTACATAAGTTTTTATATTCATCTAGAGGCATTGAAGCTTTTGATTTTAATATTAAAATCTTTTAATCTTATAAATAAACATTAGGGAACATTTTAGGGAGTGTTTTAATCATATTTGGATTAAACAAATTAGTTTTTATTTATTGAAATTGTTAAAATCATGTTCTTAGTGTGATTGGTTGACTTATATAGGTTATTGGTTAACCAATATAGATTGAAGTTGTTAAATTTGATGTACTAAGAGTTTATGGAATATTAGTTGATTTGTTGGTCGATCAATATGCCATATTGGTTAACCAATATGTGTACTGATAAACCAATGTTCCAATAGCTAATATTAGTCGAGCAGCATGCTTTAATGGTCAACCTATACATCAAATATAGCTGTTACAATGGCTAGTTCTTAGTTCCAATGACTATTTTGGGTCCTGAAATACTATAAGTAGGAATTTTCCCATTGTTTTTAGCATCAAGAAGCTTTTGACTATTTTGTGCACACATTTCAAAGTATTTTTCAATCATTTAAATATTCATTGTCTCATTTTGAGTGAGTGAGATTTTTTTGATTATTACTGTATCAAAGTAAGCAAATTTTGACATGTATTGGGGTTACTAAAAGTGATTTGGGATTCTTCTTTGATTGAAGAAAGATTAAAAAGAATGTTCTTTTTTGCCAAAATAAAAGATTATACAAAGGGTATTTTTCGCCTTAAAAGAAGATCTATAGTGAAAATCTAAGACGACTTTTCAGAGAGGATGTAGGCAAGAATTATTTGTTGAACCCTATAAATTATTTTACAGTTCTCTTCCCTTCCTCTTTATTTTATAATTTAATTTATCTATTTTGTTTTATATTTGCTATTTTAATAGTTTGTAACATTTTTCATAAAAGTATCAAACGTAAGGCAAAATCTTGATTTCACCAAATTCACCCCCCTCTTGGTTGTCATTAAGGAATAACAAGGGGAATCAGAGCAGGTCTTTTAGGCTAGTACTTCTAATAAAGTCCTATATAAAAGATCATAATGGCATCCTTAGGTACATCTTGATCATCCTTTAACCAAGAGGGTCAAGACATTATTAGAGCCTCTTTCTTTAATGAAAATGATTACTTTTATTAAAAGACAAGAATGAAAATTTTCTTGATTCCTAAAAATATTAATTTATGGGAAATTGTTTCAAGTGGTCCAAAGGTCCCACTAAAATTTTAGATGATAGAAAAATTTGCAAGTTGAGAAAGGAATGGGATCCTCAAGACAAAAGATTAATCTTCTTAAATAGTAAAGCTATTCATATCTTGTTTTGCTCATTAAGGAGAAATGAATTCAATAGAGTATCTATGTTTTAAATAGCTCACCAAATTTGGCATACACTAGAATTTAGGAACAAATCCAGTTAAGGAAAGCAAAGTTAGCTTGCTGACTCATCCATATAAACTGTTTTAAATGAAACATGATGAAATCATCTCGTGTATGTATACTAGATTTATTAATATTATCAATGAACTCAAAAAATAATGTTGAAATGGTAAGAAAGTTGCTTAGATCATAATCGAAAGCATGGGAAGCTAAAGTGACAACTATATAAAAAGCTAAGGACCTAATAATTTTACCATTAGAGAAGCCCATTGGATCTCTTCTTATATACAAAATGAAACTCAAAGAGACCCAAAAAGAAAGGAAACTTCTAAGGAAAAAGAATTTAACATTCAAAGTCTTAAAAGAATAATCAAGTGATGAGGAAGATACATCATCTAGTGGAAGTGATGAAGAAGATATTGCTCAAATTAATAGAAAATTTAAAAAATTATTGAAAAAGAACTCTTTGAAAAGAAGGGACTACAAAAGTGGTAAGATGGACTCAAAATGCAAATCAAATAACGTTATCTATTTTGAATTTAGGAAACCTGGACACATAAAGTCTCTATGCCCCCTCCTTAAGGAAAGTGACAAATATAAAAGAAATGATAAGAAGAAGAAGAAGGCACTTAAGCCTCCACTTGGGATGATCCAAACAACTCCAATGGTGAACATTCTAAAGGAGATGTAGCTCACTTATATTTCATGGCAAAAGATAATAACGAGGTAGTCTCTAATTCTAAATCATATGATAATGACAATAGTGAAATTGATTTAACCTATGATGAACTTGTTGAAAGTTTTAAAACATGGGCATGAAAAAGAAAAAAGTTATCCTCTAAACTTAAAGAAGCTCCAAAGAATCTAAATGTATGTATGAGTGAAAATGGAAAAAAAGGGAATTGCATAGCATCAAAACTTCTAGAGTTGTAACCATAATAGATAATCATGATTTAGACACTTTAAAGCATGAAAATGGGGAATTGAAAAAGGAAGTTGATTCTCTTAATAACTCTTTATCTAAGTCCACTAAAGGAAATGAGAAATTAGAAAATAAGTTAAGAGCCCAAAAGATATCCAATATTAGGCATGGCATTGGATATATTCATGAGAATGTTCCATTACTAAAACCACTTTAATCAAAGGAAATCATTTACATAGTTAATAATCAATGATTATAATGACAAATGAACATAAAGCTTCTAAGTCTAAGCATACACAAACAGGTCCACTAGAACTCACATTAGGAGTAAACCTAATGCTTTCCTATATCATTCACAACCTAGATTAAGAATTCAACACTCTCAAGGAAAGCATACGCATAACTTCTATACAAAAATGCATGTTAACATGCAATCATCGTACTAGGCCTTACACTAAGCACAACTGTATGACATATGTTTCCACTCCACGCAAGCATCATTGCATTGAAAGAAACATGTCTCATACATACAATTATGCTAGTATTTTATATTATCCAAAGAAAGCATTCATATCCTTTTCACAAATAAGAAGTTCTCATAACTCATATACATATAAAAGAGCAAGGAATGCATACATGCATCAAAGGTATAATGATCATTAGTTTACTACCAAATCATATGACATGGTATGCTAAGTTTATGGTAAATACGGACAAATTGATAAATTATGTATTTCAAAACAAAGATCAATAAACAAATTATCACGTAAGTAGGTTGAGAAAAAAAAGAGACTAACAACAAAGGACCTAAGCTCATTCAGGCACCTAAAATGTACTAAATGAATTTTTTTTGTAGGTCATTAAGAAGAAGAGGAACAAATGGTACATGGATAGTGGATGCTCAAGGTATATAACTAGTGATCCATCTCCATTTTCAACTCTTAGATACAAAGATAGAGGATTTGTCACCTTTGGAGATAATTCAAAGGTTAAGATATTTAGCATTGGTAAAATTGACGAGAAAAGCCACACAATTATTGATAATGTACTATTAGTGGATGGACTGAAGTATAATTTGTTAAGTGTGAGCCAATTATGTGTATGTTTTGAAGGAATATTATATGTTATATATAGAGTAATTGACAATACCACTACATTTTTTGGAAAAAGAAAAAGAAAAATATATGAAATTGATCTTGATGATTTTTCTAACCAAGATATAAAGTGTTTACTGTCTGTTAATAAAGATTCATGAATTTGGCATGTGACACTTGGACATGCAAGCATGGACCTCGTCTTTAACATAAACTCTAAACAACTTACAAAAGGGCTCCCAAAGGCCAAATTTGAGGAAGAAAAGATCTGTGGAACTTGTCAAATAGGAAAACAAACCAAAAGTTTATTCAACAGTAAAAATTGGTAATTTTTACTAGACTCTTATAATTACTACATATGGATTTATTTGGACTAACTAGAGTAGTCATCTTAGGTGGCTGATTCTATGCTTTTGTCATAGTTAATGATTTTAGTATCATTTGGGTCTTATTTTGAGCAAACAAAGAATAATGCTTTAGGACAATTGTTAAAATTTTCAAAAGGGTACAAAATGAGAAAGGAACTTTCTATTGCTTCCCACTATGGTAGGAAAATTGAGAATGAAAATTTTAAAATTTTGTGAAGATAATGGGATTTCCCCCAAATTTTTTTCATCAAGAAACCATTAACAAAATGGAGTCGTTGAAAGGAAAAATAAGACCTTACAAGAAATGGCTAGGATTATGATCAATGAGTATGATCTTCCTAAATATTTTTGGATAGAGGCAGTGACCACCACTTGTCTTATTTTTAATAAAGTCTACATAAGACCAACTTCAAACAAAACTCCTTATGAACTTTTGCATGGGAAGAAGCCAAAAATCAACTACTTGAAAGTTTTTGGTTGTTAGTGTTATATATTGAATACTGAAGATAACCTAAGGAAATTTGATCCAAAATGGATGAAGGGGTATTTCATGGCTATTCCTTAACTACAAAGCATATAGAGTGTTTAATAAGAGGAGCCTTAATATTAAAGAAGCTATACCTGCTGTTTTTGATGAATCTAACCCCCTCACATCTAAAAAAGATTTTATAGATGATGATATAGGCATATCCAAAGAACTAGAGTTATTAACTCTTGAAGGAGTCCAACACACTACTTGCGAACTGACATAAAAATGCCTAAGATACTCACTTTAATTCATATTTAATTTCATGTACAATTCGAGAGCAAAGAAATTAAAGTGAGTCAGAAGTATTTCATTTGGGCCATTTTTTTGAAGATTTATTTTTGCTTGTTGCCCAAAACGACAGCAGCCACAGGAGGAGAAGCAAATTAAATGGGCGTTTTGAGCAAAACGCTGCGCACAAGGCAGAAACGTTGTGTTGTGCGCAGCGTGTTCAGCGTTTAATAAAAACGCAAATGACGCTACACTGGGGGAACACAGCCACGCATGCAACGTTTTGCAGGAGGATTTTAAAATCATGCCACAGCCGGAGGAAATGAGGAGAGCACGCAGCGTTTTACTTGAAAACGCAGAAGGCAGACGCTAAACACATGCAACAGGCGTGAAACGCATGCGTGCGTTAAAACTCAAGCAACGTTACGCAGGCACAGCAGAAGGAACGACGACGCTACAGCAAGGGACACAGCGTTATGCAGGAGAAAAAAAACGCAAGTGGAGCGCAGAGGAGATCGTCGTTTTGCAAGACGCACAAGACGCACGACAACGCAGGAGCAAGGTTTTAAGGAAGGGTTTTTAATTGTCTTATCCATTCAACAGGAGGAATAAAAGGAAGCACAGTGAGCGGAGAACGCAGACGGCTGCGCTGAAGGAATAGAGAGGAGACGCAACAGGAGAGAGCACCAGTTGCGTCTTGCATAGGGGTCTGCGTTTAACGCAGTTTTCTGCGTTAAAACGCAGACGAGGAGAGTGAGCCAGCAGTAGGGGTATTTAAGCTAGGGATTAAATGGGGGCTCAAGCTATTTTTTGGAGAAGACCCATGAAGAGCTAAACGTCCCGACGCCGGTTCG
>JANKYF010000226.1:62359306-62371938 GCA_029829435.1 Erythroxylum hondense | reverse complement strand
CCCGATATCGAAAAATATCAAACTTTATGTCTACGAAAAGCTCTTGACATAAACTACAAGTTTCCAGAAGACAATTTCCTCAAATTTTGCCTCAAACAAAAATCAACTCTCAAAGTCAAACATTCTCTCTCCAAAAAGTCAAACTTTCTAAATCCTTCAAATTTTCACACTTTTTCTCTTTATTTCTTAATTTTCAACTTAATTTCAATCAACTCATCCACTTTTGAATATTTCTTATTTTCACTCAAAAGTCGGGGTCCAACAAAAATAGTCAAACTGAGCATGCGTTATATATCACACATATACATACGTGTATGACTGAATGTTTATATGATTGTGCAATTAGTAATGCGTGTGCAATGTGTGTATTGCATGATGTAGATACACAGGATAGAACTTAGCATCCAGACATTTCTAAATCTTGGAAGCAAATGCTAATCTGGAGCATACTGTGAGTCGACCTAAATGATCTTCTCTTAATTAATTGTTTTTGTTTAAGCATGTGTACTAAATTATTGTTGATGTGAATTTGAATATGTTAATTATGAGCATTAATAGTCCAAGGAGTTTGATAAATGTGAACATATTGAAAGTGCTTCACTGAATGTGAATGAGCAAGGAGTAAGTGATTC
This sequence comes from Erythroxylum hondense, assembly GCA_029829435.1. Lineage (NCBI taxonomy): Eukaryota > Viridiplantae > Streptophyta > Magnoliopsida > Malpighiales > Erythroxylaceae > Erythroxylum > Erythroxylum hondense. Next base: position 62,371,306 of record JANKYF010000226.1, on the reverse strand, counting down.
TTAACATAACTGTTGAATGCTAGATTTAGGCCCGATGACATGTGAAAGTGAATGTGTAAAGTGAAATAAAGTGACTAATTGATCTTATATGATTTAATGCATTTAATTACATGAATGCATGAATAGATAATGGCAGTTGTAACTAAAGTAGCTACCAAAAAAAAGATTAAATCTCAAAATGTGAGTAAGAGTCACAGGCTCACTATGTATAATGAGCTCGATATCTCCAACGAATACGGGACAGTTATTAATAAGCCCAGTATCCACAATAGATACGGGACAGTTATAGGCACTTAGTCACAATAATGTAATAATCGAAAGTAAGTCTCATAAGCATTGCATATACAATTGATATATATGTTTAAATGATTGAATTGCATTGTTTGAATTATTTCGAATGTGTTATATGAAATAAGTGAATAAAGGTCTGGATCAGTTAGCATATGCATATGTTTTCTGTCATTTTTAGTATTAAACATTGTATTCTGAAGCATTATTTATTGTGTAAATGAATTTTTCTTGTAATAATAGTTTGATGAATCACTTTTTGTATTGGTATTGGACCTAGATGATCACTAGAATTTATGATGATGTGTTCATGGTTTGTGACATTTATAACTGAGATTGTTATGAGTAAAATGGGCTTAAAGTTCAATTATCGATTTTCTGGATATACATGTGATATATCTAAGATTTTTTAATTGAGTATGAACGACTAACTGCCCTAGCATGCCACCTCGTAGAGCATGTTCTTGAATACCGATGGTTTGTTCAGGAATATGCCCTATGAGAGTTAGGGTGCTAAAGTTATCCTTTCACTTGCTTTTGGTGTTGGCATATAAATAAACCAATCATTTAAAAATATGAACAAACATTAATTACATTATAATCAATAAATAAATTACAATAATATTAAAGAATATAAATTACCTAAGTAGTCGACTACATAGAGTCTAGTCATTGACAATGTACCGTGTCACCACTTTATAACCCTTCTTTTGATTTTTAGTTATCCACATTTATGAACTGATGGCTACCCTTCCATGAATAGTCGGTAACGTCTTCAATATTTCTTTATTTTAATCATTGTTATCTTTCTTTATAGTATTCTAAGTTAGGATCTTGAAGGTTAGTTAGAGTAAGGTGAGCAATATCCTAAAGTTTTTGTATTGATAATATTGAGTGGATGTTCATCACCGATGATCATTGTAGCTATCAAAGATTTGTTGTTGTCATAACTTGTGGTATTCATTATATTCTTCCCTTTTATAAGGTTTGGAGCCAAAAATGTTTGATCTTTAAATATGATTTTTTTTCTAATATGTGACTCTATATGTCTCTTTAAATAAGAGGTTCTACACCGTCCCTTAATCTAGTCTTATTGAATTGATTCCAAGCATCACTTCTTAATGGACCTGTTCCTTCAACCTGAATCATTTCTTCATTTAGAACTGGATTGGACCTCTCCGTTGGTATATTATTTGATATTAGATTAAAACCCTCCACTGAAGGAATATGCTTATCTATTTAAAACAATAGTCATATATGAGTATAGACTTTAATGAACATTTAACATGTATATAATAATCAGAAATGTATCATTAAAAAGAATTTGAAAGTTAACATTACTAGTAAGGGCAGAGAAATATTAGTAAATATGGTAATAATTTTTTGTTTTTTATAAGATGAAGTTGTCATCAACTATGTTCTTAGAGTTTACTTAAGTTCCAAGACTCTGTATTGCGAACTAACTAGTAAAAGGAAATAACTTATATTATTGTAATCAATTCTTTTTTTGGAAATTAAAATTGTTATATTTTCATATAAGGTAGAAAACTACCTTAATAATATCTCAACACATATACATATTCAAGTCCCAAAAGAGCTACTATATACAAGCTAAATACAAAATGGACATGTTGCTTTAGTTACACAAGTCTTTCTTAGAAAATGGTGCGTTGTCTAGTTTTTAGCCACTTAAGCCTCAAACCTATTCTGTATCTCCTAGTCTTGTTAATTTTTGCTTATTTTCCTCTCTATCATCATTTTCTTTGGTCTTTAGAAGATTTTAAATTGATTAGAACAAACACTATCATGAGTTATGTCATAACTTCTTACCATCCTTTTTTCATCATAAATCCTACCTATCTGGGTGAGTTTCCTTTTATTTTTCAATGTAGTACCTTCTAATTTTTCTTAGTTTCCTCTGGTTCAATAGCCGCTAATAACTTTATATCCTCAATTTAGGGCTTTGGGCAATGCTTTTCTATTAGATTTTGCTATCTTTTCTCATCGACTTTTTGACCTCCAAGTCCCTATCGATCTTTTTCATTACTTAAGCCTTCAATATGTAATTATCTTATATTTAATTTGTTGCTTTATATTGAATTTGGATATCTTCTTTATGGGTTAATCAAGAGCATATTACAATCTACTTACAATATTAGAACTTGGTGTAACTATTTGATCTTTATAAATTCTCTTATGTTGTGATACATACCTGTTGAGTTCCTAGATTTCTTGTTTTTCTAATGAAATGTTTTTAGGTTCCTTTCCTTTTTTAGTTCTTAAATCAAGCAGCTTATACTCAATTTGAACATTATATAGTCACTATTATTACTGAATTTTTGACTTAATGCCACCTTACCATTTCCTCTATATTGTGACCTGATATTGAAAAGTAAATATAGACAATATGCCTTTCAAATGCTAGAAGAGTAACCATAAGCAAATAAATGATCTCTTATTTTAGGATGTGACTGGCATAAAGCACAGATTGTTGAGCCATTCCAAGACATCCTATCTAGTATTAGTAGATGGTTCTTTATAGTTGGTGATAGTACAATGGAGAACTTAGGAGCATTAGTTTCGAATAACACTAGATTATATCAGTAAACTTCTTAAGAATTATAGGAAATGATAGTTGCTTATGAGGCTGTTGTGAATATGTGGGAAGGATCTCTAGGCCAAATGATTCTATTTCCTTTAAACTGATTAGGGATGTATTATTGAAAGAAGGGTACTAGATTTGTCACTCTTCTTTATCATTTCCATTCAGGTTAGAGGGGCATTTCCATTCATTGTACTTTATCATTTCTTTGACTCTTGCATTATAAGGACAAGTGTGTTGTATAGAGTGGAATTCAGGTTAGAGATAAAGAGGCTCCAATTCTATCCAACTATCAAACCAAATGTTAGTTTGCTCTCTATTGAATATCAAATGCTTCATTTCTTTGGCCACCACCTTTGTTAAACTTAGGGCAAACTTAGTAAATGTAGAGGATATGGAATTAGGCTTCATAGTCCAAAATTTGAATCCTTTTATATATTCCTCATTGATCCACTTCACCTAAAGGGATTCTTTGTCTCTAAATAAGTTGTATGTCCTTTTTTCCATTATGGCTTTGTTTAAGGCCATTTTATATTTGATCCCTAACTCTCTTTTAATTTTAGGAAGACAAACATCCTCCTGTTTAACTTTAGGAATGTCTTTGTTGTATTTTAAACCACTTTAGAGGAAGTTTCTGAATATTCTTTCTATATATTTGATTATCTTTATAGGAAGAACTATATGAGAAATCCAATACAAATGCATGTTATTGAGTACTAAATTTATTAGTTGGATCATACTTGGATACCAACTAAAAGCCATATTCTTAACAACATCGACGAGTGATTTGCAATCATTTTAGCATAATCTTTTAAAAGAAATAAAGATCTAAGATATTTGAATGGAGTTTTGGATAATTAGAGACATGAGCTTTGTAGTAAAGATTGTTTCAATGAATAAAAGATTATTGAAATGAATATTTGAATTTTTCTCCTATTAATTACGACGCCTGGCATCTTCTCAAATTATTGTAAGCAATCTAATAGTAGCTTAATAGAATTTTTTTAACTCCATAAAATAATAATAGATCATTAACAAAAGAAGGATTGAATAACTTATTGTTCCTGCATTTATAGTGGTATCTAAATAGATTTCCTTCAGAAATGCTAAAAGAAGTCATTCTTGTGAGTACCTTTATAGTTAGAGTAAACAAGTAGGGAGATAAAGGATCCCCTTGTTTAACTCATTTTACACCTTTAAACACTTGAGTTTCTTCCCCATTTACTGAGATACTAAATGAAGTAGTTGATATGCATTGGTACACCTATTTGATGAACATTGATGGTAACCCATAAACCTGTAAGGAATGAACTATAAAATTCCAATTAAGATTGTCAAAAGCTTTAGAGAAATCAATTCTCATTGAGCAGTCTTTAGGGAACTTTTTAGGGTGGTATTCCTTGAAATTTTATTGAGCTATTAATAAATTGTCTCTAATGCTCCTACCTATAATGAAACCAAAATAAGAAATATTGATTAGTGCGTTCATAAGAGATTTTAATTTGGAGGCCAGGATTTTGGAGATTATCTTGTATAGAAAATTGCAATAAGAAATTGGTTTAAAGTCTTGGAAGAACGAGGAATTGGCTACTTTTGACACTAAATAAATGATTTTTTTTAATTCTTTAAGGAGGATGCTTGAGTTAAAGAACTCTTTGACTAGGTTATAGATTTAGGTCTCTAATAAATTCTAACACCATTAGAAAATAAGCATTCATTTTATCTAGTCCTAGAGTTTTATTAGGGCTGAAGATGAAGAGAGCTTTTTTTTTAATTTCAAGGATGGTGACAAGTTCAATTAGATTAGTTATTTAGGACAGGTTAAGGTTTAGAGTGATGAACGTAGAGAGTATATAATAAGCACTAGTAGAGGTAGACTCTAATCCTAATAAGGCTTTGAAATGAATGGAAGATATTTCCTTCAATTTGTTTTGGTCAAAGCAAGGTAAGCCACAGGAATCCTATATTAATAAAATTTTATTGGAATTCCTTCTACTCTAAATACATCTATGGAAGATTGAAATATTAGCGTCTCCTTCATCAATAAAATTTTATTGATGAAGCAGTTTCTATGGGGGAAAGGAAACGGTGAGAAAGGAATAGCAAAAGTTAGTTGAAAGAATATCTGTCAATCGAGAGAGGAAGGAGGATTCAGATTAGAGTCAATCAGTAAGAAAAAACATATTACTTATAACCATAAGGATTTGGAGAATCCTAACTGAAAAACAATCAATGTGGATCAAATGGATTCGCATCTATATATTAAAAGGTGAGAGCTTTTGGTCTCTAAGAATCAAAGATAGTTACTCTTGATTCTTTAACCAAATTCTTAGAATGAGGGAGGAAGTTCAGCAATACATAACTTGTCAAATAGGGGTAGGGGAAAGAATTTCCTTATAGTATGACAACTAGACAAGGCAAAGAGATTTAATTCATAATCAGTTGGCAAGAAATCGATTGGAGAGATTCCCTAAGAAAACTAAACTCCATGAAATAATTAGAAATAGGATTTAGATGTTATCATCAGATGAGATTAGACTTTTACCCATTTCGCAATTTAGAAGCCTCGAAGAGAGAGATAATTATTTATAGAATGGGATTCCAGTTTCAAAAATAATTATAAGGGAAACCAAAAAGTTGAGGGATGGGACAGCTAATAGAGTAGGATGGTATCCCCTAATTTGGAACAAGGTTCTTAGACCTAATGCTAGTTTTCTTCTGTGGCTATCTGTGTTGAACAGACTCGACACTTTGCATAGGTTGAAGTTCCTATCCTCCTCTAAGATATGTATTTTTTGCAACCTAGAGGATGAAACTAGAGACCATCTTTTTTTTTAATGTGTTTTCTCTAAAGAGATTTGGGCTAAAATCTCTAGACTATGTGCCCCTGGGTTTAAATATTGCAGACTCTCTGACATCTTACTGGAGTTATCTCATCTGCATATTTATAAATATGATAGGGTTATTATAATGGTCTTAGTTGCTACATGTACTCAAGTAGTTTGGAATGAGAGGAATATCATAAGGTTTAAAGAGAAATCTAGTTCTTTATTCTCTCTTATAGAACTCACTATTGCTAACATAAGGGAACAACTGGTTACAAATCAATTGAACCTGCACTATAGTAGAGGAATGGCTCTAACACGGAGAATATAGTTCTCGCTGTCTATTCCTAATTCATGTTACTAAAAAAAGTTTCATACAACTTGGGTTCAATTGAGAACAGTTCAGAAAGTAGTGATCTCTCATGCATAGAAATTTCTAGATTTTAACATATTATTCATTTAGCTTCTCATGAAAAACTACTGAAGTATAGGTGGAACTGGACTCACCTATTGGAAAGGAAAGGGCTTTCTCATATATGCTTCTTCCTTAGTCACGTCATGCTTAAAGGAACATCACTGTCCTACCAAATCCCTGTTATCAACATATGGTTTATTATTTTGTGGAGATGCATATATATAAAGAATGGAATCGTACTGAGTTGAGAAGCTTACCTGAGTTAAGATCACCCCTTCCGACTTGTCACCGCAAAGCTGAACCCCCAAACCTCCAAAAGAAAGTAATGTCTGAAGAATTAGAAAACAATATCGTTATGCCCTAATTGCTAAAAGTCATCGCGATTCTGAAGTTAAGTATGTTACCTGAGTTAAGATCTTCTTTGTCCAGAGAAAAGAGTAGGAAAAACACCGTGGAGCCACACCACTAGCCTTATTGTTAGAACATCGCCTTTTACCCTCCTAAATTGAAAAACTTCTGAAGATTCGAGAAAGATGCATTTCGTTATACCCTAAATATTAAATGATTTTGCTCACTAAATATTATTATGAACGTCGTCGTTTTGTCTTAACCAAGATATATCGGTGTTTCAAGGGGGTCTATCTCACGTTAATGCCCCTCTCTTGTTGTAGACTTCTCTATTTTTTAATAAAATTTTTAAATTCTCAAAAAAAAGGATACTCTCGTTCTTTAACTATATTTTAAATTATTCAAATTTGTTCAATTTTTAGTATAAATTAGTTTTATGATAGTGTAATATAAGTTGAACACTTTAAATCTTAAATCTTTTATCTTACTAGTTTAATTCGCGATCCAATTTTTAAAACATTGTAATTAACGCTTTAGTGTTTGTTATACTTGAACTTCAATATCGAATTTGGGCTACATTAAAACCCGATAGTTTCTGTGTTTCCTTAGCGAGGTTAAATTGGGTAAGCTTCACAAAAGGTACTACAGTACCCTTAGAACCCAAAGAGTAAGTGAGATAGGTTTCTTTTTGTAGAATAACCAGACCTAAGCCCATTCTATGTGGTTGCACTGCGCACTGTATTGAATAGGAAAATCAAATGGGGCCTTGGCCTGTTTAATTTTGATATGATGTCTTTTTAATTATTAAATGTAATATAAAGCTTACGCTCAGAGTTTAGCGTATTTGGATTTGGATTACTAGAAATAGCTACAAAACCATTTTCAGTAAGACAACTCTTTATGGGTCCCCCGTCATTGCATGAAAGTTACGTGTACGCTAAACAGGAACAAAACATCCCTCCGATAACTCTATAAGCACCGCCAAGTCGCCACCTGGCTACGTCCCACCGCCGCCGACGTCGACGGCTCCGCCGCCATTGCCGCCACCACCACTACAATTAATTCCTTAAAAGACCCAAAGTTATGTGAACACAATATACGTTAGCTTATTGATATCGAGTCAACAAACAAACACACTGGTTCAGCCGGAATTTGGCCGAACGGTGCGTTTCCATTGAAGTCCATCGTCTTCAACCTTCTATGATAAACACAGTGTGGAGTTTCCTGCAAAACAGATGAAGGCACGTCGGGGGTTATGTCCCGATTAGCCCCTCCGACGCTCAAGTTAGTTTTCAGGTGAGGGCAAGGCTGCGGAAAGCAGAGAGAAAAGCTAGGTTATGATCTCGTACCTGAGTTGTGGGAGAATAATACCTTATATATGTTTCTGTCGCTAGGTTTTGGCTCTTTACGTCTCTTCACGTATTTGCATGGGAGACGTTCCTCAACTATTGGGCTACGGATGTGTGGATCAGGCCCAAGTTAACCTATGGGTGAGACCGACCGACCGGCCTGCATGATTGGGCTCGGGCCCAAATGTAGCCAACCCGACCACTGCCTAAAGCTTCAACTCTTTTATCTTTCAAATTGAGTTCTCATTTCATTAAACTTCAAATTTTCATGAACTGCAAATCACAGTTTTAGCTTTCACCCTTCTTCTTTTGAGTTCTCGTTTCATTATAAGAACAAGAGGGAGGATACTGACTCTGATGCATTCACCCTCTTCTTTTGAGTAATGACAACCTATTCTGGATGCAGGTATCTCTGATACTGACTAGAATTAGATTTGGATTTATCTATCTATGAGTCTGAATGGACGGCTCATAAATCCCAGATAGTCGGGCCAAGTCCGAACTCTGAGTTATAAAAACAAAAAAAAAGAGGGAGAATGAGACATGAATCTGCCTATCCATTATCATACGAAATTGATTTGGGAGCTTCTGAGTTGTGAGACCATATTTTAGATATGCTTCAGAGTATGAATGGTTCGTGTTTCTTGAATAGTGAACCACAATAATTCTGGTACGTATGAATGACAAGACAAGTATGTAAATGACAAATAATGGAATCCTAACATACTTGCTCTTCACTAATTAAACTCTGGTTTTAATGAAAAGTTGGGATTGGGATGTCAATGATTTGTACGTAGTTATTGATTGCCATCAAATCAGTTCGTCAAATCATATCAATTACCTATTTCTCGGGGACCACTGCTCTATTCCCCCATTTCTGGTCATCAATGTCTTCTCCTGACACCTACCATTTCCCCTTTTATCTGTTTCACTCTTTCAGTGACCACAAGTACATGGAAAGCGAACCCGAAAAGTTTAGGAAAAATGAACATTGATAAGAAACATGATGGAGAAGAGAACTGGTCCCCTGTAATCTATGATGAACAGCCCAATTACAGGTCAAATATGGAAGTTATTAAATCGATTGAAATTGTAATATTGTTACAAACAACAGCAGTTTTGGTCGGTGACATAAAAAATTCAGCCACCGTCATTCGCCGGAGACTGAGTTCTCCGGTTGATATATCAGATCATCGAGTTTTGGCCTTAGCTTGTGCTTCCAAATTTCTTGGTGGTCTGATGACGACCCCAACCGAAGTTCCTTCTGCTTGATCTCCACCATAACCATGTCGTCGTTTAGCTTGAAGATCTCGATTATCATTGCAAAGTTACCTTCAAGTCCCTCCAACTTGGCTCCCCAGGTCTCCTTCTTCTTCACTGTCACGTTCTCCGACATGGCAACTTCTGCAACTATGTCTAGTATCTTTGCTGGAGCCTCCGTAGAGACAAACCTTTCGCGGGAGACGGAAATGTCGGAGTCATTGAACAAGCCTGATAAGTTAAACCCCGAAGAGAAGGAGATTATGTCGAAAGCATTCAGAAAGTTGCCATTTTCGCGGGAAACTTTCAATTCTATACCCTCCAAATGGAAGTTCATCTCTTTGTAGTCCTTTTTGAACCAGGGGTCTAGGAGGATTTCGTCAACTGTGATTCTGGTCTCAGGGTTGGTGTCCAGAAGTCGTGACAGGAATCGCCGGAGGTCCGGCGATGTCCATTTCGGGCACCGGAAGTCACCTTTGTAGATCTTCCGGTACATGTTCATAAGGTTAGTGTCGTTGAAGGGTAAATAACCGGCGACGAGCACAAACAAGATGATCCCACATGACCAAACGTCCACTTTCGCACCATCGTATCCTTTCTTCGCCAGAATCTCCGGAGCAACATATGCCGGAGTACCACAGAGCGTATGGAGCATTCCATCGGGTCGGATCTGATCGTTCAGGGCGCTGAGTCCGAAATCTGAGATTTTGAGATCCAAATTCTCGTCTAGAAGGAGATTCTCAAGCTTCAAGTCCCTGTGAAACACGCCTCGTGCGTGGCAATGTCCGACGGCTGTGATCAGCTGCTGGAAATATCGCCGGCTTAGATCTTCGCTGAATCGTCCCTTAGCAACTTTGGAGAAGAGCTCCCCACCCTTGGCGAATTCTAACACGAAGTAGATCTTAGCTTTTGTGGCTAAGACCTCGAAGAGTTTAACGACATGCGGGTGGCGTAACCGCCGTAAGATGGAGATTTCTCTGGTGACATGTCCGGTAAACCCTCCTTTGACAACCTTCTGCTTGCTCACAGCTTTAATGGCGACGCTTTGGCCTGTACGGACATTCCTTGCATGGTACACCTTGGCAAATGCCCCACATCCTAGTAGCTTCCCAAGCTCGTATTTTCCGAACAAATTCACCACCTGACAAGCCTCTCCGTTCGCAGACGGACTATTGCCTAATTCCTCCGCCATCTCCTCCGCCGTGGAACCACCTATAGGCAAGAGGTGGTTTCAATTCCGTTCATGAATTTTAATTGGAAACAACCGGAACCCATTTCGAATTTGGGATTTAGCTTGATTTATGTTTGCTTCTGTACATGAGATGTTCTTTCTTCTACTCCTAATTGTCTCTGTTAAGAGAAACTCTACCGACCAGACAACTTGAGCTCTTGTCTTAGCAGGAAGTTTCGGTTCAGTGACCAGTAAGAACTTCTAATCAGTTGGGAACAAACTAGCACTATGAATCGGAGATATCTAGGAGCAAAGAAAGGAACGTTAAGCAGGTATTTTTCGGTTGGTCTATATAAAGGAATCCAGGGAGCGTTTGTTGATGGAGGTTAAGAGGGCAAGTTCGGTATTTAACAGCTTCACTTTGCTTTCATCTAGGTTTCGTGTCTAAGAAACCAAACTAAACTCTTCACACTCAATAGAGTCAGCCGTGTCTTTGATGGGAAATAGTTTTCTGTCTAATTTATGATGTTTGTTTCTGTTTTATAAATTTTAACTATTTATTTATATAAAATTTATATTTATTTATTGCGAGATTCACGTGAAATTTATATAAATAAATAATTAAAATTTATTAGATATAATAATTCATCATAAAATTAGACCGAATTTCTAAAGTGGTGTTTGAGTAGAAGATGAAGATAGTTGGCCTTCCTCCACCACCCAGGTGTTCCTATGTCTGAAGGTGACATCTAATTTGTATTGTCTAATTAAAAGCGGTTATTAACAAACAACCGTTCGTTTGAAGTACACTTGTCAGAAGTACACTTAAATCCATTTGGCAAACGTGATTAATTCATTATTTTAATGTGCATTATTACTGAGGCCGGTGGAACTTAGTGTGTGTCGACGTACTTTGGGCCCTCAAGAGAAATTAGTGAGCTTTAAGTGTTCTTATTAAGAATGAATGAATCATTTGTGGACATAAAGAAGTTTCATTGAGAAAGCGATTAGTTGATTAAATTTTGATTTGATATGTCAAAGTTTAGCTAAAAGTTATTGAATCATAAGCTCTCGGTAAATTCTTAGTCGGATTCTCTCATTTTCTTAGCTGCTAGATCAAAACTCGAGTCGAAATCATAAAATTCTCTAATCTAAATAAAGCAATTTCCCGTTCATCCACAAGTTTTAGATTATAACAGCAATCCATTTGAAGATGACATGTGAAATTTAGATCTAAATTTTTAGTTTTTTTTTTAATTTTGATTCAAGCACGACCGTTTTAAAATGTGACACGAGAATCAAATTGATGTCATTTTATTAGATTGGCTTAGTTTGATCTACCAATTCGACTCTCAAACACGAATTCAATTTATAACTTGTTAATTTTATATCCTGTCGGACTTAAATTATCATCCATGTTTTTAATCTTATATTGTAACTTCATTTTCAAGTGCCTGACCCTCTTCCTGTTTTGTATTCTACTGCTCCTATATCGTGTGTTCAGATTTATTAGAAGAACTTGTGATTGAGAAATTCTCACTTGTTATTTTCATCTTTTATTTCAATTATTAAATAGAATGTAATTTCCGTTTCATTATGGCTTCATTTGGTATTTTTTAATTGATTGGTTATCTTTAACTATTTGACTCTTCAAACAGTTACGAAAGTTATTTGAAGAGTAGTAAATCCAATAGTTAATTTAAGATAAACAGCTAAAAATAAAAACTTTTCTATATAGGAGC
>JANKYF010000226.1:62258397-62293217 GCA_029829435.1 Erythroxylum hondense | reverse complement strand
AATTTCACATAAATATTTTTAGCATTTTAAGTAATTAATTACCATCTGATTATTTACATTTTAATATTTTTATTTAATTTTTATTTTCTTTTAAATCATTTATTATAAATTTTATGATTCTTATCGTATTAATTAATTTTTTCTTTTATTTTTAACTAATACTATAAATTTCTGCACGGTAAAGCCCAAGTCTCCAGTCTCCACCATAATCTCTGTTGCAGATGTTATGGCGTAAAATGGAAAGCAGGCATATTTTATCGCGAGGAAGTGGGAGACCAAAAGAATGAAATGGGAATATAACTCTGCATCGGATGATAAAGAAATGATCATTAAGAAGCAAGAAAGAAAACATGCACTTAAGTTACAATTAGGACATCACATGGGTCAGCTGTTACTTCTGTGAGATTATAATTAACATCCAAAGTATATGATAATCATATTCATGTGATTTATTTGTTTGGTAATACATAATATTTACATTTTCACTAATTGCTTCCCTGAAAATTTCTCACTTCTCACGTACGCTAGTAAAACTTGTTTCTTTGACTTCAATAACAACATGGGGGCAATCGACGTCGGATTCTGATTTTAGAGGGTGTAGTTGCTTGGGTAATTTTTCAGGTGAAACCGTAGGACCTACTTTCTCAAAATCTGCCGCTGTAGCAAGTTCATGTATGGATTCAGCAATTATTTCAGTGCTAGTGACCACATCAAGAAGTAGGGAAGCTACTGTAATTGCTGGTATGACTTGTTGGAGTTCAACACCCACCCAATCGCTCGATCTGAGTAACGATTTCAGGTCCCTAGCAGCTGATTTGGCTTTCTGAATATGGGGATCAGCAGAATATGGTAGGACCATTGTGTTAACTGACAATGCCAGTTCCTTAAGTGCTTGGCCACTTTCAACGCTCACCTTTGTGCATGCCTCCTGAATTTTGCTTTTAACTTCTGGCGATACCTGCATGTACAACTCAATATATATAGGAAAAAGAGAGTATTACTACATAGCGATGTTTGGATATAAAACCTGTTTATCAGCAAGTAGGCAGCCGCTGAGTGCTTCAATCCTATAGGCGCATTGACGAACCAGGGTTCCAACTTTTAAGTATTGCTTCCATGGATGGCGAAACTGGAAGCGGCCATGCCCTGGTTCCCATCTCGCAAAGTTAGCCTGAGAAATCCATGGGAGTGTTATCAGAAACTTTTCCACGTAAGGTTTAGAGAAAGATGGTAGATTTGGATAATTCCCACCAAGGATTCTTCAGTGCTTTTTGAATTGAGAACACTCCTATACCCATGCAAAAATGACTTGTCATCTTCAGATTTCCCATCCTCTTCGACCTTGAAGTACTCATCTCCAAACCCTGTAGACTCCGTTGAAATTTTATTTTAAGTGCATAATGATTTAAAAAAAGAAAGAAAGGACCTAGTAAAAATGATTAGTTAGAGTAAGAGAGAGGTGTTACCTTCTAAAAATTTGCCCAACTTTTCTGTATTGAGAGCAATCAGATTATGAAGATCTTCTCCAGCCCACACAGGAAAAACTACCATGGAAATCATCAAACAAGCAAAGCCACCTAAAATGATTGTTGATAGTCTCTTGTGTGCCATTTGTAATACTTCATCAACTCGCAAACCCGATATCGATATAAAAGAGAACGTCAATATGAATATGAGCAAACCATAGTCATATCTTGCTTTAATGTTGGGAAAGAAACGTATGAACGTCGATATTGAAGCTGTAAACAAACAAATTTAGAAGTTTTTTGTAAGAGAGAACATATAATGGATACCAAAAAGGAATGAAAAGAAGATCAAGAAAAAGAAATAATAGAAGACTACCTTGTAAGAAGACAAAGAATCCTATTAGTATGGGCTCGCCAATATGCCCAGAAGAGTTTGCGATGTAATGAGCTCCAATGCCAAGAGCAGAAGCTAAAAATGTAGCCATTGCTCTATTCAAACCTTTCCCGAGTGTAGCACCTATAAAATGCATATGGTATGTGTCATTAAACTAATATTAGCACATAGTTCCATGAAGAGTGATTGAGACATATCTAATTCGTTATGAATATTTAAGAACTTACCTACAGAGAATTCAAAGACAACAACAACAGTCATTACAGCCCACAGTGCAGAGTCTCCAAAGTTCTTGTAGAGTGGTTGGTAGTAGTAGATAGTTGAGACCAATGTCACTGCAAATCCTACTTTTAGTGAATGGATAATTCTTCTAGGGTCATCTCTCCCCACCTTCTTTGTTTTACTAACAATATCAATCACCTTAGCTTTCAAATTTTCAGGCAAGGACTTGAACCACGACCATCCACGAGCAAATAATGTCTCGCTCTCATTTCTTGAACCTCCTAGCTTCATGGCTAGTGATTTAGGAAAAAGGAACTACTAAGAGAGAAATTAATAAGAGCCACAGAGAGAAACAAGAGTGGAGGATGCTAGTTGCTAGGAACAAAAAGATGCTTCATAAGGCGTCTAAAGGCCTCCAATATTTATAAAACAAGGAATCTTTGTTGGGAGTTAAAGTATACATTGCTTATACACAAGATAATGACTCATTGCCTCCTTTTTTGTACTTTGCAAGTACAAAGAGATTTTGCAGAAAATAGGTTAGAATGCACAAACTGAACTTAGTGCATAATAGCTGTTGATGCCCACATGTAGGCGCATAAATTTTCGCTTATTAGGTCAAAGCCTGGTGAAATTACGCATTGTTTTAGTTTTGTTTGCGATTACACTTGTGTGCTTGCGATTTTGAGCCACTTTAAGCAGTACTCTGCTTGCATCTTCTACTGTGAATATTGTAATTTATAGACGAGTGTAAGCGGTGATTGGTATTTGGAACCATTTTTTCATTTTCCATAACTAAATACTTCGCAAATTGATTACTTAAGCATACTGTAGAGACGCCAATCTAATAGATTCTCTTAAACCTATCGTTAAACTTGGAATACCCATAGACTTGGAAGCAACTCTAATGTTCTTTGAGCTAATCCTCGGCTTAATCTTTTTTTCTTTGTGATGACACATTTTAAAACATTTTTTTTTAAATTTTAAGAACTATATTAAATATAAACAGAAAAGTCTACAATATACAGAAACAAAACACCTACAAGGTAGACAAAAGAGGAGGTATGCAACCCCACTATCTCAAATCACTCAGAACTGCCCACACAAATTACATAGACTATAAATACCAGCGTCTCCTCAAAGCTAGTTGCAAAGAGTCCTGCTTACTGTTTACAATGATGGCCTCCCATATCAAGTTAACGATATAGACCGCCAACTCATACAGGCTTCTTTCCACTTGTTTATAAATGCGAGCGTTCCGCTCCCTCCACACTTGATAAATCGCCATTTGAAACGAGGCATTTATAAGGAAACCATCAAGCCTCCCACAATGAGTTTTACGGATCACTTCCTCCAGCACCTCATTCCATGCATAAAACGAATCGAGAGTGCCTAACAAATGCATAATATGGCTCCAAACCACTTTGGTATACTCACATTCAAAGAATATAGGGTTCCTACTTTCATTTACAAGCTTACACAAAACACAAAGGGGATCAAATGCACCAAACCACCGATCCTTAGTTCTCAGTCTATTTTTAATAGTTAACCACAAGAAGAAGGAAGCTTTCGGGTACAATACCTGATTCCACACCAAATCAGCCCATGAGACCGTGGTTCCCGGCGCTCTCCCTAGGCCACGAGCAGAGGATGTAGAGAAGGCACCATTGGGGGTTGCAGTCCAATGCACCTCATCTGCAGCATGGCACAAGCTAATGCTGGTCATATAGTTGGCAATATGGTGTCCGAATCTGCATCTAAATAAGCGATCTCCTTCTCGGACAACTCAAGCAAGAGATGCTGTTTTAGGGATACGGTTCAGAACCCCCATTAAGTCAAGTTGAAGCCAAAGAGGACTCCTCTCATGCCAATTGTCAAACCAGAAAAAGATTTGATCACCACTCCGGACTCTAACTTTAATTGAGAGGTAAATCAAATCCCGTAGTTGCAGAAGACTTTTAAAGATCCACGAGTCATCGATCCGCAATTGAAGGGACCAGAAACTTTGGCCCTTAAGGCGGTAAACTTGTAGCCATTTTACCCACAAAGCCTCTTTATCCACAAAGAGGCGCCAAATTCGCTTCAGAAGAAGACCACGTTGTATCATAGTGAAGGAGAGGATGCCCAAACCACCATGCTCCTTAGGAATGGCAACCTCACTCCACTTGACTTTCGCACCCTTGCTATTTTCATGAGAGCCAGTCCATAAGAACGCTTTGAGGATCCGCTCGATTTCTTTAGACACCTTCTTCGGTAGAACAATATGAGTCGCCCAGTGCACATTCATGCTATTTAGGACCGAAACAACAAGGCTGGCCCTGGTAGCAAAGGATAGATAACGATTCTGCCAAGCATTGATTCGACGTTTTAACTTATCCAGCAGTGGCAAGAAGTCAGTATATCGAGGCTTCCTTGCGGTGATTGGAACCCCCAAATAGCGGAACGGGGTGTCAACCATTATTTCTACAACGGTGCTTTGTAGGAGATAATTGAATTAGGACCTTGGCATATGGGGGACCAACCATTATTTCTACAACGGTGGAGAGTTGGATGGGAAATGGACAGAGGAGCAATTGATGCGTTCCCACTATGGGTCAATTTTCACAGTTTATCTATGTTTATGGCTGTGGAAGGCCTTAGCTATTTCATAAGTTATCTTGGCAAACCCCTAAGCATGGACACCTAAACTATAAAAATGGAACGTGTTGGCTACATTAAGGTATGCATTGAGGTTCTAAAATTGACTCATTTGCCTAACAATCTATCAGTTTTAAGCTTAGGAGAAAATGGAGACCTGGTGAAGAAATCTATCGCTATATTTTACCATAGAAACCTAACGCCACTAGGAAATGGCAGTCAATTGGGAAACTATTCCAAACTGGTAATCAAGATGAATTGTTAGCAAAAGACAAAGTTATGGAAAATGCCCATGGGTCTTGTATGCATCTTGAAATCTCGAGGGATTTAGATGATGTGAAAATAGCTAGTTTAGAGGAGGCAATAACAGGGAGGAATACGAATACGGGGCAAGGGCCTAATGTTCCAAAAATTGAGCACCTGAATACTTGTAGTCCTCTCATTAATGATAAGGAGCAGATGAATCAATCTTCCATTGATTAGGTTGGTGATAACTAGGACTAGGAAACAAATAAAATTTCGAAGGAAAATGTCAAAAGTGGGGAGTCCCTTAATTTCTCATTAGAATAGGACCCTAACTTAGCAAAAGAATCAGCAGCAATGTCTGAGGATGCTGAGATAGTGCCAACAATCAGAAGCAGCGAGGAGGAGGTCTTCTAAGAAAAAAGGGAATTGTAAAAACAGAGGGGCTTCATCCCCAGACTGTTTCTTCTAGTTACTAAAAGGTCTTTGGTTAGCGAGCTTATCAGAGAAAAGCAACATGTTCTGGTAGGTTTACTGGAGACTAGAATTAAAGACCAATTTTTTGCTTCAAAACTAAATTTTTTTTGGGTGCACAATGGAGTTTCCTCACAAATCATAGATCATACTTCAATGGAACGATTATTTGCTGTTACAACTCTGAGCTAATAGAGGTTTTAAGTGGTGGAGGAGAGAGACCAACATCTTCATTTGTTATGTTGTTTTCAAGGCCAATCCTATAAGTTTGCTTTAACTCTTATCTATGCTGCTAACTTTGCTTTCTAAAGAAGTAAGCTATGGCTGGATCTAAGTAGTATTCAGTCTTCAACTCAAAATCCTTGGATTGTAGCTGGTGACTTCAACTGCATACTCAATTATAAGGAAGCTAAAGCTGGAAAGAGAATCACTTTAGTGGATACAAAAGAACTTACTAATTTACTTAGTCAAGGGGAGCTGCTGGATCTATGTTCCACAGGACACTTGGTTGAATAATCAGCAAGGCACTATGATCATAAAGTGGAAACTAAATGGGTGATTAGTGAATTCGGATTGGCTAACTTGTTTCCCTCCATCTTTGGTACACTTTGGGGAAAACTTGAACTCAGATCACTCTTTTATGCATATTTAATGCGTAGAGGTCACAAGGAAAGTTGGAGCTCCTTTTAGAATTTTTTAGCAGTGTTACTCAATTGGGGGCATTTTTAGACATAATATAGGATTGTTGGAATCAGGAGGTGAGGGGATATAAGTCTTTCCAGCTCATGCGGAAATTGTTGAAGGTCAAGGTCGCTATGAAAAGCTTCATATGCAGCAATAAACATAACTTGTCTTTGCTCAAATCTAAGGTGCAACAAGCCCAAAATGAGTGCTACAACTCTCCCCATGACCTTAATTTACGACTGAAGGAATTGACACTACTTCAAGAGTATCAACAAGCTTTGGAATTGAAAAACTAAAACATAAAATAGAAAGATAAAGTGAAATAGCTTAGCGAAGGGGACGCAAATACAAAGTTCTTCCATACTTCAATTATGGCTAGAAGATAGTTAACTTACTGAATAATGAAGGTAACTTGCAAACTGATCAGGAAACCCTACTTGAATTAGTTAGATCTTTGTTTTCTCAATTGATGGGGTCAAATACTGAGGAGTTATTATCGGAGAATATGAAACGGTTGTTGGCAAGTTCTATTAAACTCAATAGTAAGGAAGCTTAATCTTCCTCCTTTAGAGCTCAAGACGTCAGGCGGATTGTCTTTGATATGCATCCTTCAAAATCCCCTAGGCTAAATTGTTTTTTAGCTGGGTTTTTCGAACCTACATTTGACATAACTGGTCAATTGCTTACTAAAACAATTGACCAGTTTTTCCAGAACTAAAAAATGGTGAAAGAAATGAATAACATCTACATTTTCTTGGTTCTAAAGAAAAACCATCCTACAAACATTAGGGAGTTTAGATCGATGTCATACTGCAACATAGTCTGCAAAGCGATTGCGAAGTTATTGGCAGATAGACTTAAAGTGGTGCTCTAAGATATTGTGGACAATACTCAAGCAGCTTTTCTACCTGGCTGAAACCTAGGAGATAATATCCTTTTATACAAGAGCTAATGGAAGATTACTCGTCAGGAAGGAGAGTGAGGAGTTGTATGTTAAAGGTAGATTTTTACAAAGCCTATGACACAGTTAACTACGGATTCATTAGAACCTTCATGGAATTATTAGAATTCCTTACATTTTTTGTGAACTATGACACAATTAACTAGGGATTCATTAAAACTTTATGGAATTACTAAAATTCCCTACAGTTTTTGTGAACTAGGTTATGAAGTGTATTTAGACCTCTTCTCTAAGCATTTTGGTGAATGACATCCCCTCTAAACCTTTAAAAAATGCCAAGGGAATAAGACTAGGGGATCCTCTTTCCCTTTATTTATTCACCTTAGTTATGGAAGGAATGGTGAGACTTATTAAATCAATGACTTTAGCCAATGGAAACTTCAACTTTCACAAAAAATGTACTGAGCTAAAGCTTATCTTTGCAAATGATCTCATGTTGTTCAATGTTGCAAATGTGCCTTCTATCAACATTTTAATGCAATCTTTGAAGTTGTTCTTGAAATGGTCTGGGTTAAGGATCAACATGGAGAAAAGCAATATTCCTATATCAGTGTCCAAAACTCCTGGGAACTTAGCTTAGGCTATGGGCTTTGCATCTGTCCCCTAGGATTGAGATATCTTCCTGTGACTATCTCCTCCGCTAACTTGAAGTATGCTGATTGTATCCCTATTATGAAAAGCATCAAATTCAAAGTTCTT
Source organism: Erythroxylum hondense (assembly GCA_029829435.1). Taxonomy (NCBI): domain Eukaryota; kingdom Viridiplantae; phylum Streptophyta; class Magnoliopsida; order Malpighiales; family Erythroxylaceae; genus Erythroxylum; species Erythroxylum hondense. The sequence goes on along the minus strand of JANKYF010000226.1, from coordinate 62,285,437 downwards.
CATCAGCAAAATAGGCATCTCTCTTTTACATGTAGAGTTATTTTGATAACCTAAGTGTTGTCCAGTTTACACATCCACTGGTTAGTTCATACTGCTCTTCCTTGTAAGATAATCAAGAATATTGACAAATTACTCAAGTCTTTTCTATGGTCTGGAAAGTGTGAGTCTGGTAAAAGTGCCAAAGTTAAATGGAGTCATATTACCAATCCTAAGAAACAAGGCAGGCTGAGTATCATCTATACAACTATTATACAAAGAGTATTACTTAGCAAAAGGATTCGAAGATTGATCTCATATAAGGAATATCTTTAGGAAAAATAGGTTCATGCAGTTCACCTTCCAAATTAGTACTTTTGGCATGTTGAGAAGTCTAGCCCATTTTCTTGGTTCTTCAACCTTTTGCTGGAAACACAATTCATGATCTACCCACACATTAAATATAAGATTAATAATGGAGAGAATACTTGGTTCTGGTTTGACGACTGGTTAGAGGTTACCCCTCTCATTCAAAATTCAACTTTTTCATATCTAAGAGACATGTTACCTTTGAATGCTAAGTCGGTAGATCTAATTCAAGAGGGGGATGGAGAGGTAACTTTAGAGGATTTTCACATCTGCAAGAGTACTTACCACGTATAGGGGATTCTCGATTGCCTGACTTTGTTTATTGGACCCCTAATCCGCAAGGAAGGTTTATCAATGTTTCTTGCCATAGAATATTCAGAATGAGCTAACAACGGTCCCTTCATACAATCTAGTATGTAAGAACTCTTTGAACCCCAAATCTTCCTTTATTACCTGGTTAGTCATAAACAATAAGCTAAGGACCAAATGCAGATGGTTCAACCCATTTGATAGCATCTGTGCTCTTTGCCATGATGAAAACAAAAACCATCTATCTTTTGCTTGTGATTATTTTAAAGTTATTTGGAGCCAGCCCCTTCATCTATTGGAAGTAATACACCCAACTTATGAATAGGAGGCCATATTGAGATGTGACATTAGTCATTTTGAACTAAGGAAGGATAATGCTATCCTATTTAAGGTTATTTTGACTACTACCATAAATATGATATGGAGAGAGAGGAACTACAGGTTATACAAGCGAATAGAGGAGGATAGATGCAAATTAGCTTTGAGGTTCCCTTGTAAATTTTGTCCCTTAGATGTTATGACTAGTACCTCCATTAGGTCCTAGTTAGTAAATGTTTTTTTATAGATGTTTCTTTTGAACCAATTGTAATAGTTGGGCTATTGTTAATATAATTTTTTATTCATTTTAAAAAAAGATATTAATTGATAATTGAATTATAACTAAAACAATAACTTCCCAATTTTGATATATGAAAAATCCTTTGTGAGAACTTAGTTGCCTATTTTAGGGTTTATGAATTTTATGTACTTTTGAACTTTATTGCAAATAAACTAATATGAGAACTTTATTACCAGTTTTGATCTCCAAGGACCTTAAAGAATACAAAACACACTGCCTTTACTGACACATCTATTTCTTATAAACAAGATACCAAGTAACAGTTCCAATTTGTGAAAGCTAAAAAGCTCCAAGATGAAGAGGGTTCAGCAATGCAGCATAACCAACGTAGGGAGCTCATAGACAGTGACAAGTAGCTAATAAGCCTTCACGCAAAAGAAGTGGTGAAACAGCCCTTTTGTCCCTTTTATCAACTATGGTGTTGTGCTCTAAAGAGGCCCGTGCCCACAATACAGGGAGACATGCTCTTGGCATACTGTTCCCTCGTGTTCTGTCTGGTCGATTGAGCACCAACAAATTAGTGAGGTCACTTTTAGCTTCCAATCCAAGTCCACATTGACAATCGACAATGCTCAAATAATAATGCCACTTCACAATCTTAGGAGCTCGATTGCCAAATAAGTACTCTGAAATTTCATCAACGTGTTTGGTGTAGTGTATGGCATCAATGGCAGAAGCTCTTTTGTTCATGTCCTCATTCTCTCTCTCTCTTAGCTCAACTGTCCAAATTTAGTTAACTATCAATCTTCAGTCACTCAAGCCATACCTGAATAAGCTCGCATAGGTCACTGATTAAAGAGCATAGGCAATAGTAAATTGGAAATTGCCGTCTCTTCTGGTTTTGGCGCTCTCATCGTGGTCAGGTCACTTAGAAACTTGAAGGACTGCTTTTTTGTTTTTCTTCCTGTAGATAAAACAAAAGTACATAATTCTATATCGAAGACGACAGCCTTCATATAAAACCTTTGACGTGACATGGGAAATCTCTGTTATTGATTTGCTAACGTTGTTCAAAGTAGGGATCCTCTAGCTCCTTCCCCTGGCCTACTCTCATAAACACATGAATGGATGACTTAAACGAAAGGAGGATAGAGTAGGCCAAAAAAAAAAGGACAGGGGATTTGGGGTCGTTCAAATTTTCTTCGCAGGCATCGACGACCTCAGAAAATTGATGATATCTGTTAATTGATGTGATTTTCTTTTTTCTTTTTTTCATTTTCTGAAGGGCAAAACTTCCCACTTTTATCACCTTAAAAAAATGGTTCCATTAGTTGCAACTGCGACTTTCAGAAGATGTCATTTCATGGCGGCACACCACCTGACTCATAGGACTGGACATACGCCAACCACATGAACAGTGAAACCTACAGAGATAAATGTGATTATGGTCCCACATTTCTTCAATAAAATGTGCTTCCGAATTAGAAATTAGTTTCGAAACTCTTTACTTTTGGTCCATAGTTCCTTGACTATTTGAGACAGAGAGAGAACAAGGGAGAACCTTTCTACATTTTCCCATGTAGTGAGAAGCTACCCACACTCCCACTGGTCTCCTTTAACACGGTAGTCCCTCTCACATTCGCAGGATAGTCCCGAAAATATACTATTGCTAATATATAAGCCGAAGCTGTATTTCACCGTGGGTTCAAATTCCCATCTTGGTCTTGGCGATGGTGTTGAACGGTCACTCCTTGTTCTTGGGTCTGCTTACCTTTTTCGCAACGCAGCTTCCTTCAATAATGGCTGGTTGGTTCATTATATTTTATTTTTTTTCTCAAATTTTGAAGTATGATGCCTCCCTTTGCATTACAATTTTCTCTGACTTCTAGCTAGTGTCTATTTGTTGCTTTTTCACTTGTTTCTTTGTTCATTGTGGGCAAAACTGGGATTCTAGAATGGGTTTTGGTATTAACGAGTTTTAGAACCCTTGTGAATTTTGCTCCAGAAAGACCATGACCCATTGATTGCCTGGCCAATGTTTGTTCTGAACGAGGTATATTTAGAGTGCTGATGTTGCTGTTCAACATACTGTCTTAGTTTTTGTATTGTCTTGTGCCGAATTGCAATTTATAGTGCAGATGCCTTATTAGTTCCTCTTTAACAGGCTAATGTGATAGTCAAGTGAACCGTATGTCTTAGTATGCTCGATCTAACTTGGATGCTTTTGCGGATGAATTACTTGGCATACATTTATGGCTATTGATAGCATCTAACTGAACTTTATGTTAAAGTGTTCATTATGTTGAATGCATGCAACTTCCTAGAGGTTGATTGAATTCCTCAGAAGATTGATGCTCTTTGTACTTTTCTCTACTTCTTTTTACAACGTTCTGGTGGAATAATGTCATCTAAAGCAGTGGTATTCTATAGGAATACATGACTGGACGGTTTGCACGAACTTTGATGCTCATGATGAACTGGTTTTACCTTAAATAGGCAAGTTTTGTATGGTTCAGGCCTTCAGAATACATTCTCAGATGAAAACAGGGTGAAAATTTTCTTTAAAGTCCACATCACAGTATCTCCAAGAGGCAGATTGCTAGGAGTAGAAAGTTTGTTACTGTATAACCTCCAGCCTTGTCCTTTGTTAGTGAGCTTAAGTGCGCTAGCATTTTAAAAATTGTCGCATTATGACGGGTCATAGACTTTTAATTCAGACTTCCAATTCCATGAAGCTACATCATATGAAAAGAAGCATTTTACCAAATGTCTCTGTATGTGGCCTACATAAGATCATCAGATTAATGTCACTAAAATAACTAAACTTACTAAACCTTCGTAATTTCCTGGATGGAGTTACTATTCCTATTGAACCTGTTTATTGATAAAGCAAATAGGTGCTCATGTTGTTGATAAACCTTACCTCATTTTGCAGATTGTCCCCTGGATTTGAGTGTATCAAATTTTACACTAGCAGCTTCCATATGCTCTACTAAAGATGATAGAGGAAAATGTTGCCGTTATATTAATTCTTTTATTGCAGTTTCTGTAGCTCGCCATGCAAATGCAACTGGCATTCTAGGGGTAACATCAGATCAATCTGACATTTGCCTCCATTCCATTTCGCAAACCATGGAACTATATGGAGTTCCACATAATGCAACTTCGTTTTGTGGTCTTGGGACAAAAATTCCAGTTAGCTATGTGTGCAATGGTCGAACTACTGTTAATCAGATGCTTCAGTCTCCAAAATTTCTTGATGTCATGCAAAATTGCAAATTGCCCTTATCAGGAGAAAGCGATTGCCGGAAGTGTTTAAATGCTGGCATTGTGTACCTTCATCATCTGGTTGGGAAAGATGATAACGTCACACTGAACACTTGCCGTGATGCAACTTTTACGACACTTGCAAGCCAAGTTGATGACACTGCAGCTGTTACTTTCGCAAGCTGCTTCTTTGGAATTCAAGGGCTTAACATCCCTACTGTTAACAGTTTGTGGTTCTTATGATCATCTTTCTCAATTTCTCCATTCCTGCTTTTATTGCTCATAATCAAATTTATGTTTCTAGAATGAGTCATATACTTTAACTACTATAGTTTCTATCTCCATCAGCTTATGCCTATGCCCGTTCTAGGCTGAAGCATGTCTTAGTTTGAAATTTCAGGTTTCTTGGTTCTGAAGATCTTTCCTAATTTTTATTGCACATCATGTCAAGTGATATTTACTTATGGGATTCTTATTCTGCAATCCATTGTTGTGTGATACTAATTTCAGTTTCGTCTCCATCTGCACTTGCCCCTGAGGCATCTCCAAGTCCATTGCTTGGTGCTAGCCCAAGCGAAATTGTGTCAGGAGTCCCGAGTAATGAAAACCACCGTTCTTACCACCTAACCCTAGTTCCGGGGGTTGGAATTGCAGTTACTGGAGTTGCTTTTGCAATGCTGATTGTCTTGTTGGTCCTAATTCGTAGAAAGAGCAGAGAGCTACAAGATTCAGAAAACATGGACAAAACCTCTTCAAATGCCTTTCCTCGTCCTAGACCCATAAAAAAGTATCAAGAAGGTACTTTGGAGTTTCTCCTCATTTTGTCTGGCACTACTAAATATGCTTTTCTTTGTTTCTCATTGGAGGTTTGTGCTCCATGTGGTTGTTGTGAAGGTCCAGCATCGATGTTTCGAAAATTTAGCTATAAGGAGATAAGAAAGGCTACTGATAATTTCAATACCATCATTGGACAAGGGGGATTTGGAACAGTATACAAAGCACAGCTTACTGATGGCTCAGTGGTGGCAGCTAAGCGGATGAACAAGGTGTCAGAGCAGGGGGAAGATGAGTTTTGTAAAGAGATAGAACTTCTTGCTAGGTTGCATCATCGTCATCTTGTTTCTCTGAGGGGCTTTTGCATTGAAAGACATGAAAGGTATGTTCTTGCAAATTAGTGCATGCATAACTGACCTCATGAGTGACTGGTCTTTCTTTTACCATCTAATTTGGCCACCCTTGTGCTTTTCATTGACGGCTGATAAGTGGATGATTTCAACTTCTTTCGTCAGTATTATCATGGTTACTGTTGCTTGCATATTTATTTCATGTCATAAATTCTATAGAATTGACTCTAGTATCTCTTTCTTGCATGGATTTAATACTAATGGAATGCACAAAAATCAAATGCTTTGGCTTATATATGGCAGGTTTCTAATCTACGAGTACATGGCCAATGGAAGCCTAAAGGACCATCTTCATTGTATGTTTCTTGATTTCTTCAGATTAATTGTGTTCTGTTTCTTAATGGAAGTTGAATATTTTGATTCTTTGATTTTTGTTGGTACTTGGAGAATTTGTATAATTTGATGGTCAATCATTCATACACATCTGAAATCATCAAACTGGATCTACAATTTATGCTTCATTAAACAAAAACCTTTTTAGACAATGTTCATTCAAAAATTCTAGGGAAAATGCCTCAGTTTACTGACCTTTTTATATCATATAGTATGGGAAAATGGAAGGTACAGATTTAGTCTCCTATCTTTTTCGTGCAGCAAGTGGAAAAAGTCCACTGAGTTGGCAGATGAGAATCCAGATTGCTATTGATGTGGCTAATGCTCTGGTAATTATCAGACACATGTGCACAGTCGGAAAAACTATATTCACAGTGTTTGGTTACTGTGAATTTCCAATTTGATACCATTTGTTTGTTCTTTTCCATTCATTTTAATTGCTTACAGGAGTACCTGCATTTCTATTGTGATCCACCTTTGTGCCACAGAGACATCAAGTCCAGCAACATCCTTCTAGATGAAAATTATGTTGCTAAGGTAATATTGTGTTGAACTTGCACATGTAGATTTTCAGTTTCACTCCTGACCAAAATAGCAGTTCAGAATGCTCTTCATAGATGAAGCATATTATCCTTCTGACAGGACCCAGCTGGTTTACTCATAGCCTAGTACTAGTCATAATGGAAATTAAAACGAGTGCTTAATCTGGAAACAGAACGTTTGCTTTCCCAGCCTATAAAAAGTTGTTCTTCAGGTTGCAGATTTTGGCCTTGCTCATGCTTCAAAAGATGGCTCTATTTGTTTTGAGCCAGTAAATACCAACATAAGGGGAACCCCAGGTTAGAAAGAGCAAATTTGACTGCTCAAACATTTAAGTTTATTCCATTTTAATAATAGATCCCTGTATGATGCCCTCCAGGTTACATGGATCCTGAATATGTGGTCACTCAAGAACTCACTGAAAAAAGCGACATATACAGCTATGGAGTGGTACTGTTGGAGATAATAACTGGAAGAAGGGCAATACATGATGGGAAGAATTTGGTAGATTGGTCTCAAATCTTGTTGGCATCTGAATCAAGACTACCTGAGCTGTTGGACCAATGTATCAGAGACTCTGTTGACTTAGACCAGCTTGAAACAGTTGCCACTATTGTGAAATGGTGTACACAGAGGGAAGGACGTGTTAGGCCATCCATTAAACAAGTCCTTCGGCTTTTGTACGAGAGTTCAGACCCCGCCAACAGTGGAATTATACATGCTATGGGGGATGAAGAGTATGAAGGAAGTGAAGGGAGAGGAAGGACAAGTAAAGGGAAAATGCATAGGAGTGAAGTAATTTTTAACAGCGGGGAAGGAAGGTATCTTGCATCCTCTTCAAGTACATCAAGGTCATATTGTAGCAGAAGCTTTTTGCTTGAAACTGGATCTCCACAATCACCACCCAACGTGCAGTCCCTTTGATACCTACTACTTGTTCACCTGAAACTACTAACCTTTGTTGCTAGAAAGCTGCAGAAGTTCAACCAAAACTTGGTACTTGCTCAGCTTGCTTATTCAAGTTGGCACGTATGCACAGTTTGTCAGATGATTTACCGCATAGAGCCATGACAATGACTTCAAGCTCATATTCCCTTTCAAGTGAAGAGTAAAATTGTTAAAGAAGTTGCATTATATCATTTATTTTGGATTAATTTCCAAAACTTCAAAAACAAAAACTGAGACTGTAAAAGCTCTCAGGGTTGACATACACTTCTTTTGACTGATTTCAATGGGGGCAAAAAGGAAAAAGAAAAATGAGGAGCTTTCTAATTTTATTTGGGAAATTATGGGTTGTGTACTGTACGTTAAATTCATTTCAAGATAAAAGCAAATCTTGATTAGTTGAAGATTACTCTCAACCAAGATTGCTAGTTTGCAACTATAGTTGTAGAAGGGCCATTGATTGATTCTTATTTTGGTTTGAGATTCTGATTCCAATGAGCCGATGTTATACAGTCCTATGACATGTTAAAATTAAACCATACCATTATTAGAAGAACCTATGAAGGGGCTGGCTGGCCTAATCGTCACTGACAAAGAATGTCCAAGTAGGGTGGTGCGAGCTCAGCAAGCTAGGTTCACCTTTTACGAGGATGCAGCTACTTAATGTAAGATCATTTAAATCCACAAATCTTGCGACCAATGGTTTCTGATGGCAATCGTCTGTTTCCCTTATATGGTCCTATGAATGCCATGTGACCAACTCCAAGCCAATTTCAACAATTTATCCAGTCTTTGTGACTGTTAAATGGCCGTAATGTGCTTAGACGAGCGGTGATTGATAGGTTCTATGTCTGAAAATAATGATCAGGATCGATCTATTTTAGTTTCAGGGAAGACCTAATCTGGTCCTGAATTCAACACTGCTCATTTCAATAGAAAACTAATCTGAGGTCACAACTTAAGCGAAGGGTTTATCAACTATTTATGACTGATTTTCTAGGAATTATGAGGGTCATAGAGGTCACACAGCTTCCTGCCAGGTCCAGCTATTTCTGCTAGATATGGTATAGCGCCATTAACAAGGCTTGCCATACCAAAATGATGTTCTATCTGATGAATACGATTGCATAGTAGTTGATACACTTGTTTGGAGTGGATGTATTTTTTGGACATCATTTCATAAGAAACTATAGTGATAGGAGTCTTTGCCGTTTTGAAGAAATGTACAATTTGCTGTGTGCAGCTGGAAAAAATTGCTTGCCATACTCAATAGGCATCAGAGCTCTTCTTGATCACAATAGTAGGTGGTGCAACAATTGGTCAGGGTTGAAGGGAACATTTCTGTTATTGGAAGTTCTAGTTACTTCGATAGCTTATCTGAATTAGAGATCTGTTCTTACCAGAAATCAGAAGGAAGGTTAGAAGCTTGTGTATCTCGAGACTAGAGAGAAAAGTATAGAAAAATGAGGGTCAATATCTGGAACAAGGATAAAAAAGAAATTAGATAGCAATTAAGTGTTGCCCACCTTTGTTATCTGGAATTGGATTGTGCAGATGTTTCCAGGGACCTGTCAATGTCAATTATTTACTACTAAATAAGTAAATATTGGGGGAAAGAGAGTGCAACTTAAGACTATAATCTAAACATGAATCCTCTACAAATAACTATGACATCATACTATTAGTGTCATTAACTAAACAATATAGATTTTTTTTAGACGCTTTTAATTGAAAGAAAACATGAAGCTACAATTTTTTGCTTTCTTTGAGTTTGATTAAAATAATCCAACTAGGGCACCAATCATGCACATGGTCAGCTATATACACCTCTGATGCAAAAATTAAATTTCAGCCAGGAATTACAAGAATTTGAGGGAGAAAAACATGATGAAACAAAGTAATTAGGAGGTGAATTAATCACCCAATTTTCACTAAGATAGCATTGCTTCCAACAAACTACAGAGAGTTCTAGAAGAAGAGAAATAAGAGAAAATAATATCTTTGATAACTTTTTCAACCTCAGGTTAGTAACATTTATAATGGAAAATAAGAAATAAGGAAAGAAGGAAAAATGCAAATGTCCCAATGGAATTCTCAACAAATGTGATGAATTACTAAATATTTTTTCTTTTAATTTTTACTACAACACACTTTTGCCACGTTACTTAATCCTAATTTTTATTTTATTCTTTTAATTATCTGCATCAAGTCTCCCCTGGTAGCATCATCTTTGTCCTCAAGGATGGAAATTTGAAAATTGTTTGGTCATATCATATTCGACTCAGGTACTATCTTTAATTGGCTTGTTCTTCCACTTAACCAGGACCTTGATTGCAGCTTGCCTTCTCTTTTCAACCAACTTTCTTTCCAATATTGCTTCAGGTTTGAGCTTGTAATCAAGATCACTCATAAAAGAGGGTAGTGTAGTAGAAGTCAACTTAGGATCATGGTACTTCCTTAACTATGACGCATGAAAAGTTGGGTGTATAGGTGATCATATAGGCATTGCAAGCTTATATGCCACTGGACCCACCTTATTTAATATCTAAAATGAACCATAATAATTTGGATAGAGCTTCTCATTGTTCCTCCTTGTTACTGAACTTTTTCTATAGGGCTGAAGTTTTAGATGTACCCACTCTCCAACTTCGAAAGCCCTCTTTGATTTATGCTTATTTGTTTGTTGGACCATATTGTATTGGGCTCTCTCTAGATGCCACATGAGTACCTTTTTTATCTATTCTTTATGCTTTAAGCTTCTACTTACAACATCATTGCTAGACTCCTTAGGAAGGTAACGTAGATGGTAGGTGAGATAGTGTTATGAAATGAGCATATCTAGTTAGCTTGTCAACCATCATAAGTATAGCAAATTTGCCTTGAGAGAGACTGACAAACTCACTTGTTCATATATATTTTCAAGTCATTTGGATAGGTTTTTGTCACTAAAATTGGTCTTTATAGCTTTATTTGATTATTATTTGAATTATTGTACCTTACATTTAATTTGTGTTTATAAAGGTAAAAATTGTCATATCTTGGTTTAACTGTAATAAATTAATTTTTGGACAATTGATGCAATTTTATTTGTAATTTTTATCGTAAGGTATTTGGATAAATTAGAGTTCAAAAGATAAATAAGTAGTAATCAAGGCATTGAAACAACTTGAGAAGAGAAGCTTAAATGCAAGCATCACTTGAGAAAATGACAACGTTGAGACAAAGCATTAAAACATTAAAGAAGACAAAAACGACAATGTGAGAGAGGAGTGAAATATGTTGAAACAACAGTGTTGAAACAACACAGCAATATGGACAAAGGAGACAACGACAACATAGCGTGAAATGGAGCTTGCAAGGGTTTTGAGCAACAAAAAGCATGAACTAACTTAATTAGTTAGCTGAAAAGAGGAAGAGCGTTGGCGGCAAAAGAAGGGAGGTAGCCCAAGGTGAGCATACCAGAAGCTGGAGGCGTGTGTGCGTGACCAGCATCTATGCATCGAAGTGGAGTGCATGGTGTTGACCAACGTGAAGAGTAAAATGTTGGAGTGGTGTGCATGTGCGTTGGAGTAGCTGCATGAATAGTGGAGTGGCTAGCAAAGTTAATATGTCTACATTAGCTACAGTGTTGTGTGTGTGCATGGTCTTGGAGGGACGTGAGTGTCTGGTGGTGTGTGCGAAGAGAGTGTGTTTCTGGTGATGTATGTGCGCAACGTCTAGGCTGAGAAGGTTTGGAGATGAATTAAATTGTCATATCAAGAGGGTGTTGGCTGTGGTGTGTGTGGTTTGCAGAGAAGAAAAACGTTGTAATTTCCTACCTTCATGGATGATCATCAAATCTCAACATCGACAGCGTTTCCCATAAGTTGCCGTGGCTAGTTCATCCTAATCCTCTAACTGAATGACAATGCCAGGAGCTTGGGTTTTCATAGGAGAGTTTAATCTGCATTTATCTTTTATCCATTCAATTATTTAGCGAATCCTAAATCTTAGTATAGCTATTTAACTATTTAGAGTTATGTATGGATTATATCTTTGAATTGGAAGATTCATGTGGCTGTGTTATTGTTTAACAACTGATATTGTGCTAATTTTGATTCAATTTCATTACTTTGTGTTGGTTTAAGATTTTGTATTGAGATTTTACTGAATATTTGGTAATTATTCAAGATGGCTTGAATGATTGGATTATTATATTAGTTGCTTGTGTTAATTCTGTTTTCTGAATTATTGAATAAAAATTAAGCATTGGTTTTAGTATTCTTAGTTCTATTTTACTATTCTGGTGGCAGCTAGTAGATTGGGATTTTGGAAAATATTTTTGTAACAATTTGAGGTGACTCGGTCGTTGGATTAAAAGCTCGATTTTAATTATTGGTTTATTTGTTTTAACTCACATATCTATTTGAGTGATGATTGCCTATGCTATTAAATTGGAGGGTTGCGTTTATCATTGTTGATTGTTGATTACTTGTGTTTTTCTTCTTATTCCATTCACTTACTATCATTTCACATCATTCATTTTAATTTTAAAATATCAAAAACAAGTCCTTAGTGTTTATTTAAATTCGTTGCAAACTTTAGCGACAATTGTATCAAATCAAACCCCATTCTATAGTTCAAGTTACATTGCATTTAGTTGCTTAGGAAATTAATTTCATTTTTTTGGTTCCTCAAAGAGAACGACCCAAAGTTGCGCTATATGCAATTTTTGGTTAAATTTTGAAGTAACCCCAAGAAGACATTAGATTTTAAGGTTATTTCAAGTAACGCCGTTGTCGAGGAATCAAGAAATTGGTTCCTAGTAACTAAGTGTCAAGTAATGTTTGACTGGGATTTTTGTGTTGAGCCTCATACTTGCATCGATATTGCATAGTCCATTTCCATCTTCATTTGCATTTTGCATTTTGCAATTTTTTTGCTAGATAAAAATTTTGGGTTACTCTTTGACTTGGTTACAATCTATTGGATTACATTGCTCTTGTTTGCTTAATTATAGCCTACTCGGTTGCTTTCTTGAGTGTAGGAGTCCATTCTCTAAGTCAAGTTTTGGAAATTTTGCTCTTTTGTGTATATTGATACAATTTTTGGCATTCTTTGATTACTTGTGCATATTACAGGTTTTCACACTCTTTCATACACTACAAAGTACATCGTCATCCATACTCATACATTCATACACACACACACACTTGCACTCATTAGATTCTTCCTTCTTTTTTACGAATCTTGTTGTGTGAGTTAGTTTTGCACCTTGTTCTTATTGTTACCGTTTAAGCCTAGAAGTGATAGGGCTTTATCTCTGAATCCTTTAAATCTTGAACTTAAGAGGTTAGTGAAAAAGATTAGAAGAGAAAGGAGAACTCATTGAGGAGGAGCATAATTCACAAGAGTCAAATTTATCATCTAGTGAACGAGAACCTAGTGAGAGAGCTACCTCTAGTGAACAATTGTCTGCTAGTGATTTTGAATTAGACAAAAATACCATGGATGGTGATAATGGTAATAACCTAATGGGAACAACAAACATGGTGAGAACAACATAAGGAATAATGGTGAGGATAATAGAAGCATAAGGGAGATTAATAATTCCAATGTTGATTATGACCCTTATGGCTTTTATACTGATTATATGAACTTTGAAATTAAAGGAGCATTAATTTCTTCCTTACCTAGATTCCATGGCTTTGTAGGTGATGATCCATATAGGCATTTGAAGACTATGCACATGATGTGTTCTTTCATGCATGAATATTGGACAAGGTTCATCACACTTCTAGCTCATTGTCCCCACCATAACATTTCAAAGAATGATTTGGTCAACTCTTTCTATGAAGGGCTTCTTCCACATCATAAACCCTCAATTCATGCGGCAGCAAATGGTTCGCTCAGAGAATTGAGTCCCAATGTCGCATGGGACCTACTTCAAAAGATGGCTACCAATAACCCTCAATCTGGAGACACAAGAAGGGTGTCCAATACCTTTTTAGTTTCTTCCTAAGATATTCTTGCTAAAATTGCTACTATGAGAAACCAAGTGAAGAAAGGACTCAATCATTTGGAGAATAATGTGAAGGCCAAGCAAGTTAATTCAGTGAGTCGTTCTCTAGCTATAGTAGCCGGTTGTGAGTACTATGGGTCCATGATGCATGCCTCCAATAATTGTGCCAGACATGAAGAAGTTTCTACCCTCTATCAAAATATAAATGGCCAATATCAAAAAAGGGATCTCTACTCCAACACCTTTAATCCAGGTTGGAGAGATCATCCTAATTTTAGATAGGGTGGGGATCAAGGAAATATTCAAGGAAATTCTTCCAATCAAATGGTATCTAATCAAGGGACATCATCTTCTTTTTCTAAGGTTGATGAATTTGCTACGATCATAAAGGGCATTGCTGGGATAAATTCAACATTAGATCAGGAAAAGACATAAACCGATGCTAAGTTGAATGCAATGGGGAATAAGATGGACTCGTGTCTAAAAAATGTGTTCTCTAAGTTGGAGCAAATAGAGACTAAGTATGAAAACTTGAACACTTTTGTTACTCAAATCTTCAAGAACTTGAGTGAACAACAAGCAAAGAGTAGTGGTTCTATACCCTCCAATACAGTGATAAATCCAAAATCTTTGAATGCAATCACACTGAGAAGTGGGAAGAATATTGAAGGTAAGAAAGTGAGTTTCAAAGAGAATGAAGAGGATGAAGAACCGGTTCATGAGGAAGTGGAATTTGAATCTTCTCCTGCTAACACTACTCAAGAAACCTCCTAAGCTGAGAAGAAAGTTTCTATTCAATTTGAAAGCCTTCAAGAAAAGAAGCTAGTGGAGAAGTCTCGAAAACAACCAGTGGTACAAAATGAGGACGAGGTAGAAACTATCATGAAGAGACTAATGGAGGAAGGATCACCTTCCAACTCCAAAGGTGATGAGGTAAACATTCGTGACCTGCCTTTTCTAAATTCTTACTTGGTTAGTAAAAAGATTATTGACAAGAAAGACAATGAAGAATTGTTTGAAATGTTTAACAAACTTGAGGTGAATGTGCCATTGCTTGAATTGATTAAAAAGATGCCTAAGTGTACTAAATTCTTGAAAGACCTATGCACAAATAAGAGAAAGTATAGGTAGTGAGAGAATTCAACTGGGGTTGAGTGTTAGTGCCTTATTTAAACCACAATTGCCCATTAAATGCAAAGATCCAGGTTCTTACATTACCCCCTGTACCATAGGTAGAACGATTGTTTCTCATGCCTTACTTGACTAAGGTGTAGCAATTAATGTCATGCCAACCTCTGTTTATAAGACCTTGGGTATTAAAGCTTTGAAAGACACTAGTGTAGTGCTTGGTTTAGTTGATAGGACAATGAGATACCCTAAAGGCATTCTAAAGGATATCCTTGTGCAAGTCAAAGGTCTTGTTTTCCCTGGTGACTTTTATGTCATGGATATCACTAATGAGTTGCCTACTGAGAGTACCTTGATTCTGTGTAGGCCATTCCTTCTAACTGCTGAGACTATAATTAACATGAAGAAGGGCCTTATTACTATGAAAATTGGGGATCAAGATTTGCAATTTAATCTTTCAGAAGTATGAGCCATGGTTATGAAGATTATTCTTACTTAGGTGTTAGTTTGATTGAATGTCATGATAAGGATGTGAAAAATTTGCATGAGACTGATGTACATGAGCCTGACTGGTATAGTATGGGTGGGAATCATCATGATACACTTACTTGTTCATCCTCCTCCCGTTCTTCTGATTTTTGTGCATGTGAGGATGATGTATCATATGTCTATTGTTTAGAAATAGATATATGGCTTTCTACTCTGCAAAATTTTGATGCATCATTTTATTTTGATGTTACTGTTGATTCTGCACTTGACAGCCTTGAGGAAGGTGTGTTTCTTGATTTTGTAGGAACTGATGATAAAGGAGTTATTATCGTAGCTACGAATGTAGTTTCTCCTTCAAGTGGTGTTGGAATATTAGAAGAGGATAATAGTGATCCTGCTACTATTCTAAACTCTTCAAATACCACTCTCACTTCGGATTTGCTTTCTGTTTCTATTGATCAGACTGACCCTAATGTTGCTGCTTCCAGTTCATCTGATGGTGGAACTGAGACGGGAGGGGGAGGACATACACACTGCACAAAGCTTATATCCTCTTCTCAAAGCCATATAGACGCACCACTCCCACTGAATGCATTTGATATACCAAAGCTAGTTCCTTCTATTGTGCAACCCCTTAATTTGGAATTGAAACACCTTCCCCCTAACTTGAAATATGTCTTTCTTGCTGATGATTGCAAATTGCCTATTATTATTTCCAATTCTCTAAGTAGTTCTACAGAAGAGAGATTAATTTTGGCATTGAAAAGGTATAGGAGGGATATAGGTTGGTCTTTAGGGGATATACCGGGAATTGATTGATTGGTTTGTACACACAAGATCCTTCTGGTTGAAGGGCTCCAAGCCAAATAGGTAGCCACCAAGGAGGTCGAATCCTCTTATTCATGATGTGATTAAAAAGGAGGTATCTAAGTTATTGAGTGCGCGGATCATATATGTCATCTCAGACAATAAGTGGGTGAGCCCGGTATAGGTAGTATCAAAGAAGAGCGGTATCACAGTAGTGAGAAATGAGAGTAGTGAACTTATTCCATCAAGAGTTCAAAATACTTGGAGAATGTGCATAGACTATAGGAAGTTGAACGAAGCAACTGGGAAGGATCATTTTCCATTACCTTTCATTGATCAAATGTTGGAAAGAGTATCTGGAAAATCTCACTATTATTTCTTGGATGGCTTTTCAGGTTATTTCTAGGTACCAATTGTACCGTCGGACCAAGAGAAGACTACTTTTACTTGCCCTTTTAGTACCTATGCTTATTGAAGGATTCCATTTGGGTTGTGTAACGCTCCAGGCACCTTTTAAAGATGTATGATGGCGATCTTTTGTGATTTATTGGAGAAAAATATAGAGGTTTTTATGGATGACTTCACCATTTATGGTGATAGCTTTGATGATTGCTTATTTAGTCTTGAATGTGTTCTTAGTAGATGCATTCAAAATTTTTTTTGAATTATGAAAAATGTCATTTTATGGTAGATAGTAGCATAGTATTAAGTCATCGCATCTCCCAAAAGGGGATTGAGGTTGATAGAGCCAAGATTAAAATCATTTCTTCACTTCCTTATCCTACTTGTCTAAAAGAATTGAGATCTTTCTTGGAGCATGCGGGGTTTTATCGGCGCTTTGTAAAGGATTTTAGTACAATTGCTTTACCTCTTTCTACATTGTTGAAAAAAGATATTGATTTTCACTTTGATGATAATTGTAGACATGCTTTCAACACTTCAAAGTCCTTGCTTGTTTCACCTCCTATTATGACTGCACCTAATTGGGATTTGCCCTTTGAGCTGTCTTGTGATGCTTCCAATTTTGCAGTTGGTGCTATGCTTGGATAGAGGGAGGAAAAGTGATCTAGAGTGATAGCCTATGCCTTCAAGACACTTGACTCCGCTCAAATGAATTATACCACTATCGATAAGGAACTTTTTGCTATAATCTTTGCTTTGGATAAGTTTAGACAGTAGCTGATAAACTCTAGAGTGGTTGTTTTTACAGATCATGCAGTGGTGCGGTACTTGTTCAAGAATCCTGAATCTAAACCAAGACTATTGAAATGGGCTTTATTGCTGTAGGAGTTCGATATTGAAATCAGAGACAGAGCTAGAACAAAGAAACATATGACTGACCACCTTAGTTGGTTACCAGAAGGCACTGAGGGAGTTAACTCTTCGGATCTTCTGTTGATTTTTTGCCTAATTCTGCACTTTTTGCTTTGGCAGTTCAAGAGCTTTGGTACTTTAATATTGTTAATTACATTGTCACTAATTTTGTGCCTCCTTTTATGTCTAAGTTTCAGGTTGATAAGTTGAAGAGGGAGGCAAGATACTATACCTGAGATGCCCCAATTCTTTGGAAGCAATGCAGCGATCAAATCATCAGACGATGTGTTCCTAACAATGAGATCCACTCTATCCTTACCTTTGCACATTCTTTATCTTAGGGGGGGTTTAGAGTGCGGGTTTTTCTGTCCTACCTTATTCAAAGATGCTTATACTTTTTGCAAGTCTTGTGATAAATGCCAAAGGTTTGGGAGTTTGTGTAAAAAGCATGAAATGCCTTTAAGACCTATGCATTTTTGTGAAATCTTTGATGTCTAAGGCATGGATTTTATGGGTCTCTTTCCTTCATCATTTGGGTTTTCATATATATTACTTGTAGTACATTATGTATCTAGATGGGTAGAGGCAGTGCCAATTAGGAAAGATGATGTTTCTACTATTGTCAAGTTTTTATGTGCTCATATCTTTTGCAAGTACGACATTTCAAGAGTAATCGTCAGTGACCAAGGAACACATTTCTACAATAGGACTATCAAGTCTTAACTTTCTAAATATGGAGTTAATCACAAGCTAGCCACTCCTTACCACCCTCAGACAAATGAGTTAGCTGAAGTCTCTAATCGGGAAGTGAAGCGTATACTAGAAAAGATTGTGAGACCATCCCGAAAAGACTGGAGTGAAAGGCTTGAGGAGGCGTTGTGGGCTTACAGGATTGCCTACAAGACCCCTATAGGCGTGTCCCCTTTTCTGATTGCTCTATGGCAAGTCTTGCCATCTACCTGTGGAGATTGAACACATAAAAATCGAACAATGCAACTCCAAGAGCTTGAAGAGATGAGACTTGAATCTTATGCTAATGCCAGAATCTACAAAGAAAAGCTGAAAATGATTCATGACAAATAGATTCTGAGGAAAGAATTCCATAAAGGTGACAAGGTTCTAAAATTCAAGGCTCGGTTAAAGCTGATGCCCGGGAAGTTCATCACCAAGTGGGAGGGCCCTTTCAAAGGTACCAAGGTGCATTCATTTGGAACGATAGAGCTAGTGGATGAAGCAACTGGTCATGTTTCACAAGTCAATGGTCATCTGCTTAAGCGCTACCATGAGGATCAAAGACCCCTCTAATCACACGGTTGTTCCCTTCCACCTTTTTCCTTTATTCTCTATTATATTGATGGCGATATCTGTCTATTGAGATAGTTCGGAATAAATGTGGGGGAAGGGAACCATTTTAATAGGAAGTAGTTATAGTTGTTTATTTCATTTAGTTATTGTTAGTTAGTTTCCCCTTGCTTTTTCCATTTCACCTCTAATTATTTTTCTTACATTGAGGCCTTGGGGGGGGAGGGAATGCTTTTGTTGAATTGTTTGCCACTACTTGGATTGCCATATTATTAACTTTTCATTAGGCATTGTTTATTTGATTGAGCTAAATTGATTGGGTTTATCTCTTGGGTTTACTGCGTTGATTCCCACTTCTTACTTGACTTTTGCAATCTTTGGGTTTTGTTTTCAAATCCTTGTTGCTTATGCAAGTGAACATTGACATGTTAAGGTTTGAATACATTTGATTTGAGTAATTTTTATTCTTAGTTGATTAGCATAGTGGAGTACCTTTGGTTCTGGTTACTAACCTTGTTATATAGCTTGATTTGAGGAAGGAAATATCTTAGATAAAGCCATGTTGGAAGGAATTTTGAGCCTTACTTTTCTTTCTCATCTTGTGTGATTTCTACCTAGGTTGGTTAGTCTCCAGAACTTGTATAGATTCTTTTTCAAAGCTACATTAATACCTAAATTTGTGAGCATGATAAGCGCATTCTTTTCTAAACCCCTTTACCAAACACAAGCCATTTCAATTGACATTTGCTTACCCCCTTGAGCCCTTCACTTTCATTCATTCCATTGTTTTAAACAAGTGTTTTGCATGAGTTACATTATGTTCTTCATTATTAAATGTGCATAATTGATGATTTTTTATCTTCTTGGATTAGGGTATGCCAAATTTGCAAAAAAAAAAAGGAAAAAAGAAAAAAAGAGGATAGTTTGGCCAAAAAGAATAAAGTTTTAAATAAGGCATCTCTTGGTGGATTGAAGATTAAAGATTGGGTCTTTTAAGTTGATAATTACACATTGGTGTTTATTTGATGGTTACACTTTAATTCATTTTGAGTTATTTCTTAATACTCATGCAATGCATTTGTCATTTTTTTCTTTTTTCCATTTCATCCATTCATTAGCCTTTCATCAACATTACAATCCTACAAAGTCTCCTTGATCATGAATCTATGGTATGTTAGTGGTGGAGATAGTAGAATCTTTACAAGCTTATGGTAGGTGCTAATCTAGGTGGACTGAGTGAAAAATTCCCTATTTGAGAGATGAGTGAAACACTTGTACCTTATGCGCGATCTATTATGTTTCTTTTCCTTTTATCTTGCTATGTTTCTTGTGTTAGTTTCCTTGCATCGAAGCATTCCATGACTGTTGGTTGATTAGGGATAGAGGTTGTTTGAGTTGATTGCATATTTTTACCTTGTCAGTTTTATGTTTTCTTGTATTGAGTTTAACTGTTATCTACTGATAATTTGCTCAGGAGTGCAAAAGGCTAAGTGTGGGAGAGTTGACAAATTCACTTGTTCATATATATTTTCATGTCATTTGGATAAGTTTTTGTCACTAAAATTGGCCTTTATAGCTTTATTTGATTATTATTTGAATTATTGTACCTCACATTTAATTTGTGTTTATAGGGGCAAAAATTGTCATATCTTGGTTTAACTGTGATAAATTAATTTTTGGACAATTGATACTATTTTATTTGTAATTTTTATTGTAAGGTACTTGAAGAAATTAGAGTTCAAAAGATAAATAAGTAGTGATCAAGGCATTGAAACAACTTGAGAAGAGAAGCTTAAATGCAACCATCACTTGAGAAAACGACAACGTTGAGACAAAGAATTAAAACATTGAAGAAGGAAAAAACGACAACGTGAGAGAGGAGTGGAATGTGTTGAAACAGCAGTGTTGAAGCGACACAACAATATGGACAAAGGAAAAACGACAACGTAGAATGAAATGGAGCTTGCAAGGGTTTTGAGCAACAAAAAGCATGAACCAACTTAATTAGTTAGCTGAAAAGAGGAAGAGCACTGGCGGCAGAAGAAGGGAGATGGCGCAAGGTGAGCAGACTAGGAGCTGGAGGCGTATGTGCGTGACCAGCGTTTATGCATCAAAGCGGAGTGCATGACGTTGGCCAACGTGAAGAGTAAAATGCTAGAGTGGTGTGTGTGTGCGTTGGAGTAGTTGCGTGAACAGTGGAGTGGCTAGCAAAGTTAATTTGTCTACATCAACTACAGTGTTGTGTGTGTGCATGGTCTTGGAGGGATGTGAGTGTTTATGGTGTGTGCGAAGAGAGTGTGTGTTTGGTGATGTGTGTACGCGACGTCTAGGATGAGAAGGTTTGGAGATGAATTAAATTGTCACATCAAGGGGGTGTTGGCTGTGGTGTGCGTGGTCTATAGAGAAGAAAAATGTCGCAATTTCCTACCTTCATGGCTGATCACTAAATCTCAACGCCGATAGCATTTCCCATGAGTTGTCGTGGCTAGTTCATCCTAATCCTCTAATTCATTGACAATGGCAGGAGCTTGGATGTTCATAGGGGAGTTTAATCTACATTTATCTTCTATCCATTTAACTATTTAGCGATTCCTAAATCTTAGGATAACCTTTTAATTATTTAGAGTTATGTATAGATTATATCTTTGAATTGGAAGATTCATGTGGCTGTGTTATTATTTAACAACTGATATTGTGCTAATGTTGGTTCAATTTCATTACTTTGTTTTGGGCAAGACTTTGTATTAAGATTTTACTAAATATTTGGTGATTATTCAAGATGGCTTGAATGATTGGATTATTATATCAGTTGCTTGTGTTAATTTTGTTTTCTGAATTATTGAATAAAAATCGAGCATTGGTTTTAGTATCTTTAGTTCTATTTTATTATTCTAGTCGTAGCTAGTGGATTGAGATTTTGGAAAATATTTTTGTAACAATTCGAGGTGGCTCAATTATTGGATTAAAAGCTCGATTTTAATTCTTGGTTCATTTGTTTCAACTCCCATATATGTTTGAGTGATGATTGCCTATGCTATTGAATTGGAGGGTTGCGTTTATCATTGTTGATTACTTGTGTTTTTCTTCTTATTCCATTCACTTACTATCATTTTATATCACTCATTTTAATTTTAAAACACCAAAAACAAGTCCTTAATGTTTATTTCAATTCGTTGCAAACTTTAACGACAATTGTTCAAATCAAACCCCATTTTATAGTTCAGATTGAATTGCATTTAGTTGCTTAGGAAATTAATTTCATTTTGTTGGTTCCTCAAAGAGAACGACCCGAGGTTGCACTATATTCAATCCTTGGTTAAATTTTTTAAGTAACCCTAAGGTGACATCATATTTTAAGTTATTTCAAAGAGGTAAGTCCTTGATGAAATCCATGGTTATATTTTTCCATAGGGTGTTAGGGATAGGATGTATTTGAATTAGCCAAGGATAAGCAGTATTATCACTCTTGCATTTTTGAAAAATATCATAATTTTTTATAAAAATTTTGACTTCCTTCCTCATGTCCTCTATTCAAAAGAGATTTCACCCTCTATACTATAAAGTCTCTCTCAAAATGCCCCCCAAATGGAGAGTTATGCATCTATTGCAAAATAGGAGCTTAGGATTATTACGAATGACTAAATTATCATGCCTTTTTAATTCTTAGTTATACCAAGTGAAATAAGGATGGGATGAGGCATTACTCTGTAATTAAACTATAAGTTGTTTCATTTCAGGATCATTATCCCAACTTGCCTTTATTTGAGTTTTCAAATCAGATGATACTGGTTACATTATTGTACAAATAATTTTTGACCTTGCACCTTTAATTGTCAATAAGTTGCCACATTTTCTTTCCCTTTTCTGTATTATATCTCATTATCGAACCCCATTAGCTTGGAGAGTGAAACCTGCTGTGAGGGGTACAGATATATTACTCTAATATGTATTTTAAACTTTTTTGGTCTGTTTTAATCAGAAAGTTCCTCAACATGAGGTATTGCTCCCACTTTTTCACTATGAACAAGATTGCTAACAGCTGCCTTTCACACACAGAGAGTGTTTGGTGTTTGTCATTTATTACCTTGCTAATGTAAGAGATGGTTGAGTAAGTACTACCCATATTCCTACCTCTAAGGAATCAATCTCCATAATAAAGAACTTACTAAATTCTAGCATTGCCAGCACTAGAGTAGTTAATAGCGTCTATTTCAGTTGTTCAAAGGTTTGGTGGCAACATCTGTCTATACAAAGTTGTCTATTTTCAACAATTTAATTAAAGGCTTGATAATATTCCCATACCCTCTTACAAACATTCTCTAATAGCCTGTAAGTCCCAAAAAAAACCCTTAAACTGTTTAAGATTAGTAATTAAAGGCCAAGTCATCACTACACTAATTTTTGAAGGATCAGTGGCCATTCTTCCCTTAGATATGATATGACCAATGTATTTCACCCTATCCATAATAAAGGTACACTTACTTCTTTTAAGAAAGAGAGAATTCTCTTTAAGCTTTGCAAATACCTCCTCTAAATGGTGAGTATAGTGGATAAGGTTTGGGCTATATATAAGGATGACATCAAAGAACATTAGTACAAACTTCCTTGAGAAGGGCTTAAAGATGGCATTGATAAGGTATTAAAAGGATGAAAGGGCATTAGTTAGGCCAAAAGGCAAAGTTAGAAATTCATAGTGTCCTAGGTGAGTTTTAAAGATTGTCTTATAAGTGTCTGGTGGGTGCATTTGAAGTTGATGATACCTTAACCTTAAATCCAACTTAGTAAAAACTTAACCTGTTCCCAACTTATTAAACATGTCTTGATGACCTGCTTATTAAGATCTTTGTAGTCCATGCAAAAGCTCCAACTCCCATCCTTTTTCCCTACTAACATCATAAGAGCCCCACAAGGACTAGAAATTGTTTAGATGATGCCCTTGTCTATCATTTCTTACAAGAACCCTTCAATAACTATTTTTGCATGGTTGGATGTCTTTATCGCCTCCTTTTGATGGGATAAAATCATTTTTAAATGGGAATCTAGTGGTTAAACCTTGGTCTCATAAGGGATAACCCCATCGAGTCTTTAAATATGTCAGCAAACTTTGATAAGATGGTTGCTAGGACTGAAGGGAGCTCTTTACTAGGTGTTGTTGTTAATGAGAAGAAAGAAGGGGGTATCAAAATAGGGCCCTTTGTTAGAAAATTGTTTAATTATAGCATACCAATTTATGGTATGCTAGATACTACTTTAATAATTTGCTTTCCCTTGATAGTCTTCATAGATGTCACAGAAGATCCCCTAAGAAGTTGCCTCCTTCCTTAATAATTGAACTTTATTACTAATTTTTCAAAGTCGATAATTATCCTCCCTATGGTTGTGAGCCACTAAACGCCCAATGCATCGTCACAATAACCCAAGGGAATTATCATGAAGTCACCTTGGAACTAGGTATTATGTGGCTACCATTTGAATTCCTTGCAAATTATTTTAGTCAACATTGCATTACCAGCAACCACAATATGGCTATGGGTTTTGTGCTCATAATTTTACGCCCAAACAACTAGCTCATCTAAGCAATTATGAGTGTTTCCACTATAAATCAATATATATAAGGGTTTCTTATTATAAACTTTAGTGATTCTCATGGTTTAGAAATTATAGTATCCAATAATAGCAATGGGGACTTCTAGATCACCCCTATTATCGAATTCTTCAATTTATTCTGTTTCCATGTCTTTTAGTTCACCCTTTATGGCAAATAGTTGGGCATTCTTATGCTTTAAATGGTGATCAAGGGTATAAGGCTCATCACAAATGAAACACAAACTATTAGACTTCTTATCTTCTATCTCAGTAGGAAGGAGGGATCTTAGGACTTTATTAAGTATGCGTTTTGTGTTTTAAGGTATCTTTAGGATTGTATTTGGGTTTTTAGGTGAGGATGGGAAGGACTTGTCAAAAGGGAGTTTTCTAGGTGGGTATTTTGGGGTTATACGTTGCCCTTAATAAGCATTAATTCCCATTTTCATGAAGGGCTTGGGTTGAGTCAGGGTGCCTTGGTCGAGGCTTCATGAAGCTTGGCTAAATGAGAAGTATGTTGTATGGTTTTCAAAGTAAACATCTTGACATACATTTGTGTAGTATACTCCAAACCTATCAAAAATAAGGGTATGCTCTGTAAAGGAGAAAGAACATTGGAGACAAATTTTGATAAGAATAGTTTTTTTTGTGAAATATCTTGCTAAATATAATTTGACTTTTCGAAGATCCAATAAGAAACTTTATCAAGATAATAATGGTAATTTTTAAGGATTAATTAAGATGATTGCTGAATTTGATGTAATAACATAAAATCATATTAAACGCATTCAAAATCATGAAATTCATCATCATTATGTTGGTCACAAAATTTAAAATGAGTTGATTTCTTTGTTGGCCTATAGTGTTAGAACTTCTATCATAAGGATCATTAAAAAGGAGAAATGTTTTTCTATTATTCTTGATTGTACCCTAGATTAATTTAAGCCATCAAGAACAAATGAGTTTGGTAATACAATATGTGAATATGTCAAATAAAAATAAAAATAGAGGAGTATTTTTTAGAGTTCTTGAGGGTAGATGACACATCTGGATTAGAACTTTTCGATGAATTATTGAATGCATTTAGGTCTCTTAATCTTAATGTTTATAATGTAACGGGTCAAGGTTATGACAATGGTTTTAATATGAAGGGAAAACACCAAGGGGTTCAAAAGCAATTACTTGAAATAAACCCGAGAGCATTATATGTAACATCCCGTCACTGACGGGAAGGTCATAAGGTAAATTGGGACATGCTAGGTTGTATATTGCATAGGTGTATTGTTCATTCATTTGACCTCTAATGTTAGAGGAACGAGTCATTGGCATACGTGTGTATTTTAGTTATGTATAATTTGGTAAATTGGGTAAAGGATTGCATTGGCTCAAGTGAGTACATACATGTTTGACAAATCCCGATTTGATTTGGATAAATTGGAAAATTGGAAAATTAGGTCAAATTGAACTGTGAAAATTGAAATTGGAGTTAGTATTGAGAGTTAGGAATTTGAATTATGAAATTGGAATACATGATTATGTGTTTTCTAATTTTAAGGATTTATAGGAATTTTTCTGGAATTTTCAGAGTAATAGGTCCGGACCGAAAAATTGACCTAATGACTGATTGAATTGATTCCGGTTCCGAAATTGAGTATCCAATGGCATAGAACGATTAGAAATTGGAATTGAGGAATTAGGGTTTGAACCATTGAAATTCGGGAGAAATTAGAATCAGAAATTGGATCGAGGTTGTTCGGATTGGACTTGTGGCAATTTCATTTGCCAAACAAGCCCTTAAAGTTTTGGTATAAAACCCTAACCCCTTTGAAATTTTCCCCTTCCACGATGCTTCTTCCTCCTTCTTCCGCGTGGATTTCTGCTTGTAGATTTGCTTGATTTCTTCTCATCGATTGTTCCCTTTCCTTGCCTTGATTGATCTCCCTTGGCTTGGTAAAGAAGAGTTAAAGATTTGGTTTGGTTTGGGGGTTAGCCGTGGGTGCCGATTAAGTAGATTTGGTGCGATTGTTGGAGATTTGAGGCTTTTGATCAAGTAAGTTACTTCTTTCTTGCCCCATATAGTGTGATTTGTTGATTTATAGAGTTAGATTGATGATTTAACTTGTATATTAGAGGATTTGGCATTTAGGGTTTCCGATAGGTATTTTCGGTGATTTAGAGTTCGAATTTTAGGGATTTGATTGTTTGATGAAATAGAAGCTAAGGATTAGTTGTATGTTATAAATGGAATTATTTGGGAGTGGTTTGAAAGGAGAAAAACTGGATTTGGAAAGGTTATCAGTCAGATTTCTGAGAATTTCTGGGTTTTCTGGGCGTTGCTGCGATCGCACGCCGCGACGTGTGCAAGAACACGCCGCGGCGAGCGAGACAGTTCCGCACGCCGCGACGAGCGCTAGACGTGCGCCATGGCTAGCGAAGGATGGTTCGACGCGACAAACGCGAGGCGCACGTCGCGACGTGTTTCGCTGCGGTGAGGCAAGCGCACGCCACGACAAAGAGAGAGAGCTCACCGCAGCGAGGGAGCTGGCGCCGCGGCGAGGAATGAAAATTTAGGAAAATTTGATTTTTGAGGATTTTGAATTTGGGTAATTAGGAATTGGATGGTTCAATTGATTATAGAGAAATTCAATTTGAAGAATTTGAATTCGGATTTTAGAATTGAGATGGGAAAATTTCGGATTAGGGTCGGATTGTTATAAACATGTATGGTACGCAATTAAATAGTTTCTTGTGCATAATTGACATTGGAATTTGGATAATTAGTATTAATTATATGTTTTGATTGTGATAGAGGTGCCAGTGGAGCGTCGATCCTCCGACGTAGCTGAGACTTCCCGGCATTAGCTCGGAAGTTACAGGGGAGTAACCTAGTTGGTTCCTCAATAATTGTGTGTTAAATTATATGCTATGCCATGA
>JANKYF010000226.1:62148385-62164745 GCA_029829435.1 Erythroxylum hondense | reverse complement strand
AAATGTATATTATTATTTATATAAATGATATCCAGAATAACAAAAATATCCAACATAAATTCATGACCATAATAAATATATTCATGACCATAATAAATGGTTATGTAAAAATTTACATCATAATTAAGACTAATTAATACTAATACATAAATAAAATTATGTCAAATCTTTGGAGCAAACAACACTTCATATAATATTAGATATCAGCCACAACATATGTTTAATTTGCATTTTCCAATCCCTTGCACAATAACTCTTGAGTTATCGAATCTTTGGAGCCAACAATACTTCATATAATATTAGACATCAACCACTACATATGTTTAATTTGCATGTTCCAATCCCTTGCACAACAACTCTTATCTTCTACATAAATCGACTATGTTCCTTGTGATATTTTTTTTAATTTTACAAAGGCATCTATATCTTTCGTTACATGGTTGGTTGCTCCTAAGTTTGCAATTTACAAAAGATGCTCTTCAATTAAAAAAACAAAACAAGAGACATTCACATAATAAATGTCTATAAAACAAGATTGTACCTTTTTAGGCTCACTACAATTGTGAGCGAAGTGACCCTTATTACTACAGTTACAAATTGGCTCAAGTTGAAGATTGTTTACTAGAGAGGCAAACCTTGCTAGCTAGATTAAAGGAAAATTTAACAAGCGTTTAAAACTGAATGAAGATGTAAGTTAATAAGAAAATAGTAGAGAAGCAACTCTTGGCAATTGGTCTTTTGTTAAATTACAGTCATATTAACAACAATCTGTCGTGAAAAAGACCTCATAAAGTTTTCCAAAAAATACTTTGGACATTTAAAATACTACGTAAGATTGGATAAGTGGTGTATAAATTAAAGCTACCTAAAGAGTTGCAACTTCACCCAGTGTTTTACGTCTTTCTCTAGAAGGCATATCGAGGAGAGGTTACACTCACACTTACCTCTTTACTTAAATTGGCAATAGAAGGTTAACCAATCTTTTATTCTGAGAAGATTCTACAACAATGTTGGGTGGAATCCCAAGGATAAGAGCGAGAGCAAGTCCTAGTCACAGAGTAATTTGCAAGATACTTACGAGAATGATCAATAGGATATAAATTCCCATTATCCTAGTTTAAACCTCGAGGACAAGGTTGTTCTTGACAAAGAAGGTAATGATACAATGGTAATTGGAATCGAATCAGTTGAGACTTGGAACAGCAAGCATAACTTCAACAAGCCAATTTGGGTTAGTGGTTATATTTAACTGAGTTACTTTATTAGCTAAATAAATAATGTATGTAGGAAATAGTAGAAGTTGTTATGAATGGAACGAGTAGAGTTTTAATCAAAGGTGAGACCCGTTATACTTGTAATCACTATAAATGATGAAAATTGAATGTAAAGGAGGATCATATATTGTCCCTCTTCTAACCTATTCACTTTCCCTTTGCTCTTTTTCATATATGAGTGATACCTATCTTTGACAGGTTGTAAAATTTTAGTCCTAAGAAGATGCTTCATCGAAGAATATATGCTACTCGATGTAAATGAAACTAATTAAATTCATCGTCCTTTAAGCATTCATATTCTTCTCCTGCCGTAAAACAAGATAAGAAAGCCACTACACATCCTACGGTCCTAAGTAAGCCAACCAATCAAATGGTTAGTGGTGCCAAAGTAGTGATCGATGGCAAGTTGATTACAACCAAGTGACTCGCTACACCAACAAGCTTTTTATTGGCTATCATGAGCAAGATTTTCGCTTATTCAAGAGCTAGAAGCGTAGCTGAAGTTTTTGTTTTTTACTATCCTAAGAGTTAGATGCATCCAGTCAATAAAGCAAGATAATTCATAAGATGCCTAGAAGTGCTCAAAATGTTCCTAAAGCTATTTGATGAATGTTTATTCCTGAAAGTCAAGTTTGCTCTTTCTAAAATTAGTCTGTCATCTCCTGACATCAAAATCAAACAATCTTTTGTTGCATCCATCAACTCTTCATTTACCCTCGGAATATGAATTCTTGTAATTGACTGCTAGAATTATCCAATACATGTTGAACGATACAACGACTGTCATAAAAGATATTCATATATGATTTCTTTTTATTTATCATAAGAAAAATGGAATAACATTTTAGTTTTCGTGTTTTGAAAGAACTAGTTAGTCTTTTGTGGGATTAGATCCTCTGTTTCAGTTAATCAGTTCATACATTGTTTCATTAAATCTTATCCATACATTTATTTGAGGTTCACACAAATTTATGGACAAGATTAAGTGGCATAGAGTTAGAACTGCCTAACAAAAATAGGGTGCTCCAACCCTTCTTTCGTTAAGCAAAAACCTCCAATCCTTGATCATCAACGAGTCATCATGATTTTGAAAGACTCCCATCCTATAAATGTCCCATCAAAACATAGTCCTAGTTAAGCATGTCCTTTTGTGTAGTATTGTGCAACTTATATCAACTTGGCAAACTTAATCCCTTATACGTATAGTGTCCTGTCTCTTATAATTAGAAGATGAATGCTTATCTTTTTTTCTTTTCACAAGCGAACTTCTTTAGTTTTGTCATTTATTTTTCTTAGAAATTAAAAAATTATATTAGTAGGAGAGAGAAAAGGTTACATAGAATAGGAGATTATAATTCTCCCCTCAACCAAAACGACAGCGTTACAAAGTAAGGAATCATCGTAACAAGACAACATTTACAATCTAATAAGACGACATTAGACTGAAATAGGTAAAAATTGTAAAACTATTTCCCCAATCTTCGTTCGAAATTTTCAAATTAAGGTTGGAGTGTGTCATGATCTCCACCACCCGAGGATCTTCTAAGGTTAGAGACACACCTTCCACAAATGTTTTACCAGCTGTTGAAGCTCGATCACTCTAACTTGTCCATTGTTGATTAAGGTAATATCGATCGCTCAAATCCGTTTTTCCACTTCTTTGAATTTCATCCTTGATTTGACTATAGAAAGTTGACTGTAGCTTCCTTTCTTGTGTCTTTAAGTTTCAGGACCTTAGATGAGCATCCCTTACCCTTTTTCCAAGCCCTGATGGCTTTTCCTTTTTGATAGCTAAAATGGTAAGCCCCTCTTCCTGGACCTTTCATATTGATAAAAGCTGTTAGTATTGAACTGTCTTCTATTTTTGTATGCATGTTTCCTTGTTTCCCTTTATCTCTGTATGTTTCTCTATATTCTCCATTCATTTGCAAGCTAGGATGAGCATTCCTTGATAGAGCTAGAAGAGATAATATGTTCTCTAACTTTATCAAAGATATACTCTCTGACTTGATGTGAACTTCTACTGGAAGTTAGAAATCTTCTCATGTTTCTTTCTATCCATATTTTCTTAATGCAAGTCACAAAGGAAATTAGGTTGATAAGAGAATTAGGTTGAGAAATTGACTTAAGTCTACTGAACCACTGCATAATCACTGTAAAATGAGATGTGCTTAGGGACCACAGACATTTGTGTCTTATCTAAGACCAAATTTCTTCCAAGAAGGGGCACTCAAAAAATAGATGATCCTTACTTTCTTGTCCTAAGTTACGCAAGACACAATCCGCTCTTAAATTCAGAAAAGAAAGTCTATTTATAGTGCTAAGTTTGTTTACAATAGTAAGTCATAAGATGAATGAATAACTCGACCTTAGCTCTTTATGCCATATAACTTCACACCATTCCACCTTGGTATTCCTCTGAAATAGCCATTCCTTGCAACTTTTTTTGTGAAAATACCTTGTGGGTATTTTCTCCAAATGTATTGGTCAGGGATTAATAGGTTAGGGGGGTAGGTAGGTTGTAGATGATGAATTCCTACGGTATATTCCTCCCATTAACCCTCCCTAATAAAAGCATTTACTTTAGTGTTTAAAGGAAGATGATTTAAGAGCCAAACTGCAATTTGATTAAAGATTAAGAAACCATTTCATGACTAATTATCATATCAAAAACTAGCCTTCTCTCCATCCCTTACCTTGAATGAAATTTCAAAACTCATATTCTCCTTTATCTTTAGTAATTGAGATAGAAATCAGAGTGAGAGGACTTAGGGTTAACAGACCATATGTTTTGACCTTTTAAGACATAAGCATGAAGCCATTTTACCCATAAGGTATTCTCTCCTTGTAGTATAGGCCAGAATTTCTTCATCAAGAGAGTTTTATTAGACAGCTTTATAGGAATAATTCCAAGCCCTCCCTCCTTTTTAGGTCTGCAGGTTTCGATCTATTTAACCTTGGCATAACCCTTATTCGAGCCACCTCCTCCCTATAGAAAGTTCCTCATAATCTTTTCTAGTGATTTGATTACTCCCTTTACCAGCACCATATTTGAGGACCAATAGGTGTGCGTAGAGTTAAGTATAGAGTTAACCAACTACAACTTTCCCCCAAAAGATAGAGCATGGTTTGTCCAAGAGGACAATCGCTTTTGAATTTTTTCAATGAGTGGGTAGCATTCTCAAAATTGAAGCCTTCTGAAAGTAATTGGTAGACCTACATAGCATAGAGTATGTTTCCTTAGCATACCAAATAAGGAAGAAACTAGATCTTCTAAGTGATCTGCACTGAGAACAAAATGACTTTTGTTATAGTTAACAGTGAGGCCAAACATATAACTAAATAGGTTCAAAGAAGTTACAAGGAGTTTGTTAGAAGCCTCAACAGCCTTAGAGAATAGGAAAAGATCATCTGTAAAGCATAGATTTACCAAAGAAACTTTCTTGCATCAGCTATGATGTTTGGAACTTGAACCCCTAGCAATATTATTCTTTAATAGAAAAGTTAGAGCTTCCATGCATAATATGAACAAATTGGGAGATATAGGATCTCCTTGTCTAAGTCCTCTATGCCCATGAAAGATTTTTGTAGGAGATCCATTGACCAATACAGCATAGGAAGGGGAAGTAATGCAAGCTTCTACCCATTTAATGAACACCTTTGGAAACCCCACCACTTCTAGTAGCCTCAACATAAAGTTCCATTTTACACTGTCAAAAGCTTTCTTAAAATCAATCTTGAAAGCATAATTCTTTGGAGATTTCTTCCTCGAGTAACTTATAAGCAATTTTTGTACAATGGGAATGTTATCCCCTATTTGTTTGCCTTGTAGGAAAGCGCTTTGATTATCAAATCAAGGACCTCAAAACATATTTCAATCTATTAGCAATAATCTTTACAACCACTTTATAGATGAAGTTAGAACATGTAATAGGTCTATAGTCCTCCAAGGTTGCTAGATTGCTTAGTTTAGGGATTAGGCAGAGGTAGGTTTTGTTGATTTCCTTTAAAAGAGTTTATGAAGAAAAGAACTCTTTAACAGTTACTTTCGCCATCTTTATGATAAAAGAAACCATTGAAATCATCAGGTCCAAAAGCTTTTTTATGATTCATTTGGAAGACTATCCCTTCTATCTCCAAATATTCCACTATTTTAGTTAATAGAGTCTTCTCTTCATTTAAAAGCCTATTATGAATAATGGAGTCCAAGTACTAAGTATTCACAAATACATTTTAAGAGACATAGAAATCTTTGAAAAAGCTCTCAGCTTCTTTCAACAAATCCTCATGCTTACTTAACTTCCTCCCATCTAGTAAAGTAATTTCCTTTATAGAGTTGTAGTTCTCCTTGGCAATAATTGAGTTGAAGAAGAATTTAGTATTCTTGTCTCCTTCTTTAAGCCACTTCACCTTAGTCGTCTTCTCCATAACACTGGCATGATTGTTTAGAGTTTACAAATAGGCTGACAAGGTTGATTTCTCTTGAGATAAAAGGAGAATATCTGTTGGGTCATGGGAGAGAATATGTTGAAGTTGGGATAGTTTATCTATGGCTACTGATATAGCCCGAAACGTGCTCTCCCCTGTCTGATTCTTTAGATTCTTTAAGGCCTTTCTAATTAGTTTCAACTTCTGGATATATTAGAATTGAAGGGTTCCATTTACATTAGTTGTTGCTCCTTCCCTCACACAGTTCTGAAATCCCTCTATATTCACCAAATAGCTGTTAAATCTAAATGGATGGCAATGTTTCATCTTTAGGAACAAGTCCCCCACAGACATTGGGGTATGGTTTGAAAACATAGGGTCTAAGAAGGAGGCTTTACTTTCCGAGAAAAGTTGTAACCATGCTTAGTTGACCATAACACGATCAAGTTTTTTCCTGAAAGCCCAACCATTAGATTGCTTATTACTCCAAGAGAAAAAAATGTCCAGTAACCTTATAGTCTAGAACTCCTAACTGATCAACACATTTCCTGAAATTGGTAGAGTAATTTCTTAAGAAAAAATGACCTTCTACTTCCATTCTATAGAGTGTAGAGTTAAAATCTCCCGAAATGAGCCAAGGACTTGCCACCCTTCTTCGGAACCTCAGTAAACTCTCCTGAAGCTCCTTTCTTTGAAACACATAGTTTAAACCATACAATACTGATGCAAAAAAGGAAGAATTCTGCTTAACAAAATTTCATTTCGTATGCATAACCTGCGTCTCCACTTCCAACACCTCAATATCAACTATTCAAGGATCAAACTCAATATAATTATGCCAAAAGCATGAGCTTGATGATATGGAAATGCCACTTACTTCCTAGGTTTTTAAGATTCTTGAGGTTCTCCGATCAGATTTTTGTTTCCAAAATAGCAAAAAAATTTCTTAGGCAAAAAATCTTTTAAGGCCAAGAGTTTTTTTAGGGCAATTAAGGTCCCTAACATTCCAGACTACTATTATGATGTAATGGGTTTGGAGCTTTGACCTTTCCTCCTAGTACTCTTCCTCCTTTTAACACTAATAGGGTATTATGCATTCTCTCTCTCTTCTGTATTAGTCGAAGTTGAAGAAGATGAGGTTGCCTCCATATCGTCCTTTTTTTCTCCCTTCAGAACCAGTAACTTGCCTTACTTGGAAACTTCTTTTATAATGCCTGTTACAAAATTTTGCTTTGGTTGGACTTTTTCATCTAAGTCAGTAAATGTTGCAACATTTTAGATAGTTTCCAACTCCTCATTACCATCTTTATCCATCTGATTTTTGTCAATCAAGACTGGCTCTTCTTGTGTCCCATTTTGGCATATTTCCTGCACATCAGCTCATTCATTATCACATAAATCTAGACCTATTAGTTTCTTATAGCTCCCTTCCTTGAACTTTTTCCCCGTTAGTACCCATTTTTTCCCTTATAGCTTCAAGGAAGGCTTTCAATGATAATCCACCGTGACAGTATCTTCATATAACGAATCATTAAAGCCTAACCTCAAGATGGGGATATGTTCTAGCAAATCCTTATAAATATCCATAGTAATACATAACCGAGCATAGCCTAGCCTTTTCCTTTTGGTTGTGATCTCATCCATGCATAGTGGTTACCCCAAATAGTTTGCTATCATACTAAGACCTTTAGTAGTATATTATTCCAATGGAACATTATACAGATTAACCTAGACAAGTACCGACTTTAACTTTTCTGTTTCAAGTTGGAATCTCGACTGCCAACTTTGGAGAAACAGAAGAAGATTCATCACATGCTAAGAACCTTCTTCCAGGACTTTAACTATCTGCACTTTAGATGAAAAGGTAAATAAACTTAAGTTTTTATCTACTAGCGGTACCTCTAATAGACCCTTATTCTTCTAATTATTGGTTTCCCATTTTTGCATCATCGAAAAAGGAAATCTTCACTCCAAGAATAATCCCACCAGAGAGGACTCCCACGAATGTGCACCTTCTTGTAAAACTTCCACATCAGGCGCAACACTGAATTTACCTTGGTCTTCTTTTGGTGGGAAGTAGTGAACGACAGTGTCACCATCATCAACTATCACTTGCTTCTAGCTCTTCTTGATATATGAGGAAGAGGAGGTGTCCTTTTCAGGGAGCTTGGGGGCAACCAAGATTTGGGAAGGTAACAATGAAAATTCGGTAAGTGAGGCTGAACAAAGTAAAGGGACAAGACATGGTCGACAGGCAAGAGCATGGGAAGACAGCGCAGTGTCAGAAAAAGATTTTTGAAAAGTAGTTACCAAAAGAGGGAAAATAGTCAAGCAGAATGACAGAAAAACCCCGTATCTAGAAGGGTAGAGCATATGTGTCTAGAAGGAGGAGGGCGTATGTGGAGACGTATGTGGAGAAAGAAGAGAGGGGAGGAGGGGAAGTTAAGGACTAGGTTGGGGAATGATTGAGAGCTGAAATGAAAACAGAAGAATGGGTTTGAGTAGTGAAGTTTCTGAATGTATGTTGGGAGCTGGAGATGA
The DNA here is from genome assembly GCA_029829435.1 of Erythroxylum hondense. Taxonomy (NCBI): domain Eukaryota; kingdom Viridiplantae; phylum Streptophyta; class Magnoliopsida; order Malpighiales; family Erythroxylaceae; genus Erythroxylum; species Erythroxylum hondense. Next base: position 62,156,502 of record JANKYF010000226.1, on the reverse strand, counting down.
AGGAAAAGTTAGACGATTGAGAAGAAACAGAAAAGTAAACGCAAGGTTGAAGATCTGTGGGAGTTGAAGCAAGAAAAAGATACATGAGTTTTGAGAAAACAGAAATTTAAACATAAGGTTGGAGATCTATGGGAGTTAAAAGGAGGAAAAGAAAGGCAGATTAGCTATAACTGGTGAGTGGACAAGGATGAAGCAGAAAGAGCTAGAGAAGGAGAGCACTCGCCCCTTCTATACTCTCTTGAACAGTCTTTTTTTTTATTTTTTTCAACATCATAGACGATCATATTTTTGCAGACAGTGGCATCAAATTTTTATATCTTGTTAGTGCTTGACACCCTTCTACCAATTGTACTTTACTTTCTTTCTAAGCATGTCTGGCATTCTTAAGCTATAAGGTAGATAATGGTAAGGTGCTAAAGCTCTGAGTGTTGCAGCCTGGAACACATGACTTGTCTAAATACATGGCCATTTATAATCAAAGATAAGCAAATAAAGATGGCATACAAGTTTATTCAAGAGAGTGTAGAACTAATATAAAGTCATAATTTACTAATTTCAACTCCTAGTAATAACACTACCAAGCCATCCTAGAATAAAATGCGATCAGCTAACCGATCTTTATACCCCACAAATTCCTCATATTGCTTCCTTGAGATCAGCACTGTCCCATTATCTAAGACCAATCTACTGACCTCACCAAGGGCCTGTTAACGTCCTTCTCAAGCCTACTCTTTTAGCACTCCAGGCCCGATTTGTCTCCTTGAACGGCAAAAACAAAAAAGGATAATCAGCATCTAAAAATTTCCAGACCACTGATCAGAAAGAAATCTTCCTCAAATTCCAGATAATAAACAAAGGACAGAAATCACACAGTTAAATTCTTACTTTAACACATTTTAAACAAGGAACAAATTAATTCCCATATTCAGATATATTTGAGGAGGTTGAACCATTAATATAATGAGTACAGAAAGAAGATACGCAGTTCACCAAATTCTCAATGGTTAGAAACAAGTGACTCCATCTTGCAAATTGCTGTGAAGGGTGCTTATTATTTTATTTCAATTCCTTCATGATTTTAGTGATAAGTTTCAAGGAACACTGACAGAAATGGAAACAGTCATCAAGTGAAACTTTCAGGGATTCATTTAAGAATTCCATTGTAGCATGCCTTGCACATCCTGTACCCTTATCATTGCATGTTCTTAAGATTTAGATTAATAAAGCATTTATGCTTAATTTATAGAGCAGAAAATGGGCATCATTATCATGTCATTGAAGCTTTCACCAGAATAAAAGAAGGAAGCCACACCTGATTCTTCTGTATTTCCATTGCTGCCTGCAACAACAAAAGTTCCATCAAGGAAGGTTGATAACCCAACTTTTGTACGGATTCCAGATTAACAAGGCGTACCTGTTTTCTCTGCAATTCTCTGTTCAGTTCTTTAAGTTTTGCAATCTCTGCTTCCAGTTCCATGGTATACGCCTGCATGGATAACCAAAAAAAAAAACGTTAACAAAAACATTGCTGTAAAGATCTTCTCACTTTGCTGACAAGTTTGAAATATAAATATACAAATAAGAGTTGTTTCTGCAACCTTGAACTGAACGACAGTTTATGCACCAAAACTAGAACCATACAAGCCTTTGGACAAGTTTTTTAAGTAACAGACTAAAATCTCTTAAAACATTTAATTAAATATTTATATAATTATAATAATTTTGCATCCATTTTCCTTGCGGAAAAATTCCTTCCAACCAGGTAGTATTAAAATTGATTGCTTTAAATTCATATGTTGGTGGCTAATGCACATAGGCTTTTTGCATTTTGCCTAACACTATTTCTTTCGCTTGTGCAATTATTCCGAAAAGACTCGAAGTCAACCTATCTTTCGAACAATTTAATGAAATAAAAAACTGAAAACACAAACAAAAGGACATGTTACCATAGTGATATAGCTCTGCACCTATAGCTATATTGATGTAATGCTTACCCAAAAGACTCCCATCATAAAGCATTAAAGAGTCACTTGTGGCAGGTTTCTCAAATCCATTTAACAGTATTCTATAAAACCCCAAAAAAGGGAACTTTCATCCACATTAGTGCATCATTTGTTCATCAGACACAAAAGTAAAAGAGAGGACCTTTTAATTACATTACAGTAAATTTAACCCTTACAAAATCCAGTGCACTGAACGTGATGAAACAGATATTCTAGCTGCTACTGTGCATATAGTAGCTCAATCAAGAAATTCACCTGCTTGCGAGCCCGTGACCTAGCAGCCGACTCTCTATTTTTTATCATTCTTCTCTGTCTTCTCTCAACTACCTTCTCCAAAGCTGTATTGGGTTTTCTTCCTCTAGTCAACACATAAGGAACTGGGGATAGCGAGGATGTATCTTCATTACTCCTTACAGTGACGTCTGGTGATATCTGATTTACAGGAGATCTTGTCGCAGCTAGACTGACCGCGTTCAGTCCTCCACCTTGAACTAACTTATTGTTGATAGACGTGTGCATACCCACAACTGAATCTTTCGGACGTCCAATCTGAGTATTATGAATTGAATGCATAGGGGATGTAAATGCAATAGTGGTTGGCTTGGGAAAGAGTGGTAGTCGTTGGGACTGGGGATGTTGTTGATGGGAATTCTGCAGCGGTTGAGATGATTTGATTGCTCCCGCATTCAGTCCTACACTAGGAGGCTGATGAGCGAGTAAGTTACTGTTATTGTCCGATGCTTGAGCACCTACAATCCCATTCATTTGATTTGGCTGCTGAAACCCAAGAGCTAAACTTGGGTCATTACTATAGTTAAACCGGGATAATTCACACAAAAATCCAGTATCATTCGCATTTCCAATTTGTTGATCCTCCCTCACTACTCCAGCCCTTGCCAAGAACTCTTCCAAAGTCATTTCTCCTAATGTCTGTTGTCCCTGCGGCAGATTTGGTACTACACTACCACTTCCATCTTTAAAGGCAACACTAGTATCCTTGATCAAGTCTCTCCACACCTCATCAACAGTCTTTTGACTTATTGTTCTGGGCAAAGTCAATGATCCTTGTCTTTGCAAATTTCCACCAGGAACACTTCCTTCTCCAACACCAATAGAACTTGTCATCGCCTGAGTCTCTTCAGCGGCGCATATGTTCTTCAACAGTTCATCCATGTTCATTGACCCAAAATCCTTCCCAGGCCCTCCTCCCCAAGTGTTCTGGAACTCTTCGAAGGTCAAGGAATATACTGAAGGCTGCCGAACTAGCAGGGGATTTCCTGGAGGCTTTGCACCACCGTTTTCTCCAGGCGGAGTATTACCAAAGTTCTTGAAGTTCAAATTGGACTCCATTTCCAAAAATTTTCAAGCAGTTAAAACAGCAGGACCAATCAAGCAGCCTTAGAACTTCACCCGTTTGAAGTGGATCAAACTGGAATCTCGTTCCTCTAAGCTTCTTCTACAAAATGATATCCAAACATCCATTAAAGTCGTAAGGGGGGAAGTGACACCAAACTAGATTTGGAGACCAAGTTTACAGCCATAAATTTATAAACTGCACACAAACCATTGATAATCGCAAGAACAGCAACATAACTCAGTTGTTGCTTGTAAGAGTTAAAAACGTCAGAAGTTCTCATTTCAAACATATAAAAGAACGAACCAAGAAACACTACAAACGATTTCAAGTTTTCACATCAACTACAATTTTCAGGAGAAAAAAGAACCAGTACTGGCATACAATTAGCAAGAGTTGGACTAAATCGAAGTATGATAAACTTCCAGTTAGGATTTCATAACAAACAGCGTCACGGCCTCAGAATTGCGAAATCCATGGAAGATCCAAATTTCAATGGAGGTCCCTTAAGTTCAGTGAAGAACCGAGTTATATGGCTCCAAAATTCAAGTATGTAGAATCTCGCATAGCATCCCATGTCAACTAAAATATACACAACAGACTCAATACTCTTAAGAATAGAAAAGGCAAGAAGAAAACATTAAAAGCAAGCCAAGTTAAGGATCGAGACTTGATTTGCATCAGTCTAAAATACTTCAAAGTGCACTAAATTACAAGGTTAGAATATAAAGAAACAAAAGGCTCATCCAACTAGCTAACTGACGCGGGTGGGTCAAATTAAAGCAAGGTTCTTTCTTTTATATTCCAGATCCAAAAATTCGATCACCGCTACAAAATCAAACAACAAATTTCATGCTTTAACTTCCATCTCCTCATCTCCGTCCCATCACCAAAAGTCAAACTTTCACCCCACAGAATCACTAGTTTAAACCAACCCATCTTCCAAATCAAAAACAACATCTAAACCCTGCAACTTTAACCAGAAAAGTGAAGGAAAAGAAAAGCTAAAATCCAACTTCAAACCCATTTCCATCACTCAGTTTAAGTTTCCACAAACCCAAGAAAAGGATCTAGTAAACGAATCAACTGTTCAAATTCTAAACTTTTGTTACAACCCATTTTCCAACAAGTAATTTCAGGGGGACGGATGCAAACTTTATTGCAATAAACGCTCATAAGTAATAAGATAAAAATGAAAATAGAACAGTAATGATACAAAAGACGGACTAGGGAAAGGGCGAGAGAAAGAGGGGGGAGAGAGAGAGAGTCAGAGAGAGGCATAAAAGCTTGGATTACTTTTGCTCACCTCTTATTTTTCACCAAAAATTTATAAAAAGTTTGGGTTTTTTGGCGTGAAAAAATAAAAATAGTGGATGAGGAGAGAGAGAGAGAGAGAGAAGGAGAGAGCAGGAGAAGAGTGTGTCGTTTCTCTGAGTCGCCAGGTGTCTATTACCCACATTTAAGGGGCTTCCAATTTCAAGTCTCTTTCATATTTTTCTAAATTTTTTAATTGTATTCTCACTAAAATATTATCCTAACCATACACATCTGGTAAACGTGGACCAATCATGAATGAGATGAAACACTGATGTGACTTGGGACCAATGAACAAGAGCAACGTGGGACAATGACGACCGTGGAGTCGAGCTTTCCGACACGGGCATCGGATGGTGACTATTTCCGTTGGACCGGTTGGGTAGGATAAACTTGCGTGAGATGCGTATGTTTGATGGTATTTGATGTCAGCCGTAGGATATTGCCAATTTGGATTTGTGTTGCTGGACCACAAATGGTTGTTGGTAAGCGCAGCCACCATGCCATGTTTGATTCCTACAGATCATTAAAGCTTAGGTTTTGAGAGCTTATGATGTTTAGTTTAAATCACAACAGTCAGAGATCCACGTATACAAATAATGTCCAATGTCCCTATCCTGAGGAGACCAGTAATCTCCAACATTCCAGGCTCCTGCACTGATAGACTAGTGTGGCTCCGTTCACCACGTGGCACACTCTTGATTCCTCCACCATTACAATACTATATCATCACAACAAAGCACAATGTCCCATTTATCATTTTTGGTACTCTCGGTCTGAGCTTCTTCAAAGTGAGTGATGAGTGGGACTGCAGTACTGGACCTACTGGTACGTCTTCATGTGGTGGCGTGGCGGTGGAGCATATCAAGGGAAACAGTGCCTGCTTTTTAAGTCAACAACTAACTCGTTATCTTTATTACAAAACTACTAGTAAAGCTACTGTCAAGAAAAATTTATCCCAAATTTTAATTCTTTTCTTAAATGAAAAAAGTTTTAATCAATGGACTATTTAAAATGCTTTTAAAAAACTACGACTTATAAAGTGTTATGATGACTGACGTTACTAATTTTAAAGACAATGCTAGTTATGTGCAGAAGGTTGTTCATGGCAAGGATTAAAAAAAAAAAAGAATGCTTTGTATTTTATTCGTGAAGGAGTGAATGATGAAGTGTTTGAGAAGATTGCGAAAGTGACTATGTCAAAGCAAGCCTGAATACCTTATTGACATTGTACAAAGGTGTGAAAAAAGTTAAGATGGTATAACTTTAAACCTTGAGACATCAATATGAAATTTTGCAAATAGATTCATTTGAGACTATGGCTAATTTTGTAAGTAGACTTTTTACTTTGAAAAATCAAATGAAAATAGATAAGTATAAATAGTAAGTTAAAATGGAGAAAATCTTGGGTTTTTGACCTCAAATTGAAGCATGACGAGGTAATTATTAAAGAAATTTTTAATCTAATCTGGTAACTATTGACAAGGTATATACCACTTTGCAAGTCTATAAGCAACGCATAAATAAGTAGTAGCTAGAGAAGCTAATTGAACAAACCTTTTAGAGTTTAATTTGTACCAATATTGTATAAGTTGGTGAAACAACTCAAGGATATGGAAATTTACGTGGTAGTGGATGAGAACGTGACAATCATCACTACATAATAAAGAATATGATGATCATAGCCATGGAATTGAAGGCAATCTAAATGATTAAAGTAAAACAAACATTAGATCAACATTAACGTCAAAATTTTAGAGGTTAAGGTTGTGGTCGTGGCAAAGGAAGGTTAATAAGTCAAATGCTGAATATTATTTATGTCATAAACATAGTCATTACTCCGGTAAGTGCAGATCTAAAGAGTATGACCAAAGCTCTCATTTTATATAAGAAGATGACAATCAAAATCACATTCTTTTAAGGGTTACAACAACTAATGAAATACCAAATTATTACATATGTTTCCTAATCCAAGGTGCACCAACTATATGTGTGGTAAGAAAAGCTCGTTTTTGATCTTGATAAGTCTATCTACTCTAAAGTTAAGTTCGCCAATGATATCACAGTTAATGGGGAAAAGATGAATTTTAATCAAATTGAATAATTGAGACCATATCTATATTTCAAATGTTTTATATATGTCAAACATCAAAAGCAACCTGTATAGCATGAGTTAGTTATTATAGAATGAGAGAATCATGCCATACAGGTACCATTCCACCTTAGAAGTATTATGAACCATCTAATCCATGAATCTTGAAGAGTTAAAGATATCTGGAGGTTGGTTGAGACACTAGGAAGAATCCTTTCTTCCAAGCTCAGGATTATAATTAGGAATGAGATATCACATCTTGAAGGGATCTTGCTCCATTGTCCCCTATTAGGATAGAGTTAACCTTGGAATTGATAAGGATTAAATCCCAGTTGAACAAATATTAGGGTATTTCATCAGGGGGCTCATACATGTCCAATTATCAAACCAAAACGAGGCCTTTTCACCATTTCTTATCTTACAAAGCATAGTTGGTTCCATCATGGCCTTTAACTTAAGTAATTGAATCAAAAACTTAAAAAGGGGGAAGTTTTAATAGAAATGGACCACATATTATTCCCCTTAAGGATATAAGTGTGGAGCCATTTGATCTATAGTAACTCCTTCTCCAACAAGAAATTCCAAAGCTTTTTTATCAACATAATTCTGTTAGTAATACTAGTGGAGATTAGCCCCAAACCTCCTTCCTCCTTTCTCTTTCAAACCTGAGTCCATTTCACTTTTGCATTGTGCTTCTCAAAATTTAGATTACCCCAAAGGAATCTTCTAGATAATTTCTCTAAGGTCTTTATAAATGCTTTTGCAAGAAACATGCTAAAGGAATAGTAAATATGTAAAGAATTTAATATTGATTTAATGAGTTATAGTATACCCCCAAAGAATAGAGTCTTATTATCCCACATGTTTAGTCTTCTTTGTATCTTCTCTAATAAAGGATAACATTTGAAAACTATATCCTTCTAGTGGTGATGGGGAGAACCAGATAGATCAGTTGTTGGACCCCGTTTCCAGAGCCCAACATCGGTCATGGAAGCGCGGTGCTTGGTGCGTGAGGGGAGGCCTTGGAGTTGAAACATATAAATTAAAAGAAGAAAGAAATCCCTCGGAAGCACCAGGGGGTGTCGCCGCGGCGTGTGATGTCTCGCCACAGTGAACCCTCTCGGCTAACTACACCGCGGCAAGCGAAAGGGTTCTCGCCACGGTGAACCCAACATGCGGCTTCGCCGCGGCGAGCATGCGGCCTCTTCGCGGCAAAGACCTCCCTCGGCCCACAGTGAACAAACTTGAAACTTTCTCTCATTTTGTTAAATCAACCTATCCCAAAACTCATCAAAATAAACTCAAGCAAACTTCTAAATGATTCAATGCGAAAGACTTGGAACAAAAACATCCA
>JANKYF010000226.1:62137351-62148285 GCA_029829435.1 Erythroxylum hondense | reverse complement strand
AATTACCAATTTATCCAAATCAAATCGGGAATTGTCATACATGTATGTACGTACGTATGCCAGTGCAATAATTGCCCGAATTAACCAATTATACATAACTAATAATGCATGAACATGCCAATGACTCGTTCCTCTAACATTAGAGGTCAAAAGTATGAACATATCACATATGCAATGTAACAACCTAGCATGTCCCAATTTACCATTATAACCTTCCCATCGGTGACGAGATGTTACAAAAGGGAAGTGATACGTGCCTCAATCCTTTTGATAAAAGCAATAGGAAATCCCAAAATCTCTAAGGTTTGTAATATAAAACCCATTTAACATAATTAGCCCTCCTAAAATCAACTTTGATGACACGATCATCTGGGGAGGAGTTTTTTTTATCTAATATTCTTTCATTAGCTCTCATACAATTGAGACATTTTCACCTTTGATAAGAGAGTTCAAAACTATCTTCAGTCTATCTGTAAGAATTTTAGGAGTTGTTTGGTTCTACTTTTATTTTTTATTGTGGTTTTAGTTTTTTGTTTTTGGTTTTTGTTTTTATTAAAAAAATAAAAACATAGTTGATTGAGATTTATAACATAAAAACTAAAAATAAAACCTATTTGATTAAGATGCCGAAATAAAAAACGCAGATAGCGATAAATAAGAAAACCGGTAACATAGAAATGTAGAAACATAAAAGTCAAAATAAACCAAAAACATAGAATAGCAAACAATTGGAAATACAAAAAAGTAGATAAACGATAAATAGGAAAACCAATAGAGCAGAAATGCAAAAATAAAAACTTGGAAAATCATAAACTTAGAAAAATCAGACATTGATGGAAAAAGAAACCAAGAAAACCAGAAAAATATCACAATGTAATTACAAAAATATCAAATCAGTTTCAGGAACTCACTTGGTTAAAAGGACATATAAGATGAGAGTTAGGGATGTAAGAGAGAAGAAAAGAAAAAAGAAGCATAAGAGAGAGAAAATATGACTTTGAGATGTAAGAGAAGAGAGAAAAGATAAAGTTTTTATAATGAAGGAAGTTTATAAAGAGAGGAAGTAGAAACTAAAATGTGTGAGAATCTGTTGTGAAATATTAGAAAAAAAAGCATCTTTTTTAGCTTTTTGTAAAGTTATTGTGGTTTTTTTATTTTTAAAAACAAGAAATGATAACAACATTCAACCAAACACGTTTTAAGAACTTGTTTCTTTTATTCATGAAAACCACAACAAAGAACAGGAAAGAAAACGGAGATAAATAGGCCCTTAGAAATCACCTTATAAAGGAAGTTCGAACATGCAATAGGCTTGAAGTCCATAAATGAAGCAAGATTAGAAATCTTGGGTATTAAGCAAATATGAGTTATGTTTATCTCTTTAAGAAGGGTAGCACTAGAGAAGAATTCCTTTATAGATTTCTTCACATTAGGACCAATATCTTGCCAAGTCTTTTGAAAAAAGAAGCCATTGAAACAATTTGAACATGGAGATTTATTAGGATTCATCTAAAAGACTACTTCTTATATTTCTTTATCTCAAATGGGCTTAATAAGTAAATTTGATTGCTTTTGTGAGATCCTTTTCTTGATAAAAAAGAGTAAGAAGAGGGATTCTAATGAATTTGAGTAACCATATAATCTCCTAAAATGCTTCTCGGACTCAAAAAAAGATCCTTCTGCTTAAAGATTATATAACCATCAGGCATGGTTAATGAACAGATTCTAATAACATTTCTTCTAGCCAAAATAGAGTTGAAGAAGAACTTAGGAAATCTGTCCTCTCTTTTGAGCCAATTAACTTTGGCTCTCTATTCCAAAAGGCTAAAGTGATCTTTGCTTGCATATAAATAGTCTTCCAGAAGTTCTCTCTCCTTGTGTAACAAGAGATCATTACCAGGATTCCTTACTAACTACCCCTGGATGAATGTGAGTGCCTCTTTAGCCCTATCGACAACTTGTTGTGTACTTGAGCCTATTTTAATTATTAGCTCTTTCATTTTTTATTTAATGTCCTTGAGTCATTGGACATCAATGTATTGATGTGTGCCCACCATCGGTGACTCTAATCCCTTATAAAGAGCTTATTGAAAGACATTATCCTCCACCAGGAAATTGTTGAACCTAAAAAGACGAATTATAGAAAAGATTATCTACTTGGATAGGGGAGTGATATGAGAATAACGAATCTAAAAATGTTATCACACTTTCTGGAAATTGGGCAATCCAGCTTGATTAACTAAGAAGCGATCCGGTTTTCTTCTGAAAGCCATCTTCCACCATGTTTATTTATCCACTTATAGTAATACCCTGAGATTTTAGATTAAAAAAATGCCTAGCTTCCTAACAAATTCAATGAAATTAGGGAAGAAAATTTTCAAACTAAAGTGGACATCTAATTCAATTCTGAATAGGATTGAATTGAATTCTCCACTCAATAACAGGGGCCATTCACTTTTTTATGAAATTCCAATAGGCTAATCCATAACTCGTTTCTTTGAAAAGCATGATTAGCACCGTATATAACTGAAAAGAAAATCTCAATTTTTTCTTGAGTGAATCTCCATTTCAAGTGAATCACTTGCATTTCTATCTCAAAAACTTAAACATTGACAAAAGTTTGGTCATACCCTATAATAATCCTTCCTGGACTATGGGCTTGGTGATTAAAAATATTCTGTCTACCCAGTTTATTCATAATCTTAAGATTCTCATGTCTAATTTTAGTTTTCAAAAAAGCAATAATACTTGTATTAGTGTTAAAAACAAAATAACCCAAAGCTAGCCAGCTTGATTGGGCAATTGATCACCCTTACATTCCATGTAATAACTTCCATTAATCAAACAGTTTTATAGAGCCTCAACCTTTGCTCCTCTTAGATTTCCTTTTTATCACCGATTGGAATTCCTCAAATATTGTTATATCTTCTATGCTTTCAATGGAGGAAGGAGAGATAACTAGGTCTAATGCAGGTTGCCTTCATTATTCAATGTTGAATTCCATCCTTTTGCTTTTAATCATGTATGTTCTTTTCTTGAAAACAACTCCTCAATAAAAGGTGTTAAATATTCAGCTTGATCTGTTAGATCCTAAATTTTTCTAAATTTCTTATTAGTTGTTTAATGATTTATTCATGCTTGTTTGTTTGTTAAATTATTATTATTATTCTTTTTATTTTTGAATTGGTTCATTAATTAGAAATTTGAGGGAAGAATTAGAAATTAGAAATTAGAAAGAAGTGTTAGAATCAAGTTGGAATTAATATGGTGTTTGATGGGTTAGGTGGTTAGTAGGCTTGAGTTAAATGAAAGAGGGTTAGATTGGGAAAGGCCAAGTAAGTGAATGGTCGGCATAATTAGAAGAAAAGGAATAAAAATAGTCTTGAATTAAAGAAGGGAAGAAGAGAATTTGTGAGCAGCCATAGAGAGAAGAGTGAAAACATGAGAGAGAGAAGAGAAGAGAAGAAAAATCGAGAAAGATAGGGAAGAAGGAGGAAAAATCGTGAAAAGAAGATAATAATCAAGCTTTTTAAGGTAAGTTCGTCATCTTCTTCTTGCTTTATTAAATAAATGGGTTGTTATGTTGTGAATGAAGAAGTTTTAGAGAGAGAAAGGGGTTTTGTGTTGGGAATGATTGGAGGAAGAAGATGGGTTTCTAAGCTAGGTTTTGGATTTTCTAACCTAGATGGACTATAGGTAGGTTGAGTTTGAACTTGATTTGTGTTAATTCTAGTTTGTGGTGATTATGAAAATTTGGGGATTTCCATTTGAGTTGGAATTGAATGAAAATTTTGGTTGTGTTAGGAAATCAAGAACAACCTACCTAAGAGCAAGAGGAAGGACACAAATTGAGTTTGGATTTTCAAGAATTATAAGGTAGGTAATCTATTTATAGTTATTGTGTAATGGGCAAAATGTCTTGTGTGTGTATTGTGTGTTAAAATGACTTGCTTGAAATGTAGTGATGTGAAAATTTCATTATGATGTATGACATTGTGATAAAAACAATTGAATAGTATGTATGATCATGTTATGCCATTAAATTGAGTCATTAAATTTTGTATAAAGAAAAAGCATGAGAATATAAAATTGTGAATGATTGAATTGAGCTTGAACTTTGATTGTGTTTTGGAGAGAGAGAAACCGTTTCGTAGTCACGTACACATCGACATAAAGCCTTCTCTCGGCTGCCCACGTGTGGCCCACGAGATCCAAAAAATGGACTCATTTCATTCACAGTGTAAACTTCATTTTCTCCATTTTGCTCCATGGAACCTTGGAGCCATTTGGTTGTGCATTTGCATTTTGACTTGTTAAGTTATGATGCGAATTGTGTGTTATGCTTGGATGACAAAATTTCATCAAATATGTTTAATGCAATAATGTGTTGAACTATGAGTTGTGAATGTTGAACTTACATCGTTTGATATATATAAGATGAATATGCTTATATGAATATATGCATATATGTTTGATTGTGTAGCTCATCGCCAATGGCTATAAATATATTAGCCACTGAGTTGTGTAGCTCAATCCAATATTTTTTCCACTCCTCAGGTGCAGATCGTGAAAATCAGTAATCCTTGCAAGGCATTCGGATACTCGAAGATAGTTATAAATCTTTTGTACTAAGTTAGTGACTAATTTGGCTAACTTTATAGGCATATCAAACATGAACATTCTTTCGTATTTTGTATTAAGTTGATAGGTATGTTGATATGTAAGTAAAGCTTGTCAAACGTTCATTTTGTTTAGGAATGAGAATGAGAACTTGTAAAGTTCCTTTTGTGTATGATTATATTATTTTAAAGTTTGAGTATGATGGATGTGTCTTGTTTGTTGTTGAGATTGCAAATTGTTGCTAGTGTTAGAATAGCATGTTGGAGTTGGAAAGATTGTATGTAATGAATCTTTTAGAGTTGTGATTCAAGTGTTAAAGGGGATTTATATAGTAGTGAAATAGATATGAAGTGGTTTTGCACTAGAAGGGTTGAATTTGGGGAGATTATGAGTGATTATGGTGTTAGAAAGGATGTGGGAAGCATTAGAGAGGCATTGGAGGAGTTGGGGAACACCAATGTCCGTTAAACAGACATGGATGTCTATTTAACGGACCTTCTTGGGTGAAAAGGGACCTCTTGCCTCACCAATGTCCATTTAACAGACATGGATGTCTGTTTAACGGACCTTCTCGGGTGAAAATGACTTCCAAGCCAGCTTATGTCCATTAAACGGACATGGATGTCCGTTAAACGGACATTCACTAGATAGCTACAGTAAATTGCAATTTTTTCTATTTTAGAAGCAGAAGCTTGCTTCAAGTTCTTCATGAAAGTTTTAGATCTCGAAGCTCTCTTTCCAACCGTCCAAACACGACATCAATAAGACATTTGTAGCAAAAATTATAGTAATTGCGCCAAGATAGGTACAAAATGATTAAGGACCTAAGCATGTTGGATTCTTTTAGCCATAACTTCATCATCCGACCTCCAAATGAGGTGATTCTTGAAGTGATAGATTCCTAACATATCGTTCTTCCTTTCCACAAAAATTGATAGCTTTTGGAGTTGAATCCTAAAAAGAGTCATGAAAAGGAAGTGAGGTTCATTGAAATAACCCTACGGGGTATTCCACCCATGCTTATGACTTCGGATGGATGGTTGGGCTCCAAATACGAGGTCTAACATGTTCTTTCTCAATCATAAGGAAAGGATATGGCCCTTCTAATGTAAAGGTTAAGTCTTATCCCTAATTAGTTATCCCTTGTCCTACTAATTCCTTATAGTCTCCTATTTGGAAAACCTTACCCATTGGAACCTACTTTTTACCTTATGAACTAAGAGAGGGCTTCCATTGATAATGGATGTACATATTATCTTTAAAAAGTGTTCATCATGTCCCAACCTTATAATCGGGATACATTCAGGTAAATCCCTTGAAATCTCCATATTAACACACAATATAACATATCATAACCTCTTTCTTTTTGTTGCTTTTTATCTAAACAAAGAGGTTTACTTAGGACACTTGCAATCATACTTAGAATCTTAGTTGTCCAATATACAAAAGGAACATTGAGCAAGTTCACCCACATAGAAATAACTCCATTCCTATTAAGCATAAGCTGAAATCCTAGCTACTACGGTTGTAAAAAGAAAGGAGATATAAAAATATGCTATGGACCCTCCTTTATAATCTTGAGAGCTTGAGCTTTGGAAGAAAAAATGAACATTATTTATTCATCCTCTACAATATGCACCTCTATTAATCCTTTGTTCTTCCAAAAAGATGCAACCCATTTTTGTATTATAGGAAAGGCAAGTATATTATCCCAGAAGAACCTAACTAAGGAGTTCTCCCAAGATTTGGCTCCCTCTTAAAGAGTTTTCAAGTCCAGGGAAACTGTAGCTTACCTATTTTCAACCTTGGGAGGACAAAATGTTGAGAAATTTCCATATCTCCTTGTAAGATAATCTATGAACAGATCATAAAACATATAGGATCGATATATGCATGGAAACACAGAAACCACACACTTGAATTTCTGTTACGATTCCACCGATTAAAGAATGCGGAAGTCTCCTCTCCAGAAGTTTTTCCCAACAGCAGGTTTTGATAGGACAAAACACAAAAACGTTCAACTTTTTATCAAACCGTCGTTTTGTCTATATATATATATCATCTATGAATAACTACCGATGGTAGTTACTCAAGCCAGATGATGATGTGTTGACCCATCATGGGTGTCAAAACGCATCACTCCTCCTCATAGGACCTTCTTCAATGTCTTTCTTTCACTAGATTGTTGCAGAGGGTATGAAGGGGTGTAAGTCGTGTTTGAAGGAGAGGCTAGAGATGACTGTGTAGTGTCTAAAGATGAAGGGGGAGAAGAAACTAGGGTCTTGCTGAAGGGAGTAAGGGGGCAAAGGGGGCAAATCATCCCTACACAATCCTTAAGAGATTACCAGTTTGAGAAACATTAAAGTCTAGAGGGAAGGTACAACTTTGAGAAAGGTAAAGCTTTAGATACCAAAAACATACTAGTTAAAAGTGGGAAAGCAAAAGGACAAAGAAAGGACCAAAATACCCCTTGCAAAATTGAGGTAGATCAATATTAGAGAAGTTAAGTGTAAAGGTTTTATAGGTTGGATTTGGTTCAATGTTAAGAGGAAGGAAATGGGAAAAAAGATCAGGTATTAGAAGCAATAAGACAATAAGACAAAGCAAGTGAGGCTTCTTTGGGTGGGCAATTTTTTTTTTTGTTTTTTATTTATTGAACATGTCTCCAACAAGAAGTATTGAAAATATTACTCATATAGAAGCAATCAAGTAAAGAGTGAAGTGTCTTAAGGTATTCGCCATACCATGTACCAATATCAAAAAGGATGAAACTTGATGATCAAAGAGAGAAAACGAACATTGTTAATTACATATATGGTAGATAAGTTGTTTAATCTAGTAATAAATAAGGTGATTATTAGTAGAAATATAACTTTTGCTAAAGATGAAGCATGGCAATGGGATTTAGAAATGTATAAAGTTTCATAAGATGTCTTATTAAAATTAATGAAAAAGCTCATTAAGGCTATGTTTGGTTGGACGTAAGATTTTTAATAGAATAGAGTGAAATGGAATGTAAATGGATGTAATATTAAAAAATTGTTTTTTGAGGGGGATGGAAGGGTTCATAATATAATATAGTGAAATGTTGTTTATTATTTTACGTTCCATTATAAACCCCTCAAATCGGAGGTAACTTATTTTTACTGTTTAGAATGGAATGTGATGTAATGTAAAGCTTTCCCCTTCTATCTTATTTCATTTCATTCTATTATAAACCCTACTCCCAAACGATTAAATAATATTACATTCTATTATATTCCATTAATAACTACCCAACTAAACATAGCCTAAGTTGAAGCTCCTAACATAAATGAGTAAATTGCACCATCTCCTTCTACACCACACATTTTTATAGTTTCTAAGAGGCCACGGAGATAAAGACAGCCTCTTATCACTTTATAAGATTTTAGGGTATCTCCTGTTGAAGCCTTGATGATGATAGAAATGTGTTGCATTTTTTAAGATACACAGGTTATGAACCTATTACCTTTGAAGAATTTATTCAATCTCCTAAGTAGTTAAAAGTTATAATAGAGGAATTAAAGTCATTTGAAAAGAGCAACACGTAAAAGCTTACTGACATTTTACAAGGTCATAAGTCCATTGATGTAAAGTGGCATTTCGAGAATAAAATGAACGCAATTCAAGCATTACACTAACTAATGTCTGCCCTATTCATATTCACACTTCTAAAAGACAAAAGATTGAGAAAATTATTAAGGTGATGCTTGAAGCAAGGAGCAAAAGGTATAGTGTTAGTATACTCTATAAATGTTTAATAGATGATATTTTTATTCTCATATTTAGTGTGTTTTTTTGTTTTTTTGTTTGAGAGTATTATGTTATTTTTGTAATTATTTAATTCTTAGTGTGTTTTTAGGTTTTAATTGCCTTTATGGATCGAAAAGAGGGGAATTTGAGTGAAATTGGGTAGAAAAATAAAGAAGTGGAGATATATTTAGGGACACACTTGTACAGATGAAGAACACGACCTTATAAGTAATTACATAGCCACATAAAGGAACGTGTAAGTCTTTATAATCATGTAATATTTCACAGATGTTTTGTCTATGTAAAGATGGGCATACTTGTGTAAGTGACGGGTATGACAGTGCCCACTGCCATGTAAACTTGTAAGAATGTGTTTATATATGATTTTTGAAGAAGACTGAGAGACATGGTCATGCACACGATGTGGTTGATCATGTGCACTCTAGAAATCCTGATAACAAAATATAAAAGGCAATATGAAGGCTAATTAAAAAGGGTCGATGTTTTAGAGCTAAAGTGAGAGTTTTGACATAATTCTAAACCAAAAAGCATCTAAGAAGCAGAGATTGATTAGAGATTCGATAGAGAATCTCTTTCATTAAATTTTTAGAAGATTATATTAGGGAAAAGGGGATATACAATGAATTCTCTTATTTTTAATTCTTTCTCTGATTCTTTGGTTATGTTTTCTATTATTATGAACTAAATTTGTTTAGTGCCTAGGTAGGATGAACCTTGGGATGGACATTGTGATTTGATTCTTTATTTAATGCAATATGATTATTGATTCATTGAGATTTAATTATGTGTTTTGATTAGTTCTTGAATTAATTTGTTTAGAATATTGATTGATGTATGATTTCATGCCATTGAGATAAAGCAATCCTTTTGTATAAATCGATCTATCATAACTAAAAGGAGTTGCATGCAAACTTAGAAATAGGTCGACATAAATCATTTGAAATAAAGTTAAACCTAATAATGAAATTCACAAATCAATAAATGCAATCTTAGGGGTTAAAACCAGAAAGACATTTCAACTAATCAGTCGAGGATTAGGTGTTGATATTCTAGACCAAAGCTATTAACAAAAGATAGAAATTTTCACAATGTAGTGATATTTAATTAAATTTCATGATAAAGAGTTAATAACTTAAGAAGTTTTAAGGATATCACTTTATTTCAATAACAATTATAATTAATATCCCCATTTAAAACAATCGTTTTATAATTTTATTGTCTTTTTTAATATAAGGTAACAATTTATTATTATCGCTTCTTAATATTATCAAAGGCAGTAAAATATTCATTATGCTAATTTTAAGCAACACATTGTAAAATTGTTACAAACATATTGTTGTTTAAAGCTCTTCTGCATAGTATCATGTCTCCTATTTCGTCTGCATAATCTATATGCTTCTTCATCTTGAAGTACCTCTTCCTTGATTTCATCATCCTAAGTACTTGCCCTTAGTAGTAGCAATGATGGAAGAGAGAGTGGTAGAACGTAGCTGGATTGTGATGAAAACATTGTTTGAATAGGATTTTCAATTATACTATACTTATTTTCATCTTTTGCTCAAATTTCCTAATTTGAAAAGGCATTGACTCTTTAAATTGTTTTCTAAATACATTATGTCCTCTCGTTATGATTCAATTGAATCTCAAATCGTACTAATTCTTCGTATAGACTTCTCTAAAGAATATCATTTTTTAGCTAATTTTTCATTAAAAAGAAAATATTTTAGATATCTTTCACACGAATATAACATGTTTAAGATTTGGTAATTAAAAGACTAATATGTACAAAAATTAAGAAAACAAGAATTAAGAATTAAAGATTGAGATTAAAAAAAAGAAGAATCAAGAATTAAATATTAAGATGAAACAAAAAGATCAAGAGTCTAAGAATGAAAGATTGAGATGGATAAAGAAGAATAATAGATGAAAACTATGAATAAAGAAGAATAAAAGATCAAATCTAATATAGAAGAAATATTGATGGAGTTAATCTTCTTCCAATATAATCATTGGCTGTGATAGTAAATATTAAATATTACAATCAAATGAGTTTTGGGATTATTGTATTAGAAATTAGACTTTAGAAAATAGAAAATAAAGAAATGAAAATAGGCCTTTATTTACTAATAACTTTTCAACTATTAGAATATATCTTTTATATCACTCTCGTGACCAATCATACTTAAACACGTATTATACTATTTTTATATGCAACATTCTCGTTATCTGACATTAGCCGTGTCAGCCAGTCCACCGATTCCACCCTGTTTCGCAAGTCATTAGCTTAGACGAAACTGAGTACTCAAGATTTCAAGAGAAAGACTTTTCCCAGAAAATCATAAAAAGAAAATCTAGCAGACTTAATCTTATCATTTGATTTGAATTTGAATTTGAATTTGAATTTGAATTTGAGTATATAACAATAGCTTGCCTGATCTAATCGGATTAAACGTTTAAACTAGTTCATCAATCTTCCTAGTAAAACAATTATAACTAATTCAGAATAAAATAACAATAAC
>JANKYF010000226.1:62109474-62119563 GCA_029829435.1 Erythroxylum hondense | reverse complement strand
AAAAAGTATTTTTTTTAAAGCTCCAAATTTGAAATTCTCAAAAAACTGTATTTTAGCTTTCAAAAAAATTATTTCTATGAAAAAAATATTTTTGAATTTTAAAGTCAAGCACTCAGTTTTCTTAAAAAACAGCTTTTGAGTTGGGAAAAGTAATTATTCACTCTTGAAAAGTTGAATCAAACAGAAAATATGCAGTGTGTTGGCCCCAAGCGATCTGTCAATGTTCAAAACTTAGAAGTTATCATGACATTAATGAAAAATCAAGTAATTATTTATTTTCTATAGAATACTTTTTTCGAAGTTAAATAATGAAGTATAAAATTAGTAACATATTTACTTGAGCTCTAAAGAATGGCTTAGTCTAATTTTCCATTTATTCATAAATTGACCACAGGAATCATCGTCAATGCGGACAAATGAGAAACATAATCTGTATCTTAATTCCTTATAAGCATCTTTTGTTAATGAATTGCATCATTCCATTTCTCTTCGCAGTTGTCAGCAAGATATCAGATGCAGACCACGTCAATATCGACAGCTACAACGAGAACATTGTACTCACCCACCTCAGGTTAGGGATTTTAATTTTAGTCATAGAGACTTCCCCTCCCCTCCTTTCCAGAAGCCAGAAGTGGAAGAACGTGAAATGGACTTAAACAAATACCAAAAGCATGAATACTTTTTCTCCTTTTTTTTTGTTTATTTTCACCTGCATATTCGTCTCTATTATTTTTCAGATTGTGGGGTCTATATGATGGTCACCACAAGAAAGACAAAGTTAAGCCTGTGTTGGAAAGCACAGTTGATTCTGATATTCTTCGGAGAAGTCCATGGTTATTTTATTTTACATCTTCTTTCAAACAACATGATGCGGCATCTCAAGATTCTCAACAATGCATTGATTCTTGTACCAAGGTAAGTAATGAAGAAGGGACTTGTGCTGTTGCTGGTGGATTAATAAGAACCTCAGATCTGCGGCCCATATGTCATCTATCTGATCTTATGATTGATGACATCATAGGTAACATTAACATCATATATTATCTCCTAGAATTCAAATGAACTTGTTTTTTTTTTGCTTTAGTACGAAATGCTTTGGAGTGTTGAATACTAGAGAACTGTTTAGGTTTAGTACGTACTGATATGAATTGTTCTACCTCTCTGTCACATATTTGCACTTCCTACTCACGTGGTTCATCAATTGCAAAGCATAAAAAATTGTACTGGAATCTAAATCCTAGTGGAGAGGAGATGTTTGACATCCTCGACTACTGGCAAGGTTCAAACTTTTGGTTTCTAGCAGTTAGACTGCTGGCTAGATGCCTGGATACTTTATATGGTTAATACATTGACTCATTTGTTTCTTATTACTGTTTCCACTGAAAGCTTTACTTTCTTACAGACGTTTCAGATCAGAATCTTGTGGATGAAGAAAAAGGAGAGAAGTTGTGTTTTGAATCCTTACTCAAAAGGTTAAAGACTGTCGAACCAGATGCTTCAACTGATGATTGAAAAAAGTGCAATGTGAGTTCTGTAACTGCTTCTTCTACTTCAATATATAAACGAAGTATACAAAACTCTATTAAAACTTAAAAGGATACTTGTCATCGATTCAATTTTCGTCTTCAGGTTGTGTTGTTTGGGAAGCCTACAATTTATGTTTCAACTGTCAGTCAAGCTTCCGCTGACAGAAAATCAGCTTCCTCAAGAATTGCTGAGGGAAACCTCTGATAGATCGGTTGACCCAAAATGTTATCCGCTTTCTTAAGAGAGAGCCAATTTTCAATAGGAACTGTAACTTGAATGGACTCAAGTCCATCAAAACATTAACTAAGCTTTTCTGCTCCCCTCTATTTGAAGAATCATGTTGAGGTGAACTTGACAGAAATAAAGGCAACTTTCCTGAATATTATACTTTGATTCTCGTAAGGTTCTGGTACAGATACTTTTGGTAGATACTTGTTGGAAGATTCTTTGGTAAGTACTAAGTACTATAATAAGCGGCATGTTAGGTTACCATATAAGATTTATTCTTGTTTTCTTGTTCATTTATCCAATTTTGTTCCATTGTCGAACTGTATAATATTTAGAAAATGGAGAAGATTACAAATGGTTGTTTACACTGCTATTGATCCATATTCAAGCTTGTGGCATCTGTGATGGTTTACTGCTCCCTATTATTTGTTAGAAATTTAAGACTCAGATTGTGTTGCTAATGACCACACAATGTAGAGAGTTTTCTAATGATATTATCTATCTGTGAGTTGCAAAGTCAAGAGTTGTGGATAATCCAGGGGCCAGGGGGATGAGACGTGTAAGTTTATATTGACGTGGAGGAGGAAGCTGACGTCTGCTTAAGCTGGTAGAAATTACAGGTGCCAAACATAACAGTCATTATCTTCGATTGGATATCCCCGTTTCCTGCTCCATTTCTGATTTATCTGCTTCATGAATTTCAAATTTGGCATTATCCGTAGGCAGTATTGCTTCTATCTATCACTTTTCTCTGTTTTTCCAGCCCTATCAGGAACTTGGAAATAAGAATATCCTCCCGCAACCCAGCCCTCCTTACATCTACATCTCATGACAAATGGCTCCTGCAAAGATTTTTTTTTTTTCTTTCAAAAATGATAATGACAAAACGAAAAAACAATACTTCATCTCATTCAACAGTAACAAAAGGCAAAGACTTTCCTTTTCAAATGATATATAAAAAAGATTCTAAATTTTGTACAAAGAACAAGAAGAAAGCTTTCCTGTACTACAACGGGCCTTCCTCCCAACCTTGGTTTAGAAGCATTGGGACAAAGTTGGATCCTTTATCCAAATTCTCTGTTAGGTGATTGGGTCTGACAGAAACATTTAACAGAATCTGGAGGACACCACAACTGAATCTGGGTTGAAATAATCATGGATTGGATGATTTATTTAGTTCGAAAGTAAACAAACTTTGCAAATCAAATCTGCAAATTTGGAGAAAAGTTGTAAAGATCCCTTCCACTAGGAGGGTTTATTAATATAAAAGTGAAATGATAGGAATAAAAGCAAATTTGAATTTAAAAATTAGAATAAATGTATTAAATTTCATTAAAAATAAATAAATAAAGTAAGCACTGATATGGCCTAAGTGGCTATTGGCTAAGCTGCTCGACATAGTTGTCCTTTGATACACATGTGAGTTGTGTTGTGACTCCGGTCTAGCAGCCAAGCAGTGAGCCATACCTTGGCTGATACAAAATCCACCAACTCCTTTAATTAAAGCTTGATCGTCTCAGACCAAAACAACCAAAGAAATAGGGGAGTCGAACATTCACGTGTTCCTATTGGCCAGGGCTACGCTTCTTCCGTTGACTCCGCTTGCAGACTGAACAGACCAATGAGGGACACAAAAGTCTTCCCAACCCAAGATTTTCTACCTTCGACCCAAAAACTCTCCCAAAACATCAGCTGAGTATATCAACATCCTGTAGGAAAGTCCGAGGACATTCCCTGTTCTTCCAAACTTAAAAGATCAATTAATTGCCATCTTTTATAACAGCTTCTTCCTTAAAAAGATCATCTTTAAGCATCAGTTGGGACTTTCACCCCTCGAAAGTGAGGGGGGCCGTGGGGAAAATACTAGAGGGGGTTTTACGAAGAACTCGAGAACGGGAAGAGAGAGTATTGCTTGATGGGTATCTTTTTAAATTCAAGAGGCTCAAGAACCGTTGAAAATACAGACGGATTGCCCGTATCAGATGGGTTGTCTTCCTCCTCGTCAGTTTCTGTTCCTAAGAGGAAGTGGTCAAATGTTTTGCCAGTTTTTGTTGCTCTCGTGGTTTTGGCAGAGATCCTGTTTCTGGGTCGTCTTGATATGGCTAAAAATGCAGCTTTAGTTGATTCATGGGCTGATAGTTGGTTTGATAGATCGCTTCCGTCGCGTGATTGGGGTGTGGGGAGTGAGGATTTGGGAGCTAGATTCGAACGCCTTCACGACACGCATAAAAATGTGGAAACAGAGAGCTGCGAAGAATGGTTGGAGAGAGAAGATGCTGTTGTTTATTCCAGGGACTTTGGTAAAGATCCCATCTCGGTCGTTGGCGCCGAGAAGGTCTGTTTCAATTCTTTTGTTTTAGATTCCTTTGATGAACGTGAAAAGTTTGACTTTGATCGACTATATGTTAACTGTTGCTAGTTGCTTGATCCATGGGTGTTTTTGTTGAATTATTGTGTATGGAATGAGTGAATAGCTTCACTTCTAGAAGGTTAAAATTTTCAGTCTTGATTATGAGATCCTGTGTAGAGCATGGGTTAGTTTTTCTTCTTTATTCATCCAAGCGGACCATTGTCTTCTAATCGAATATAGTTTTGATCGGTAGAGAAGAGGATTATGTAGCCGTCTCTAACAAGATTTGGAGACAAAATGCTCGGTGTTACTTGAATGTATACAATACAGGATGTGATGTTTCCGTGGAATTGATTACCGAGTTATGAGTAATATTTATGTACTTATAGGTGGGAATTCGAAATGTTCAAAATTTTATGATGTTGAACTGACGGTGAGGGCATTTAGTTAACTGAAAGTTTCTTCAGTTGACTCTGTTAAAATCTCTCTCCCTTAATTTGTGTGGTCTTTGTCCAAGAGCAACAGAGATACTAAATGCATATTGATCATTAATTTTAAAATAAAGGGATTGGGGTTTTAGTGAAATATATTGGTACCACTCGTACGCTGAAACTAGGCTTATAGGCTTCAGGTTGAGAAACATGCTCCACCTTGGAAAATATAGGCTACTCAGCAAAACTTCCAATTCAATTGCTTGGAAGTGGGAGGCAACCATGAATAGATACTGCTTAGCTTGTTGGACCTGCTATCTTACTAAAACATATGTGTTTTGATGCATTACTCTGTTGTATCTTTTAAGATTTTTTCCCAGTTTGGATTTTTAAAATTAACTATTTTGAGATTGAATATCAAACTTTTGCTATGAGGTTCACAATATTTTCCGTAGCTCACATGCGATTCTCTTCATTACAGGAGTGGAAGACTTGTAATGTGGGGTGTCAATTTGGATTTGGTTCCAGTGGAAATCCCGATGCTTCATTTGGATCATCTCAGCAATCTGGGACTATGACCGTGCACCGGTCGATGGAATCAGCTCAGTACTATTCAGAGAACAATATTGACATGGCACGACGGTGGGTAAGCACAAACTTATATAGGTATCACATTAATAAAAATATACCATACACTCAGCAAATAATAATCAAACCTCTCAGGTTGTTTTTGAAAATTTTAAAGTTATTGCTGCATTTTTTATCACTGTATTGAGGTGAATCATTTGTCCACTTGCATTCCTTCTAGGTTTCTAAGGTGTGCCTTGAGAAAAAAAAGAGAGAGAGTTCATATCTTCTAACAAGATTTATTCTATTTGTTAATCAAGTAGAGAGCTTGGTTTTACTAATCTGGTTGAGGAATATGAAAGGGATTGTACTGAACTATCTATGCCATGTTGCCACTTCTTTCAACTGAAAAGCTGGAATTCATGACTTGAATGCAAAGTTTAAGGATTGAGCTGGTCTTAACAGTAATCAATTGCTAGCCTCAACTAGTAATGGGAAATGTGGTCAATTGCAAATTGGTTGCCGCTTTAAACTGAAGAAGAATTGGAATGCCTTGTTTCAACTGTACCCAATTTGAATATATTGTCTGGTATATTTAAATAAAACACAACTGTTTGCATTCTCCTAAAGTTTCATATATTACCAGTTTGAGATACTTATGTAGCTAAATCTTTTTGTTCTTTAATCTATTAGCTTTATGAAAATTAAGAGGATCCTTTTTTTTCTTTGTTTCGTTCTTATGAATTAGGAAGGGATATGATATCATAATGACAACCAGTCTCTCATCAGATGTGCCAGTGGGATACTTTTCCTGGGCTGAGTATGATATCATGGCACCAGTGCAACCCAAGACTGAGAAAGCTCTTGCAGCAGCTTTCATTTCCAACTGTGGTGCTCGTAACTTCCGCCTGCAGGCTCTTGATGCACTTGAAAGATCTAAAATCAAAATTGATTCTTATGGTGCTTGCCACCGTAACCGTGATGGAAAAGGTGAAACTACAATGCCATTTTGACATATTTCACGAGTAAAATTATTGTTTTTTGTCATGACATTGTTCCATTGTAGTTCATAAGTTGTAATACGATGTGATTCAAGCATCAACTTTCACTTTTGGCTCTAGATGCTTGGCCTTCTGAACACTCGCCTATCAAATGGTTTCTCTTTCCTTGAAGTTGTTGTACTTGAGGTGGATTGTTGTGCACCTGAGGCTAAAAAGTTGTTACTCATAATATGGAGAAATCTACGAACAGTTAACTAATACATTTTTAGTGAAAGCAGTATTGCAATTTCCAATGATTCTAATTCTGCTGATGTTGGATTAATTGGGAAATGTTGCATTCACCTGTTTTTTGACCACTGATATTGCTAACAACTCAAAATAAATATAAATTCTAGAAATTAACCATCCAAATGGATATGTCTAAGGTTGTAAAAGTCTAACCACACAGGCTCGTGGAGTATGTTGTGAACTTCTGTGCCTTTATAGCTTAAGGAGTGCTTTAGGATTAAAGAAACAGAAGATTGCCTGTTGTTGTAAAATAAAGAAAGAAGCTGAAGGTTCAGTGAGATTCAGGGATCATTTAATTTCCAGTATTTTGGGATCCCTGACCAATGAATCATATGTGCTAAGAGATGGACTAAATTTTGGGAATTTGTTTCTGGATTTGATTGCATTAGCATGTATTTATTTACTGTTCTTTACTAGAATTTATGAGTCATAACTTGTGATCTCTCACATTTTTGCAGTGGACAAAGTAGAAACTCTGAAGCGCTATAAATTTAGTTTGGCTTTTGAGAATTCAAATGAAGAGGACTATGTCACTGAAAAGTTCTTCCAATCTCTTGTTGCTGGTATTGGATCAATGTTCTCTGCTATGTGTCACTTCTTGTTGTTACTTGTGGATTATGTTCTTTGCTTGAGATATGAAGCATTTGGCAATCTTTTCAGCTTATGAGATTGTTGTAAATGATTGATCTCCCTAAATGTAAGACTAGTAGGTAATTTTCTGAGTAAGAAGATAAGAGGAAGGGTTGTAGACGCTTATTTGTTATTATCTTAGTTGAGAATTTGGGGAAACTTTTTGAATGATGTGCTTATGGTGGTGGCATAAATTAAATTTCTTTCTGCAGGAACCATTCCTGTGGTAGTTGGAGCTCCTAACATCCAAGAATTTGCTCCTGTACCTGGGTCAATTTTACATATTAAAAATGTAGACGATGTTGAGTCAGTTGCAAAGACCATGAATCATCTTGCTGGAAATCCTGAGGCCTATAACCAGTCTTTAAGGTAGAAATCCATCTCTTGTAAAGTTATTCTCCTGTACGTGTGAGTCATATTTATTTTTGAATGCTGATACTCCCTTACATTTATTAACAAGATGGAAGTATGAGGGCCCGTCTGGTTCTTTCAAGGCACTTGTGGATATGGCAGCAGTACATTCATCATGCCGGCTTTGCATTCACTTGGCAACTATTATTCGACAAAAAGAAGAAAGTAGCCCAGGGTTTAAGAAACGGCCCTGCAAATGCACCAGGGGCTTAGAGACTGTGTTTCATTTGTATGTACGAGAAAGAGGGAGGTTTGAAATGGAGTCCATTTTTTTGAGGTAATCTCATTTGATGCTGCAAATGCTCTTTTGCTACCAAAAGTTGTCAGATTTCAAAATGTGGTGATTCATGTTACACGTTGTCTAATTTGGTTTCAAATATTAAGTCTTTAATAGTTAGATTCTGTTCCATTACAATTTGGTTTAGTATGTAAGCAGTTATGATTCATGATCTCACTTCAGGTTGAAAGCTCAAACTTGAGTGCTTCTTCTACCTCTTTTTCATTGAAATGTTGTTGAATTGCCAAATGCAGGTCTGGGAATCTTACAGTCAAGGCACTAGAGCATGAAGTGCTTAACAAGTTCAAGTCCATGAAACACATACCAATTTGGAAGGAGGAAAGACCTGAAAGCATAAGAGGAGGAGATGAATTTAGAGTCTACAGGATATACCCTGTAGGAATGACACAGAGGCAAGCATTATATACTTATAAATTCACTGATTTTGATTTGAAGAATCATGTGGAAATCAAACCATGCGCCAAGTTAGAAGTGATATTTGTCTAAAACCATACTTCTTGTGATTGTAATCTCCATTTCAACGTGTTCTGCAAAAGCTAGAAGGAGGGGATCAACTGCTGGTTCTTTGTGCTTTAGATTTGGATACTGGATAGAGTTCATTTGCCTTCGTGTTACGGTTTCTTCATTGATGGATGGATGGATGGATGGATGGAAGAATGGGGTTTAAGCCAATTGTTGGGTTGAAGTTCTCAGCTAATTTTGGAAGTAGGGTAGATAGACAACAATTCATCTATGTAAATTGAAATATTCTGATACAACATCAGCCACTTAATGAATGAATGCTTATTTTCTTGGTATTTTACTGGAATGAGGGTAATTATTCCAGATATTCCAGAGATTGCATTTGCAGGTAAATATTTTGTTTTTAATTTATCTATGTGATCAAATTATACACATGCTTCATCCTTTCCTTAATTCCCATTCTTTTCATTTTTCTTTACTGTAACACTGGAAGATATTTATGGTTTTCTTAACGGTATAGTTGTTTTTTTTTACGTGGGTGATAATTTTCTGTGTTACTTTAATTGGAATTGATGAATTCAAATAATTGCCAAAGTATAACCTTTTTGAAGTTTATGCATAAAAGTCTTATATATTGTCCATCCTCATTATTAAAACAAATTATTTGTTTTGATATTGTTGATTATTGAACCAATTAGAGCTTTGATAAACAGCATAGTACACTAGACTTGTCTACGTGTTTCTTTGTGCATTCAGTGGTTGTCATTGGTTAGTAGCACCGAGAAGTTAGTTCCTTTATAATCAGAACGTTTTAATTGTTGACGTTTGCACTTGTCTGTATTATTATTAATCCTATAATTTAAATATACTTTTACTAAATAATAGTTAATGAATTAATTTTGATAATATTAAAAGTTCAAGATTTTAATATTGTAATTAGTAAATTAATATAGATATATATAAGAGAAGGAATGCCAAGTTGAGAAGTAAATGCACGAGGGTGACTTTGGTTTTCTTATAATATAATATGTTATAGATAGAATTGTGACCGTTAATGTCAACACGTGTTTTCATTAGCAAAGTGGTATCAAAGCTATTTATACATCCATGCCGTGCCTGGTTCGAATCCCAACGTTGGAAATATACGCCTTGACAAGGGGTTCAACTTGTAGGTAGCAGAAGCGTGGTGGGTGTATAGATAGAATTGGGACCGTTAATGTCAACACGTGTTTTCATTAGCAAAGCCTCGTCAATATATCTCTTTTCTTATATTAGTATTTAGAAATGGCCTTACTATTAGATTAGCAACTCAATTATATAATGATTGGATACATGTACATCCCTTTATTATTCAAGAATTATTAGAACATAATGAACAATGGATTTTAGATAAATATTGACTTGATAGACCTAGCAAATATCGAAAATTAGACAAACCCTAAAAATGTCTTCACATTATTATCATTATTATAATTGTTCTATATGTAACCAATCTAATTGTTGTATATGCTAACAATTAGAAAAATAGATAGAAGATCTATAACATATGAAGCATCAACATTTTATTAATATTCAATATTGGACAAATCAATACAATTATTTTTGAACCCTGATAGCAAATCTTCAACCTTTACAACCAATCTAAGATAATTTAAACGTATATTGAAAAAACTCATACAGATGACTTATCAATATGATGAACATTATTCTCATGTTATTGAACAAAATACTTTATATATCGAGCAAACACCAGTAACTCCTTCTAATCAAGATGATATATCTCATAGATTTTATGTTATTTTTTACTTTCAATCATTATAACTGTAGCATCCCACTCCCGCGTGACCCGAACCCGATATCGAGGGTGATATCCGAACTCGTGACCCGCGAGGGTGG
>JANKYF010000226.1:62091369-62102218 GCA_029829435.1 Erythroxylum hondense | reverse complement strand
GAAATTGTATGATTGTAATATTTTAAATGCTTTGTATTATTCTTAGTTTTATAATTGTATGATGATGATTGTCTTTGGTCATATTAATTGTGGTTATTATTTATATGTAAAAATAAAATATTTAAAAATTATTGTTATTTCAAATTAATTGTCATTATTATTTATTATTAAGATTTTTGAAAGCATGATTGATGTAAACAGTAAACTAGTAACTTATACAGTACAGCTGTATAATATATCAATATGGACTATTTTGCAATTTTTAAAAACTTTAGGGACTATTTTATAAATTTTAAAAATATCCCGAAACGGTACCCGGTACCGACCGGTACCGATACAGTTCCGTTCTAGAGTCCAATTTGGTACCAAGTCCGGTACGGTATTCATAACATTGCTTAGAACCTGAACCCCGAGATTAACATCTTCCCTATTCTCTTTAGTACACGAGATGAGAAAAAATAATAAGTTTATGCCAAAATCCTAGGACTAATTCTTGGGATGATTCTATTTCTAGGACTAAAGTAAACTAAAAACAAGAAGAAACAATGTAAGCAAGAGGGTAAATATCAGAACCTTCGGACAACAAAGTGACTAAATCGATTTAACGAAGGAATCGAAAGGGTGAATTTGAACCTCAGGGCGTAGGTGAGTTGGTAAGGGGTTCTTTTGACTTAAGTGAGGTCGTAGGTTCAAACCCCCCTCATATATGCAGCTGTTTAAAACTTAGAGTCAGAATTTTACCTCTCGAAAGGGACCTACCCGACTCGAGCAGGGATTAATTTGGGTGTGGATGATTTCAAAATGTCTTCCTATAATTGAGACCCTCCTAAAATACCTCGTGAAAAAAAAGGGGGTGAATTTGAGAGAAAATAAAAACCGAAACGACTCATGGAGCAAGTCATGGGTCAAAACCATGGTCCTGACAGCTGCAAGCCACATGTTTTGATGTACATTTTGCGGCGGTGGTTTCAGCCTCTGCCTCTTGGCTTCTTTAGAGGGTTAAGTCAACTTGAGCTCCTCATTTCCACTTTGAGATGCGTGTCCCAAATAGCATTTCATGTTATACTCTGTAAAATAGGAAAAAGGACGTTTTTTATACTAATAATTTTTAAAATATAAATTCAGATACTCTCCAAGTATTGTTGGTACATAGCAAAGAATATCCAAAGTGTTTCCTTTGATGAACAAACCGACGTATTATTCTTGGTTCTGATTGCGTCATAGGATCCAAAAACGAATTTTACAGAACTTACAACCCAGTATAAATATGTTATGCCCAATGATCTTTTACCGCCAAATCCGGTTGATGTACTAAACAAACTGAAAGTTGTAATGAGAGACCAATCAGCCAGTCACTTCCAAGATTTCGCCTTAAAATTTTATTAAGAAAGGACTTCAATATGATGACCCTTGACGCATCCCAAAAGCCTGTCCCTGAAATCCAAAGAAAACCCCATCTTCTCCTTCTACGGTCCAATAAAATGCCTTCTCTTAGCTCTTTTTCCATCACTCTTTTATCTGTCACCTTCAAAGGTTGCTCCTTTTCTGAGTTATATTTCAAAGTTGTGATCTTCATCACTGCTACTGTCCATCACGATGTCTTCTCTTTCTGTTAGGTTCCTTTCACCTCCATTGTTGCAATCTTCCTCTTCTTCAAGGCTAAAAACAAGGCTGTTTGCTGGTCAAACTATGGCTCCGATGAAGGAAGAGGTAGACGCAGGGAGGTTGGAGCCGAAAGTTGAGGAGAGAGATGGTTATTGGGTTTTGAAAGAGAAGTTTAGACAGGGTGTCAATCCTCAAGAGAAGGTGAAGTTAGAGAAGGAGCCAATGAAGCTTTTCATGGAAAATGGGATCGAGGAATTAGCTAAGTTGTCAATGGAGGAGATTGATAAAAGTAAGCTTACCAAGGATGATATTGATGTTCGCCTCAAGTGGCTTGGACTCTTTCACAGAAGAAGACATCAGTGTAAGTTTTTATCGGTAACATTTGGTTGAGCTTTTCCTTTGTCTGCCCTCTTTCTTTAAGCACTTTTTCCAAGAGGAGAAGAATTTGAACAAAATGTTTAATGTACGTTCTGATTTCAGTCTGGAGCTCAAATGAAAATATCAACCATCTAAGTACCAAGTTCACTTGAGTAGCTAAAATCCATCAGGTCGAAAGTAATCAAATCATTTAGTTGTGATATTTAACCGATCGGCAGTGAAGTTCTTGTCAGATGTGTACGGACATGAGGAATTAACACTAATTTGTTCTTGTTGTACTTTATTTAATTTTTCATGATCAGATGGTAGATTTATGATGAGACTGAAGCTACCAAATGGAGTAACAACCAGTGCTCACGCGCGATATTTAGCAAGTGTTATTAAGAAATATGGAAAGGATGGCTGTGGAGATGTGACTACGAGGCAAAACTGGCAAATCCGTGGGGTTGTTCTACCTGATGTGCCAGAAATACTTGAGGGTCTTGCTCAAGTTGGCTTGACAAGCCTGCAGAGTGGGATGGACAATGTGAGAAACCCGGTCGGAAATCCTCTTGCTGGAATTGACCCATATGAGATTGTCGATACACGGCCTTACACCAACTTGCTATCCCAATTTATCACTGCAAACTCTTGCGGCAATCCTACAGTTACTAACTTGTAAGTTTATCGATAACCTTCCTGCATAACACTTTCAGAACAGACAAATTATTATTGTTTATTTGATTGTATATCTGTGTCAGAGAGTCCTCTTAAGAACTTGCCACTTGCAGAGTTGGATAGAAATTTAAAAAGTTGAGATTTGAACGTGATTGTAGGTCCAGATATTGATACCGTAATTGATATCACACTGGATGTCAGCTGGTTTAATTTTCTTGAAGAGGGAATAAAAGATGAAATTTTAATCATAGTGGAGATTTGTTTTCGAGTATTTCAACCATTGATTCGATATTTGCAGACCTAGGAAGTGGAATGTATGTGTTGTGGGCTCCCATGATCTATACGAGCATCCTCACATTAATGATCTTGCTTACATGCCTGCCATGAAAGATGGAAGATTTGGATTCAATTTACTGGTGGGAGGGTTGTTTAGTCCCAAGAGGTGTGCTGAGGCAGTTCCTCTCGATGCATGGGTCTCAGCAGATGATGTGATCCCAGTTTGCAAGGCAATACTTGAGGCCTACAGAGATCTGGGAGCCAGAGGGAATAGGCAAAAGACCAGGATGATGTGGCTGATTGATGAACTTGTAAGTGATAGTTCATATTTTTGATGTGAAGTTGTTAAGTATGACAAAGGAACATCGAAACATTCAATTTGGTTTGGACTTTGGATGTACCTGTCATAGATATGTTCTTCATTTATGATGTTTTGTTTAGTTTTGAACATTTTGAGTTCCTGATTTGCGATGTGTTGTATAATTTTAAGGGCATAGAAGGTTTCAGATCAGAGGTGACGAAAAGGATGCCACATCAAGAGTTGGAGAGAGCCTCCTCGGAAGAATTGGTTGAAAAGCAGTGGGAAAGGAGGGACTACTTGGGTGTGCATCCTCAGAAGCAAGCGGGTTTAAGCTATGTAGGTCTTCACATTCCTGTTGGTCGTGTCCAAGCAGAGGACATGGAAGAGTTAGGTCGTTTAGCTGACAGATACGGCTCTGGTGAGCTCAGGCTAACCGTTGAGCAGAACATCATAATTCCCAACATCGAAAATGCAAAGGTGGAAGCACTACTTAAAGAGCCATTGCTTAAAGAGAGATTCTCACCGGAGCCACCTATTCTGATGAAAGGCCTGGTGGCATGCACTGGCAACCAGTTCTGCGGGCAAGCAATAATCGAAACGAAGGCTAGAGCCTTGAAGGTGACGGAGGAAGTGCAGAGACTGGTATCGGTGAAGCAAGAGGTAAGAATGCACTGGACAGGCTGTCCTAATACCTGTGGGCAAGTGCAGGTCGCAGACATTGGGTTCATGGGGTGCATGACAAGAGATGAAAATGGCAAGGTTGTGGAAGGAGCAGATGTGTTCTTAGGAGGAAGAATTGGGAGCGACTCACATCTGGGTGATGTGTATAAGAAGGGTGTTCCTTGCAAGGACTTGGTGCCTTTGGTCGTTGACATTTTAATAAAACACTTCGGCGCTGTCCCTAGAGAGAGGGAAGAAGAAGTGGACGATTAGCGAATTGTATTATCTTTGGTTGGTCACCATGTTGTCTTATTGACTTTAGAGAGTTATAACGAAACCTTAAAAAACCCAATTACAAAAAACTTGCCTTAATGTCACTCCAAAACCAACACCAAACTCGCACTTCCTTAACAGTTTCCATTTTCATTCTTGGTTTGAGTGGGTCCGTATCATTTAAATTTTGTCCTTTTTTGATCGCCTAAGTTGTCTGCCTTTTATCTCCATTTTTTTAGGAGTCGACTCGAACCTCACGTTCTTATTAATCAAAAATCAAAACGAATTCCACGAGATGATCAGTACTTGTACATGTGCATGTGATGAGCCCCACGTTCCCAAGTTGAGTTCAATTCATTCCTTCAAGATTCGGAACGGAATGCCAACTGTTGCCGATGTGTCTTAATATGTACCCCACCAACGAAGCACATCCCCACGATCAAATCACCACTTTCCCCCGGCATCTAATCCAACGGCGAATCCGCCATGTGTACAGTAACTTTCGTACAACATGGCATTGCCGCGAATGTATAGAGCACATGATAAGGCATCTCTCCTACTTAACCGCGTAAACAGAATCCTTTTGCTCTCCGTTTTCTTACACTTAACGTTCCAGTCAAACTGGTCAAGTTTCAGATCTCCGTTAGCTCTCGTCGGAGAAGTGAACTCAATGCCGTTTTCTTCGGAGAGTGGAGTCAGAGGAGACGCCGCCGCTGATTTGTTGATCAGCTGATTGATGCTCTACGAGTCTCCAAGCTTTCGTTTTTGGCTGCAGTGAAAATCTCTCTCGCATGGACTCTATCTCCAGTGGCTCAGTGCACTTGTCGCATTTCCTTGTCGCGTTTTACTTCGCTTTCGGTTTCGTTGCTGCAAGGTTTTTACTGGACCGATTCATCTTCAGAGTATGGTCGCTGTTTCTTTAATGCTATTCTTTTTGCAGAGTTTTGAATTAAGTGTTGCGTGCAGTGAGTTACTTGGGTGAGTGAAGGGAGTGTTGTTTCGGTTGAAGGTGTGTAGCTAATTAACTGGAATGGGAATGGAACTGGAGGGATAAGGCTTGACGATGAATCTCTGTTTCTGTTTGACTTTTGAATTATGAGATGAAATTTCCTTTAGTTAAAACGTTTTGCATTTTGTTATTTTTGTGATTGTCAGAATTTGATTTTGTGATTAATTGTTCATGGTACCTGTCGCTAATTGGATAACTGTTTTTTTTTTCACTTATACTTCTTTAGTTTAGGCCTTTTGAGGTCGGAGACAGAGAGGTGTTGAAGTTTTGGCCTGAGCTTTTGTTTTAATCAACTGTTATCATGAATCTTTCTGGAATGGGAAGTTAAAATAGAAATGATAACAAAAAACCCACTTTTGCTTAATTTGAGTTTCTTTCTTATTTTAAAACCAAAGGACTGTTGCTTTTTGACTACTTAAAAACTGATTAATATATGAGATTGGACTATTCTGCAACTGTCTTGTTTCATTGTTTGGTAATAGATTGTGTGCGTGTGTGTCTATATATATATATATATATACCACTTCCTCTTTTATTGAAATATTTGTGATAAACCTCACACTTGTTCAGAGGCTAGCGATATGGTTTTCAAACAGTAAAGCGATTAAGTCACGAATTGACGAGACATCAAAAGCAACCATTGGAAAATGCTCAGAATCAATGTGGAAGCTAGTGTACTATGGCACTGTAGAAGCTTGGATTTTAAACATCACCTACAATGAACCTTGGTTCAAAGATATTGGAGAATACTTCAAAGGATGGCCAGAGCAAGAACTGAAGTGAGTATTTCATATGGTACAATATGTATATTTAGAAAATATAATTGTTTGTTCTATAATTATTATCATGACAACAGTAGATACATTTTCCTATATAAGTTGGTATAAGAGGCTGTTCTATTATCTATATATACTTCAGAAAAGGCTTCTCTGGGATCTTATTTACTTTGTACTTACGTGAATCACATTTGCATTTTCAGGCTCCCTTTAAAGCTTTTCTATATGTGCCAATGTGGTTTTTACACTTACAGTATTGCTGCTCTCCTTACATGGGAAACAAGAAGGAAGGATTTTTCAGTGATGATGTCTCATCATGTCATAACAGTTATCCTGATCAGTTACTCATATATTTCACGGTAAACCTCAACTGTGATGCATTCCTCCGATTCTTAGGGGCATTGCAGGCATTCTTTTCCTCAACTTCTTTACATGATTCAAGATCTTTGTCATGTTTTCATCACTCAAGAGTCGAATGTTGTTTCTTCTATATGTTCTCATCCTTCTTGAAGATACTTTTAGATGTGGTGAAACTTTTAGCCCTGCTTTAAAGCTGTTGTGTGTGTCATTTTGCTGAGATATGCAAAGGTGAATCCTTTAAGTTTTATGTGTTTTGAATGCTCTTTATATCTACTTTCTTATTCGCTTACACTTGCAAGTTACTAAAAGATCTAATTCTAGCAATGACTCTTGCCAATTTTGCAATAATTAACTTTTTCCTTGGGTAGGATTTTATTACTAAGTCGTATGTTCAGTTGTTGTGAGGTGAACATATTTTATGTCCACATCAAGGACTTTCCCTTTGAAGTGTTCTATATTTTGTGCTTTCGTGCTTTCATCTCATCATTCTATATAATAAAATTTATTGTTATTTTAAATAAGGCCTTTGCTGGTTAAGAGGAAGAAACCTTTGAATATTTACTAATTGGGAAGCATCAAAAGACACTAAAATTTGAGGCGAGAGGCTGTTGAAATTCATGGCATGCAAATGACGTTAAACATCCAAGTGGAACAAACAACTCCCTGGAAATTACGTGAGCATCAGCCTACTAAGAAACTTGACTTTGTCTTCATCTCAAATGTGAATTGTTATCAAAATCAGGATGTAATTGATACCCTAAGGACGATGAGGAGATAATGTGTGAGGCAGCACAGTATGCTAGGATCACAAATAAAGCCACACTTGTAATGTAAGAATTATCAGACAAGAAACAAACATCCCCCAAAATATATGATGTCTTTAAAAGTTGCATTTAGTTATCCTCAGTTGTAAGGGACAGAGAACTGTCTGCACAACAATGGCTTGCTCTTGCAGCTGAGGTCAATCATGCCATCCATAATCATTTGCTAGATATTGCTTCTTCTCTTTATTTCTTATTCCTTCAAGACATTAAATATTTCTACAGTTTGTAGACCACCATATTTAGATTGAGATGGAAAAACATCTCTGAGAAGTCTCTTCAAAATAGGAATCTTGAGAACTCTTCAATCTTGCCCTATTTTAGCTTCCTTACATGATAGAGTAGCCTTTAAGAATTACAGAGTGACGTTACAACTCTTGTGGATGTATATTGTTTTCTAATTGCAGATTTTTCCGGATAGGGTCCATTGTACTTGCCTTGCATGATGCAAGTGATGTGTTCCTAGAAGCCGCTAAAGTTTTTAAATATTCTGGGAATGAGTTTGGAGCAAGCATGTTCTTTGGATTGTTTGCCATCTCATGGATAATATTGCGACTAATATTTTTCCCATTTTGGGTTATAAAATCTTCAAGGTTTGTTTTCAATACATCACTTAATCTTTTTGCGTTTGGCTTATGATGGCTTTGGTTAACTTATGCTCACATGTGGCTGGCTTTTCAGTATTGATTCTTTGGACGTCTTGGATTTAAGAAAGATGTATGATAGATCAATGTACTACGTCTTTAATACAATGCTGCTGATGTTGCTTGTGTTCCACATTTACTGGTGGGTTCTCATATGCTCAATGATAATGAGACAACTGAGAAATAGAGGACAAGTGGGGGAAGATATAAGATCTGGTATGTTTCAATTGCTTGTTAAAAGAATCGCACAATTTACAACTACTGACGTAGTAGCCTTTTGAGCCTAAGGTCATCTGTAGGGAAATTGATGTTGTATTTCTGACTTTCCTTATGTGTTAAGTCCCATAGGTTGCATGAAAGAAAAAAGAAACATGATACAATTTACAACCACTGGAGGTTCTAACCTCGTGGTACTAAGGTCACCTTTAGAACTTAAGGTGAAAGGTTCTGTTGTTCCCCACTCCTTATTGCCAAGTCACAACCTAATAGTTTTATGTATTTGAAACAAGTGACTGGACTTTGATGGCTATTCCTAGTTATTCCCCTTCTACCATCATTACTTGTCTTCTTGTTCTTGGTCCTTTATTTCCTACCTTTAGTCCTTGAACAATCTTGAACTCCATCTCACGGAACTATCGGATGATGGATCACGGATAGTAATATTACTTTTTGTCTCATCACATTGCCTTTATTATCTTAATTTTCATCCCATTTTATTGCAAGTCTTAATTTATTTCAGTATATTTCTACTGCAGATTCTGAAGATGATGATTAGGTGAAAGGTTTTGTTTCAACCTTTCTATTTTCATTGGTGGCTTTCAGGCTATGGAATGACTTGTAGGTTTTCACCCTAATTTGTTGGCTATTAGCTGTCAGATGAATTTTGATGCTATTGTTATTTTTTGCTCTATTTTTTGTAGTATAGATATAAAGAGAGAGCATAATCTTTTGCCGGTCCTTTTCGATGTACAAATAGTACAAGGTCCTTGTAAAATTACTTGGTCGAGAGATTCGTCCAGAAACACTAATCGGAATGATTTGAAAATGGTGAATGTGTGGAATGATCTTGACCTGATAGCAACTACAAGATTTTTAGACTCGTTTTGGTTCAAGTTAAATTGGGTGCAATTGCTGAATGGCAGTTAAGGGTAGCTTAGTGGAGGAACAGACTTGCGTAACCCGCCAACTCAACGGAATTTAGTGTTTGAAAAGGGCAAAGTTCTTTGTATTTTAACTATATAAAATATAGTTAAAATATTTTAACAATATAAAATAAACTCAAATATTGAATTAATCAATTACAGGGATAAAATATTAATAATTGCAACCTTTTTTACATACTAGAAACCGATTAAGAGCTGCTTCCATTTTTCACCTTGATAAGACTTCACGGTTTTTATCAAACATTGTGGGCAATTTGTACTGTAGTCCTCAACTCTTTAAATAAAATATCACTAATGTCAAACTTATACCCAGAATGATGAAACTAGTTTTGGACAAGTTTATATTCTTGGAAGACTCATTATAGATAACTTTATCATTGCTACTAAACTTCATCACCATCTAATGAAGTGTAGGGTAGGCAAAAATGAAGGCATGATTTAAAGCTTGACAATTCTAAAGTATATGACCATATTGAATGGTCCTTCCTACCAAAGGTAATGCAGGAGAAAATCACTGAATTAGTTCTAAAATGTATGAGTTGACTATTAATTTTTATCATTCTCTTAAACGAGAAAAAAGTCAGCCCTATCAAGCCTTCAAGAGGATTGATATTAATTTTCGTTAAGTTTATTGTTTCTGTTTTGCAAGTAAAAGATTGAGTTAGGATCTCTTATTTGTTTAGCCTAAATAATTTTGCTACTGTCAGGTTTACTTTTGTTATTAGAGAATTGAAGGTTTTTGCATATTTTCAAATCTCATGCTCGCTAAGATTGTCAAATATAGGGATGACATTTGAGCATTGGCTTGACCTAACCTGAGGTCAATAGGACATGTTGAGTTGATCTAACCTTGGGCCCTAATATTGAACCCGAGCTTGTCCCGAGCCCTAACAGAATTTAAAACTTAAACGAGATTGTTTTGTTTTAGAAGCAAAACAAAGTCATTTTATGTTACACTATTTTGTTTTTTATAAAGTAAAACGACATTGTTTTAATCTAGATTAACCTTTCCTTTACCTTTTCGCTTTCTCTTATGAAAACGAATTGCTATATGACATGTGTATGGTGAATTGCTATATAAAAGTATGTGCAATTGTGAATATTAATGTGTCTAGTATGACACGATATGAAAGTAAGTTTTCGAAATGTGTCTTCGGACAATTCGTTTTTCAAGTATGAATTTATGTGTTATGTGGGTTTGGTTAGGTCTTATAAGTTGAGTTAGTGCACTGTCTCTTTTTAAAGGCTTCTCCTGCCTGTCCGCTAGTGACATTGGAGTTCCGATTTCAGACTCCCATAAGTTCACGACTACACTGGATCGCTATGCGGGAAAATGTAGTACATTCTATTCACGGCTGCACAGGACCGCTATGCGAGAATGTGCAGTACGTTCCGTTTTGGACCGACCCAAACCATTCTGATGTGTTTGTGTGTTTTTTATTTTGTTTATATTTGTGATGCATACATGTGTTCAATTTGTTCGTGAACTGTGAAGAATTTGAGGATTTTGAGAAAAGATCAATTGAGGCTTTTCTGCCGTGAAATTATTTTGACATTGATTATGATTGATTTAAAAAGTTTGAAAATGAGTCTTTGATAAATTTTCGAATCTAAAATGTTATAAATGGCAAACTGCTTGAAAAATGATTTTTGTTTATTTTTCGATTTATAAACATGTTATTCACGAGCTATATGCTCAACCCCCCCCCCTTTCATCCCCATCAACAGGTACCGAGCAGGAGATCGGATGAAAGAAAGCCAAGGTTTTTGTTCGATTTTGTTTAGCTTGTGCTTTATGTATTTGGGATTTTAGTATGGGTTATGTATGTAACACCCCACTCCCGTATGAACTGAACCCGACATCGATGGTAATATCCGAGTCCGTGCCCTGTGAGGGTGGCGTGCTACATCACTCAGTCAAAACTC
>JANKYF010000226.1:62068186-62084989 GCA_029829435.1 Erythroxylum hondense | reverse complement strand
CTATTGTCTTTATATAATTTACTAGATACTCATTCACTTAAAAATTATTACAATTCTATTTATCTATATTATGCGTAATTTATTGAATATATATTTGAAAAATAATAAGTATGAACTCTCGAACAATCTTCAATGCTTGAAGTCTTAAGTTTTTATTTTAAAAAAGAGGTTATGACTAGAACTGAGGTTATATGTTTGAATATTTTAATTTTAAATTAAAAAAAAGGAATTATAACTTAAATGGATACTATTAATATTTAATGAAATAATTTATATACAAATCTTAAGTTTATACCTTTACATATTTAGTCAACTCGTTACTCGGTGGGTAAAAGTCCAAAAATTAGTAGATCGTTTATTCTATTAATTCTGTTACCATTGCTTTCATCCACCCAATAAATAAGATGGACTGATACAAACACGTGAAACAGAATTGGCACGACATAAAAGAGACAGAAGATTTGATCTAGCAATGGACAATGTCTTATTTCATTAACACACAGTCTCATTGACATGTCTTAGTTGAGTTGACTTGGTTTTGTCTCATTGTAACCCCATACATCTGGAAGCCAAGCCACAAACTTTGGAACAGGACAGGATGTCCAAGCCAGAAGCTGGGAAGGTTCCGTTGGTAGAGAGAGTACTAAGTACATGCTTCTCTATTTACCACGTCAGCAACAGAGAGTGTCAATTTCTGACGCGGTCTCTTATCTCTTCAAAGACGTGTTAGCTGGTGTCTGCTGGCAAAGCCACGTCACCAGCCAAACCGTATATAAGCACACGCTTCCACTAAAATTCGCAGCGTACATGACTGCATTCTCAAGAAAAGCAGAGCAATGCAGAACAAACCCACGAAGCGACCACGGCAGCTCACCGAAGCTCCGGCAACCCATTTCTCACCACAACCGCATCACTGCCCATATCCCCACCTGGACCAAGAGCAGGAATTTGCTGTCATGGTCGCTGCTCTTAGAAACGTAGTCTCCGGCGCCGCCGCCACTTTCCAAGACTCCGACTTTTACTTCCAGTCAACAGTTTCCACAGCCACCGGATACGGCGGTCCAGTGCTGCCAGCTTCTGATACCGATGCGTGTAATTTGTGCAATGCCAAGGGTCGCTTAGGATGCAACTGCTTTTTCCCGCCAAAAGAACAATTAGAAGAAGACAACAAGAAGAAAGGAGCGGGGAAGCGAGGGAAGAATAAGAAGTTCAGGGGAGTGAGGCAAAGGCCGTGGGGGAAATGGGCGGCGGAGATCAGAGACCCGTGGCGGGCGAAACGGGTGTGGCTGGGGACCTTTAATACTGCAGAGGAAGCCGCCAGAGCTTACGACAAGGCGGCTATAGAGTTCAGAGGACCGAGAGCCAAGCTCAACTTCTCATTTCCTGAAAACATTAACACTACAGCTGCAACTGCAACAACTAGTATGAGTAGTAGTAATCAGGAGCAAGAAGAGCAGAAGAAGAGTGGCGAAACTAAAATGGAAGTACCGGCTCTAATGGAGAAAGAATTAGCTAATGAATTGCTTGCACAGGATGATGATTTAGAGCAGTGGCTTATAATGATGGATTTTGGAGGAAGTTCGTCAGATTCTGCCTCCACTATTTGGAGTCAATATCAATAATATTCATGGCTGTCAAGCGAGTAGTAATACTATTGTAGGATGATGAGTAGTAGATTTGAAGGGAACAATGCCCTGTGTGAGTGATCAGTAGTCGTTTGTTATCCATCTTTCCTTCTCTTGTCGATCCGTTCTGTATTTTTAATTGAAGAACAGATCAATTACCTTTCCATGAGGATTCTGTGAATCAAATCCTAAAACTTCAATGAGAGAAGTTCATTATATATATATATTTTGGTTCAAGCTACAGTTACTTCTATTTTGTTCATTTGTCTATTGCCTGTTTGGTGACTGGGAAAATTGGGTCGGTACGTTAGTTATGGCAGTTAAAGAGTGGGGAACTCAAAATCTTACCTGATGATAAGGGTAGGAAAGTGGGACTGGGGTCCTGATATGCTTGCTAGCTTATTCTCTCACAGTTTCAACATGACGTGTGCTTTTTACTCACTTTTATGAGAAGACAAGCCACTAGTCAGTCACGTGTGGATATGGAGTCACTAACAAAAGAAAATTCATTAGAGAATCTGATTAAATTCAAGTAATTAGCTTGAGTTATTGTTAACAAAGAGTCAAACGTTAAAATGGATAACAAAAGAAAAAGTAGGTTACTTCTGACGTTATTCTCACGTCTTAATTTGGTCACACTTAACTTAAGGTGATATTTATAGACAAAAGTGTCAGCAACTCAGCATTAGGTGAAGTGTATGTCAGTCTGTCTAGTGGTCAAAGCAAAAGCACATGATT
Source organism: Erythroxylum hondense (assembly GCA_029829435.1). NCBI lineage: Eukaryota > Viridiplantae > Streptophyta > Magnoliopsida > Malpighiales > Erythroxylaceae > Erythroxylum > Erythroxylum hondense. Next base: position 62,082,626 of record JANKYF010000226.1, on the reverse strand, counting down.
AACATGCTTAATAGGAATTCACCAATGTTGATTTAGACCTCCTCCTATCCATAGCCAACCACTCCTTCCTTTTCTTCTTCTTCATGATGCTTCTTCCACTTGTCTTGCTCTGCTTTCTTCCATTATGCCCCGTCTCACCTTAACAATGCTGGTGGGTTTGGGACAAAGTAACATCATATTCCATTACTTCAAAAGGACAAGGAAGCAAATTCTCGTCCTATGATTACACTTCTTATGTGAAAATTCATTCTGTTATGCTAGAACAGTTAAAAAAAACAGAAAACATTCAAATTAAAAGACCGAATGTGGTGTTTTTATTGTTTGAATTTCCAAATCCACTGTAACACTGCGCAAAACCAATTAACAAGAGTCACACTTGATACAAGTATAAACAAGATCAACTACAATAATATTCACGTTACGTGAAAGAGGAAACAAGACCAATTGAAAAAGGGTTAGATGAAACAAATTATTGAATTGAGATATCAACATTAATAATAAAAGCTCATCCATGTGATCTCTTGCCAGACAAGCTGATAGAGCTGACTTTCATTGGAGTGGCGACCACTAATGGAGCTTCTGGAGAGTGACTGACAGCATAGTTGTCATGCATGAAACGACTTTCCACAATGGACTCATCCTTCAACACAATCTTGTAACAATAACAGCTCTTAAGACCTTGCTGATTCCGATAGCACTCGTGAGCAGTGTTCTTCACCTGCTGGAAGTCCCATATCACACTGAACTTTCCAACCGTAGCTACAAGATGCCGTTCTTGCTTCCCATTCTCAGTTACCTGAAGAAAGTGGCAAACAAATAACTTAAGCTGTTAATCTTGTTTACATGAACACAGGATAAAAGATTTTGAGTGGCAGGCATTCCAAATCAAGATCCAAATAAAGGTTGATACAAATATAGTTCAGATGCAATTTTAAACATTTTGTTTAACTAGTTTGAATATGTCCTCATTATCATTCACGTTAAACAAATTCTTCTGTTGTTGTGAGATGAACAAAACTTATGTACAAGCAACAATCCAAGGTGAGATATAAGGGAACAAAAACAGAGTAAAACTTACCCAAGAGAAATGGCCTCCGTGAAACTTGTTACTGGCACCAGCCCGATGTGAATCAACTGGAGTAAGTTTCAATAATCTTGGGGCGGGTATTTTATTCCCCATACGACCACCAAACCCAGTCTTGGTCTTACCATCCTTATCGGTGAAAAGAGTGCAAATGAGGATCAAATATGTATCCGTTGTCCCCAACACCCACTTCCCATCATAGGTCACATCCACATGAGTAATGGGTGAACCGAGACCTGGAAAAGCTGTCTTAGCCTGTCTCATCGATGTCCTTGAGTACAATCGAATCTTACCGTCAAGTGACCCAACAACAATCGATCCATCACCAGATGTCGCAAAGCACTGAAAATTAGTCCCTCTAGAGAACTGGTGCCCCTCAGCCCAATTCAAAACAGGGGAATCTACTCCTTTAGCAATATTCTGCACAATCCCTCTCTTGTCTCTCATGTCCCACTGACACAACCTGTTGTCATCCAAACCCAGAAATGTAGTCTCCGACGGATCCAATTGTGACCCTTTAGCATCACTCGTTATATCCCTCATCGTAATCTCAGTCCCATCTTTCTCAAACTTCCATTCACTCACAATCTTCCCCGTCTCAATATCAAGCTGATTAATCCCCGTCGAATGTGGCTTCCCTTCACTAAAAGGACTCATCAACATCATATTCGTCTCAGCCCTCATTAACATCGCCTTCTTTGGTGTAAATCTTGCACCACTCGACCGACTCTGATCCTCAAACTTCACACAAGCACCTTTCCCGTGAATACCCTTATTATAATTCCTATAAACTTGAACTCCCAAATCATTAACCAAGAAACTATTGTCCAAAGCACCAAGACTCAAGCTTTGAACGCCACCGTTCGCCGCCTCCTCAAATTCCTCCATCAAATCCTGATTAGCACGCACAGGAGTGCTATGACCATCCTCTGCATCTTCCCACATAGTATCATCAGCAATTTCAGGCTTGATCCAGGAAATAAAATCCTTCCCATAAATTTTAACCTTATTTTCATCGTCAGCAACAAGGCCGTAAACGTTCTCAAACAAACAATCCTGAAACTGGGTCACAAACTTCCTATACTCGTCATCCGTGTAAAATTTCAACGCCCAAACGCCATCGTTCACAAAATCCACCCTCCGTTGATCTCCGAACATCTTCAACTGCATTTCCGACGAGACCTTAACCCTAACTTTGGATCCCACCTTCAAAAGCCATACCGAGCTCAATTCACCGTCATTATCATCGTCATCATCATCATCGTTCTTGACGAAATCGTAAGAGGTGAACTTATCAGCCACGACCCATTTGGCGTTTGGGGAGTTGCCACCGATATGGAGATAGAGCTTAACGGGTCGTGTGGGGAGGACATCTGGGTATTTGAGTTTGAGGGATTTGAGCTTGGAATCGATCTCGTCGAGAGTGTTCCGAGAAGCAGTGGAGGTTTGAGGAGTCTCTTGGCGCTCAACGGCGTCGCAGTGAACATCTTCTTCCCGTTCTTCTTCTTCCTCTGACTGGTAGTCTGTGTCAGAGTCTGTTAGATCATGACCTTCGCGGCTTTGAGAGGTTCCCATGAATCACAACACAAATTTCAGGAAAAGAAAAGAGATGGGAAACAGAGTGAAGAGAAGATTGAGGAATGAGGTATTATTATATTATATCATTCTTAGCTTTAAATGGATGATCCATTGCTAAGGCGGTTTACGGTTAGCGTGCAACCAACGGTGTCTTCTGTCATTTACTTCGTTATGAAGCAAGCTCGGGTTTGTCACTTGTGTTTTTATATACAGAGTAAACAGTAACCCGCGTGATCTCGTCTTCTCATTCTCGGAAGCTGTCTTGTTCAGTTATAGTATCTTCAAATTGGCCTGATTTGATGAAAGCTTAAATATTTTCTTTACGTTTTTTTGACACTACTTAAGCAAAAATTATGAATGAAAGAGCAAAATCTACATCTCGCGCCAGGTAGGGGTCGAACCTACGACTTTCTGCTTAGGAAACAGACGCTCTATCCACTGAGCTACAGGCGCTATTCATTGGCAATTACACTTAGAACTTCTTATGATTTCTTCAAATATAAAAAAGGATCGAGAACATGGTAATATTGCATTAATACTATATGATACATTAATAAACTATATATAAACATGAATTGGGTTGATTCAATATAATTAATAAGCAGCATTGGAGAGGTGTGACTTGGTCAAGCATGGCTATGTGCTCTCAGAGTTGTTGATTTCTATTTTCAAGCGTAGCCCTTGATGTGCCAAACATTCCTCTCTGTCTCTCAGCAAGAGCATTAACTAAAACTTCCGAATTCTCATTCTTTGTGGTTCCCGTCACCAGCCTAAAATGTCTCTCTCCGTCTTCCTCCTGTGGCTTATCAGCATCCCTCCCTCTGCCTATTCATTTTATGCCCCTAAAGGTACATTTACTGTCACCAATTCCATGTGTATATCTCTTAATTATCAGTTCATCATTCGCAGAATGAGCTCTTTTGTCAATATGGTTAATGTCTTCCGTCCTTTTTATCACAATATACAATGGAGTGTTCAACTTGGTTTTCTTTGCTTTTTTGCATGCATGGTCACGTACCCTTAATGCAGAATTTCTTCTGAACTGCGGCTCATCGGAGGAAATAGCTAGAGGCACACTCAAGTACGTCCCTGATGATGATTTCATATCAGTAGGGAACAAATCAGCCATCAATAATCCTGATTTGATGCCTATATTGTCCACACTACGATACTTTCCCGATAGCAAAGCTAGGAAATATTGCTTTTTGTTCCCAACCATAAAAGGAGGGAAGTATTTAGTGAGGACTGTTTATTACTATGGAGGTTTTGATGGAGGAAAAGAGCCGCCTGTGTTTGATCAGATTGTTCAAGGGACAAAATGGAGCATTGTCAATACCACAGAGGATTACGCAAATGGGATGAGTACGTATTACGAGATTATTGTGGTTTCTGCGGCCAAGACTTTGAGTGTTTGTCTCGCAAGGAATAAGGATACTAGTTCAAGTCCTTTTATATCGGCCCTCGAATTGCAACACCTCGAACCTTCATCTTATAATTTGACTGACTTCTCCAAGTATGCACTCGTTACTGTTGCTCGAAATTGTTTTGGAAGAGATGAAGACACAGTTAGGTAGGTATAACCTGCCTTCCATGTGGAGTTCATTTCATCTTGAGTTGGTTATTCAATTTACCCCAGAAATAAGGAAAATGTCAAGAATGATGGAACAAAAGTACGATCATTTAATAGTATAGGCTAGTGCTTTTTGATCCGGTTTGGCTTTTGAGAACTTCATATGATGTTCTTGTACCTGTCTTAGGAATTAACTTGGATTATTGACAACTGTTGATTAGGATTGAGATAGTAGCTGATAGATATGATTATAGCCATTTCAATCTGGTGTTTTGCTAATTGCGAAGCTATAAATGGAATTGTAGAACTATATGATTGTGATAATTCCGATGGTGATCATGTAAAAACTTTATCCTAGCTTTCCAGATGATCAATTCGACCGGTTGTGGCAGCCATTCATGGACCAGAACCCTGTTGCTGAAAGCCACTCTAATGTAACGTCCTCAGATTTCTGGAATTTCCCTCCGCAGAAGATATTCAATAAAGCAGTGACAACGAGCAGAGGAAAGACACTCAAAATCGAGTGGCCGTCCGGGAATTTGCCGAATACACTATACTACATTGCTCTCTACTTTCAAGACAACCGAACCCCGAGTCCATACAGCTGGAGGATCTTCAGTGTTTCAATTAACGGACAGAACTTTTACAAAGATCTTAATGTGACGACGGATGGTGTGACTGTTTATGCCTCAGCATGGCCTCTTTCAGGGCAGACTGAAATCTCCTTGATTCCAGCAGAAAATGCACCAGTTGGTCCTGTGATCAATGCTGGTGAACTATATCAGATTTTGAAACTTGGTGGAAGGACGGTCACAAGAGATGGTAGATCTTATTCACATTGCCTATTTTGTGACTTAATTACTAGTGAATTTGAGGAGTTCATGCAGAACATCTTAATTTCGCAGTCATGGCAATGCTAGACTTGGCAGAACATCTTCATAATCCACCTTCAGATTGGATTGGTGATCCCTGCCTGCCTCCTGAGAACTCGTGGACTGGAGTTGCTTGCTCTAAAGATGGGAAAGCCAGAGTTGTCTCGCTGTAAGTTGAATTGAACTTACCGTTTGGACATTGTAGCAACTGATATAATATATTAACATCACTTGATGTAATCTCAAGTTTTCAAGCTCTCCTTTTTGGCTATATTCTAGATGGGAAGTATTATCTAAGTGTAGGCGAGGAAATTTTGAAGTTGAAGGCTCAAAGCTATGATGTGATTATTATTGAAAGTCTAATGAGAAGTTTCTTTCTTATACCACATGAAGGAACCTTACAAACATGGGGATCTCTGGATCGCTACCTTCAAGCATTGGCAATTTAACTGCACTCACCCATCTGTAAGCAACTTATCCTTTTTCATGAAGCTATACTTACCTTACTTTGTTCATTAGACGTGGAAAAGATTATCTGATTTCGGCTGGCTTGGATGGAACACATTTTCAGGTTCCATCCCAGAGATGAGAACATTAAAGAAATTACATACTCTGTATGTCGCTTAGGACTAGAAATGATTCTTTGTCAACTGTTAACAGGATCACTCGTAATTTATTACCAATTGATGCTACTTTCTGTGTGATTTTGTGAAGTCATTTGGATAACAACAAGCTTGAAGGATCAATTCCTCAATCTTTGGGCCAACTTGGGTCCATTAAAGAGATGTAAGTTCATTTTGATTGCAGAAAAATCTCCCTGAGACGTACCTTCATGGTGATAAAAACCTCCAACTAGGTTCTGACTTGCTTTGATTGACAGATTCCTTCAGAATAATAACCTGAGTGGCAAAATCCCACAGTCGCTGCAGAATAAAAATGGCCTCAACATTCAGTACGAGCAAATACTCTATCCCCTTTCAATTTTCCTAGAAATTGCATGTGAAAGTTTTAAAGTTGAGGTCTTCCATCCACAGTTCTTTAAAAGTAGCACTTTTATCTGCTACCCCATTCTCATTTAGCTAGTTGATAAATAATTCTTGAGCTCTCACAATCGAAGTGCTTTTGACATCCATTGTTGGCTCTACCTTTTGTTTCAGGGTGTCTCCAGGTAATCATCTATCTTCTTGAATGGGCATAATGGTAACGGAAGTCCAATTATTTCTTCTCTCGTAAAGATTGGAATTGGAAAGTTTTAGGCCTTGAACGATACCATACAATTTGGATGATGAGAAGAAATTGGTGGAGCAGAGCAGAGAAATATCCATCACCTTCATTTCACAACTAGTTTGTTTGAGAGAACACATTGTACATACTTCTATTTTGTTCATTTGTCTATTGCCTGTTTGGTGACTGGGAAAATTGGGTCGGTACGTTAGTTATGGCAGTTAAAGAGTGGGGAACTCAAAATCTTACCTGATGATAAGGGTAGGAAAGTGGGACTGGGGTCCTGATATGCTTGCTAGCTTATTCTCTCACAGTTTCAACATGACGTGTGCTTTTTACTCACTTTTATGAGAAGACAAGCCACTAGTCAGTCACGTGTGGATATGGAGTCACTAACAAAAGAAAATTCATTAGAGAATCTGATTAAATTCAAGTAATTAGCTTGAGTTATTGTTAACAAAGAGTCAAACGTTAAAATGGATAACAAAAGAAAAAGTAGGTTACTTCTGACGTTATTCTCACGTCTTAATTTGGTCACACTTAACTTAAGGTGATATTTATAGACAAAAGTGTCAGCAACTCAGCATTAGGTGAAGTGTATGTCAGTCTGTCTAGTGGTCAAAGCAAAAGCACATGATTAACATGCTTAATAGGAATTCACCAATGTTGATTTAGACCTCCTCCTATCCATAGCCAACCACTCCTTCCTTTTCTTCTTCTTCATGATGCTTCTTCCACTTGTCTTGCTCTGCTTTCTTCCATTATGCCCCGTCTCACCTTAACAATGCTGGTGGGTTTGGGACAAAGTAACATCATATTCCATTACTTCAAAAGGACAAGGAAGCAAATTCTCGTCCTATGATTACACTTCTTATGTGAAAATTCATTCTGTTATGCTAGAACAGTTAAAAAAAACAGAAAACATTCAAATTAAAAGACCGAATGTGGTGTTTTTATTGTTTGAATTTCCAAATCCACTGTAACACTGCGCAAAACCAATTAACAAGAGTCACACTTGATACAAGTATAAACAAGATCAACTACAATAATATTCACGTTACGTGAAAGAGGAAACAAGACCAATTGAAAAAGGGTTAGATGAAACAAATTATTGAATTGAGATATCAACATTAATAATAAAAGCTCATCCATGTGATCTCTTGCCAGACAAGCTGATAGAGCTGACTTTCATTGGAGTGGCGACCACTAATGGAGCTTCTGGAGAGTGACTGACAGCATAGTTGTCATGCATGAAACGACTTTCCACAATGGACTCATCCTTCAACACAATCTTGTAACAATAACAGCTCTTAAGACCTTGCTGATTCCGATAGCACTCGTGAGCAGTGTTCTTCACCTGCTGGAAGTCCCATATCACACTGAACTTTCCAACCGTAGCTACAAGATGCCGTTCTTGCTTCCCATTCTCAGTTACCTGAAGAAAGTGGCAAACAAATAACTTAAGCTGTTAATCTTGTTTACATGAACACAGGATAAAAGATTTTGAGTGGCAGGCATTCCAAATCAAGATCCAAATAAAGGTTGATACAAATATAGTTCAGATGCAATTTTAAACATTTTGTTTAACTAGTTTGAATATGTCCTCATTATCATTCACGTTAAACAAATTCTTCTGTTGTTGTGAGATGAACAAAACTTATGTACAAGCAACAATCCAAGGTGAGATATAAGGGAACAAAAACAGAGTAAAACTTACCCAAGAGAAATGGCCTCCGTGAAACTTGTTACTGGCACCAGCCCGATGTGAATCAACTGGAGTAAGTTTCAATAATCTTGGGGCGGGTATTTTATTCCCCATACGACCACCAAACCCAGTCTTGGTCTTACCATCCTTATCGGTGAAAAGAGTGCAAATGAGGATCAAATATGTATCCGTTGTCCCCAACACCCACTTCCCATCATAGGTCACATCCACATGAGTAATGGGTGAACCGAGACCTGGAAAAGCTGTCTTAGCCTGTCTCATCGATGTCCTTGAGTACAATCGAATCTTACCGTCAAGTGACCCAACAACAATCGATCCATCACCAGATGTCGCAAAGCACTGAAAATTAGTCCCTCTAGAGAACTGGTGCCCCTCAGCCCAATTCAAAACAGGGGAATCTACTCCTTTAGCAATATTCTGCACAATCCCTCTCTTGTCTCTCATGTCCCACTGACACAACCTGTTGTCATCCAAACCCAGAAATGTAGTCTCCGACGGATCCAATTGTGACCCTTTAGCATCACTCGTTATATCCCTCATCGTAATCTCAGTCCCATCTTTCTCAAACTTCCATTCACTCACAATCTTCCCCGTCTCAATATCAAGCTGATTAATCCCCGTCGAATGTGGCTTCCCTTCACTAAAAGGACTCATCAACATCATATTCGTCTCAGCCCTCATTAACATCGCCTTCTTTGGTGTAAATCTTGCACCACTCGACCGACTCTGATCCTCAAACTTCACACAAGCACCTTTCCCGTGAATACCCTTATTATAATTCCTATAAACTTGAACTCCCAAATCATTAACCAAGAAACTATTGTCCAAAGCACCAAGACTCAAGCTTTGAACGCCACCGTTCGCCGCCTCCTCAAATTCCTCCATCAAATCCTGATTAGCACGCACAGGAGTGCTATGACCATCCTCTGCATCTTCCCACATAGTATCATCAGCAATTTCAGGCTTGATCCAGGAAATAAAATCCTTCCCATAAATTTTAACCTTATTTTCATCGTCAGCAACAAGGCCGTAAACGTTCTCAAACAAACAATCCTGAAACTGGGTCACAAACTTCCTATACTCGTCATCCGTGTAAAATTTCAACGCCCAAACGCCATCGTTCACAAAATCCACCCTCCGTTGATCTCCGAACATCTTCAACTGCATTTCCGACGAGACCTTAACCCTAACTTTGGATCCCACCTTCAAAAGCCATACCGAGCTCAATTCACCGTCATTATCATCGTCATCATCATCATCGTTCTTGACGAAATCGTAAGAGGTGAACTTATCAGCCACGACCCATTTGGCGTTTGGGGAGTTGCCACCGATATGGAGATAGAGCTTAACGGGTCGTGTGGGGAGGACATCTGGGTATTTGAGTTTGAGGGATTTGAGCTTGGAATCGATCTCGTCGAGAGTGTTCCGAGAAGCAGTGGAGGTTTGAGGAGTCTCTTGGCGCTCAACGGCGTCGCAGTGAACATCTTCTTCCCGTTCTTCTTCTTCCTCTGACTGGTAGTCTGTGTCAGAGTCTGTTAGATCATGACCTTCGCGGCTTTGAGAGGTTCCCATGAATCACAACACAAATTTCAGGAAAAGAAAAGAGATGGGAAACAGAGTGAAGAGAAGATTGAGGAATGAGGTATTATTATATTATATCATTCTTAGCTTTAAATGGATGATCCATTGCTAAGGCGGTTTACGGTTAGCGTGCAACCAACGGTGTCTTCTGTCATTTACTTCGTTATGAAGCAAGCTCGGGTTTGTCACTTGTGTTTTTATATACAGAGTAAACAGTAACCCGCGTGATCTCGTCTTCTCATTCTCGGAAGCTGTCTTGTTCAGTTATAGTATCTTCAAATTGGCCTGATTTGATGAAAGCTTAAATATTTTCTTTACGTTTTTTTGACACTACTTAAGCAAAAATTATGAATGAAAGAGCAAAATCTACATCTCGCGCCAGGTAGGGGTCGAACCTACGACTTTCTGCTTAGGAAACAGACGCTCTATCCACTGAGCTACAGGCGCTATTCATTGGCAATTACACTTAGAACTTCTTATGATTTCTTCAAATATAAAAAAGGATCGAGAACATGGTAATATTGCATTAATACTATATGATACATTAATAAACTATATATAAACATGAATTGGGTTGATTCAATATAATTAATAAGCAGCATTGGAGAGGTGTGACTTGGTCAAGCATGGCTATGTGCTCTCAGAGTTGTTGATTTCTATTTTCAAGCATAGCTCTTGATGTGCCAAACCATGTCCCAAACATTCATCTCTGTCTCTCTGCTTCTCTGCAAGAGCATTAACTAAAACTTCCCAATTCTCATTCTTTGTGGCTGCCGTCACCAGCCTAAAATGCTACCCCATGCTCATTTAGCTAGTTGATAAATAATTCTTGAGCTCTCCCAATCGAAGTGCTTTTGACATCCATTGTTGGCTCTACCTTTTGTTTTAGGGTGTCTCCAAGTAATCATCTATCTTCTTGAATGGGCATAATGGTAACGGAAGTCCAATTATTTCTTCACTCGTAAAGATTGGAATTGGAAAGTTTTAGGCCTTGAACGATACCATACAATTTGGATGATGGGAAGAAATTGGTGGAGCAGAGCAGAGAGATCCATCACCTTCATTTCACAACTAGTTTGTTTGAGAGACCACATTGTACATAATTTCACAACTTGACTACTTGATAAGGTTTTATTCTCCTGCTAATTGGTAAATAATTCTTATAAATTTGTGGGCAAGTTTTCTTTTTACTGTCACAGTCATTTTCTTTCTAATCGCTACAATTTGGCCTCCCATGTCTACTGTGGCAATATACCAACAAAACACTAGAATCAGCTTCTCTTGGCCTTTGCAACCTCTAAAAAGCTGTTTGAGCATAACGCTTTCTATAATATGACATACTCTATGCTTTTTCTTTTTCTTTAACTACGAGACTCCAACTAAGTTTGTCTGCTAAAGTTTTAAGAGGAGAAGTGTGCTTCTGAATTATGGCTGGAAGTCTGAAACTTTTTATTTAGAGATACATTCGTTGCGTCTGGCAGATCACGCACACTGAAGCTAAATTCAAGTTAACTGGGAACTTTTTTTTATCAGAGTAGAGTTCAGAAAACCGAAGCTCACAAGTCTGACCAGATTCCAACTAGTCTAAAAACCAATACAAACTTGGTCTTCTTCCTTAGTTGATGCCGTGACCCTCATTTCCTAATTCAAAGACTCATCATGTACAAATTTAGAAAGTTTGTTTGAGAGACCACATTGTACATAATTTCACAACTTGACTACATGATAAGGTTTTATTCTCCTGCTAATTGGTAAATAATTCTTATAAATTTGTGGGCAAGTTTTCTTTTCACTGTCACAGTCATTTTCTTTCTAATCGCTTTAGCTTGGCCTCCCATGTCTACTGTGGCAATATACCAACAAAACACTGGAATCAGCTTCTGTTGGCCCTTACAACCTCTAACAAGCTGTTTGAGCATAACGTTTTCTATAATATGAAATAGTCTATGCCTTTTCTTTTTCTTTAACTACGAGACTCCAACTAAGTTTGTTTGCTAAAGTTTTAAGAGACGAAGTGTGCTTCTAAATTATGGCTGGAAGTCTGAAACTTATTATCTAGAGATACATTCGTTGCGTTTGGCAGATCATGCACACTGAAGCTAAATTCAAGTTAACCGGGATCTTTTTTTTATCAGAGTAGAGTTCAAAAAACTGAAGCTCACAAGTCTGACCAGATTCCAACTAGTCTAAAAACCAATACAAACTTGGTCTTCTTCCTTAATTGATGCCGTGACCCTCATTTCCTAATTCAAAGACTCATCATGTACAAATTTAGAAAGTTGAATTCTCAACTATTCCAATGTTGTAAGGAAACATAAACTGGAAAGTATACTTATTTCAGTACAAACAATATGTATATACACATATCAAATCCGATAGAAGATACTCAAAATCAGCTATGTGATGGATAAAAACTAAGGGGTCGTTTGGTTCCACCTCAATTTTGTTGTTGTTGTTTTTGGTTTGTGTTTCTTATTTTTAGTTTATGTTTTTTCTTTAAAAAGCATAAATTTGTTTGGTTGAGATTTGTAATATAAAAGCTGAAAAAAACTTGTTTGGATGAGATTTGTAATAAAAAACTGAATTTTTTTTGGCTTTATTATACTGTTTGGTTTTACTCAACCCTTAAGTCATCATCTTCCTCTATCTCTATGTCTTTAAAATCAACACAAAGATCTGTTTCAAAAGTCCAACATCACAAATCTACCCATTAAAAGATGACACGAAAACTCATCAAAACGAAACCAATATGAAACCCAGAAAAGAAATTAAAAAATCTTGAACTTACAAGAGAAAGCTTTGATAACTGGCTGATAGCTTCTTGAAGAACCAGAGAGACCCAAACTCCAAGTATCATCTTCCGTAGCTGAAACTGATGGGCAGATGCCAACTCCTTAACAATTAGCACTATTTTGTCGCTGTCTCTTATTTGATTAAATTTAATGGTTAAGGATTGAAGAGTAGAAACTAGTTACAAATACGGAAAATAACTAACAAGATAGATGCAGCGAATAAACCAAGTAAGATTAGAGGAGTTTCTCCAGTTCCCAAGCCAAAAGCTGACGGCGACGTGAGACATCACGTCATGACAACACCAAGGAGGCATCGGTGGCGTGACAGAAGCAAAAGCAGGAGAATACCATATGATTAAGGGAATAATGAAAATAACCAAGAATTGAAGCAGTAGACCTCCATTGTTAACCTTTTCACAAAGATGAAGGAGCAAGCACATAGTAGTGAAGGCAGAGTAACATTGAAAAAACACAAAAGGTAGTGAAATCGGGACGTGTGTTTTTACAAGAAAAAATTCTATTTTAAAATCTTACAAAAACATCTTTTTTATGTTTCTATAAAACTGTTGCAATTTTTGAATTTTTAGAAACAAGAAACGACAAGAACACTCATCCAAACATGTTATAATGAATTGTTTATTTTTTTAAAAAACTACAACGAAAAACGGAAAAAAAAGAAACCAAATAGGCCTTAAGCTTTAAAAAAATCTAAAATCAGGCTAATAATTAGCTGACTATTATTTAGGGAAAGAGAGAAATTCTAGGAGGTATATGTTAACAGCCCCTTCAAATTAAAGCGTAGAAATCAGTAATACCCAACTTGCTACAAAGAAAGGTAAACTGATCACTCCTAAAGTGTTTAGTGAATAAATCACCAAGCTGGCAACTGCTAGGAACATGGGGTAGTTAGATGCGTCTCCAAAATAATATGAGAATCACTTTGTACGTTTGTGAAACACAGGATTGGCAGCAACCAGCAATGTGAATAATGGATTGATTGTTACAATATAGCTTCATGGGTTGACTATATCAGAATATTTAAGTTAGATAAAAGAGTTTTAGGCCATAATACTCGTAAGTGAGTTGCCATGGCCAGATACCTGACTTCTGTAGAAGAGCGAGAGACACTTTTCTTTTTCTTTTTTTCCTTTCAAAAAATGGGGTAAGAGTTTACTTATTGGATATAGTATAAAGAGAATGGCATTCTGTAAATTAATAGAGTAACTGAGAAGTAGACGTGTTGTAATTTCATTGGTTGTATCCAATAACAAATTAGTTGTTATAATAGCTACAACACTTATAAATCACTTCAATGATCGTCTTCTTTGTTCTTATTTCTCTTTCTAAATTCATAATCTTGATCCAGCTAAGGGTTTACCTAAATTATTGTAATATTTTGGTATCAAAGTGTACCTGTTTGCATGGCTTGAGGCATATTGAGAAGAACATGAAGTCACAGATGTAGGAGTTGGCGACGAGGAATGTGTTTGGCATATAAGATCATGAGTGTTGGATGACTTAACTTTTTTAGCAATCCCACTTAAGGGTGGCAATTCAGTCAAACTTATGTGTTTTTTAATTTGGTCTGAGCATTAGTTGCCCAAGTCCAAACTAGCCGGATGTCCAACTCTTCTAAATAAAATAATATCATTTTGTTTAGAAAAGTTGGACCTCGGGCTAATCTAGGCCTGGGCAGCCCAAACCTGGGCTCAATTAAAAAACATTATTTTATACAAATAATTTGAAAAAAGTTGATTGAGTCGGTCCATTGTCATCCCTAAATTTCTACTTGTAGGGACCCGATTCGGGAACCGGATCCCAACCGAAACAAAAGCGAAGATGAAGCGAATACGAAATCGAAAGAAGAAAATCGGAGTGAATGTATCAAAAGCAAATCGAATATACATAGCGAAACGCAAAGCGAATGCAAATCGGGATCGAATAACAAATCGGAATAATTAATAGAATCGAATCATAAGGCAACAATCCGAATCGAAGGGACGGAAACATAAA